>OZ010578.1:48174557-48219557 GCA_963932145.1 Acanthosepion lycidas | reverse complement strand
CCAAATAATTATTAAAATTAAGTTGAATTGAGGTGTTTAGTCTCGTTTCATCTTCAAGCAAAATCTCGTGGTTTACGTGTGTTTTCAGGCATGGTTTTTTATAACATTCGTTATTGTGGGAGTGCCTAGGTTAGTTTTCTTCGTTAAGTGGTCAGAGAGCTAATTCTTATCTATAGATTCATCTTCTGAGAGGTTTTGCTAAGGTTGGGTAGGGTATCTATTTCAAGGCTAATGTTGATGGTCATCCTCTAGTTAGTTCCCAGTGAGGGATATTTTTATGGCGCGCCTACAAATCGTTATGTGTCGGGAGGATTGTGTTTTATTATTGTCCATTTGATTATCTATTTATTTATTTATTTGTTTATTCAAGTGAGTGTTTTATATACAAACCGTATTGCACTGAATTCAATTTGTTTTTTGACGACTACAGAAAGTTTTTTTTTTTCTATTTAATGATTTGTCTAAGCTTTTAAGACTTTTATTAAACTGTGGGATTTTTTTATGCTAATGCGAACATTTGTTGATGTCGGCAAAAACTGCCTATGGTTTAATAATTTTTCATTATTTAGAAACTTAATGATGTGTAGTTTTTCGTGTAGTCATAAAGGACATGGGTCATCCAAGGTTTTACAAGTTCTTGTTTTATTTACTATACTCCATAATGAGATATGCAGAAAATAAATAAAAAATACCTATTTTTACTTTTGTGTAGTTTTCATTTTTATTGGTTAATCCTATTTTATCTGCATTAGACTTATTAAATAAACGTTAGTATAATTTGTGAGGTACTGCTATCCCTGCAATTTTAAAGAGAATTTTAATTTTGTGTGTATGTGTGTGTGTGTGTAGACGTGCGGGCTTTTATAAATACTGACGTCAATACACGACAATATCAGAAAATAATTATAGTAAATTTAAGATTTATCGGTAAATTTTCTATTGTAGCATAACCACGGATAATAATTGTTATGTCCCGATTCGCATATATACAGTAGTAAATACTGTATGTTAGTCTGCAGTTGAAGATTTGTCTCCAGCTGTGCTAGTCAAACTCTCTGCCACTGGGCATAGAGGATCCCCACACGAGCCTATGTTGAAGGGCAGAATTTCATCTGCAAAAACAGCTACCCGACCCAATTTTATACGGCGGTCTACGGGGCATTTTTGGCGGAGCCTACGGGCTCGAATAATCCACATTAAATTCGGTCTTGTACCACATCTAACCATGTGGGTCGGTTGGTAGATATCCTGCAGTTGGAGATACGTCTCCAGCTTAGCTGATCAAACTCTCTGCCTCCAAGTAGAGAGGGTCCCCAGCCGAGCCTATGTCGAAGGGCAGAGTCATGGGAAACAGCTACTTGACCCCGTTTTATACAGGGGTCTACGGGGAAATGTTGGCCGAGGCTATAGGGTCGGATATCCCACATTAAATTCGGCCTTGTGCTACATCTGACCGCGTAGGGTGGTTCGTAGATATCCTGCAGTCAGAGATTCATTGTGGAATTCACTTGACTCAAATCTAACAGTTGACTATTTCTTCTACGCGCCGCTGGCGAATCTTATATGTGTTGTTCGTGTTCTAAGTACTATCTTTCAGTACCAACCTTCGTTTGATTATTCTGTTCAGCAACCTCTATAGGTTAAAACATTTTCTAACATTTTTCCACCAAGCGTCTACGTAAATATGAATATAAAACAAATTACCTAAAATGCAATAAAACATTAGATTACTTAGAATATTTTCCTATTTTTTTAGATTACATGGTAGATATATATATATATATATATATATATATATATATATATATATATATATATATATATATATATATATATATATATACAAATTCTGTTCACGTTCATTTAATCGACTCATGTAATTTTTACAGTTATGGACCCTTTATTAAAAAAATACCAAACTCTGAGCTAAATCATAAATCTGTCAACATCTTATTAAAACCCTTCTCCTCCTTGTTAAAAATACATTTGCCGACATTTTAAGCCTAAAGTAAGTATTTTTTTTAATTCTGATTAATTAAACTTTACATCTGTTAATCTTCCTGAAATATAGTTTCAGAAAAGTAGACTTTATATGTGAAAGATTTTTTATTAAAGATTTATGTTTTATCGGCAGATGTGAGCAAATTTTAACGATCACCCCACCAACCAAACCATTCCAGTCAATTTAATTTTTTTTTTTTTTTTTTTTTTTTGAAATACATCAAAGTATTTTGCGTAATGTAAATATTAAATTTAATTTATTAGCTTAGAAATAAAACTAAACTAAAAAGCTTCAAGGAAGATTTTTGATTTTTAAAATGTATTTTAAAATTCAGGCGCCGCTTTCTTTAGATGTACCTATATACATACATGCATATATATATATATATATATATATATATATATATATATATATATATATATATATATTTGAAAGAAAAGATGCATGACAAATTGGATAAGGTTTTTGGGACGCATCCGTTTGGACGTCATCGGAATCGGACTGGGTTTATGACTAAACATGAACACGAACCAGAGACGCTGGAAGTTTCAAAATTTTACACTTTTTTTTTTTTTTGCAATATAATCTAGATTCTTTTGGTGGGGTTTCATCATATTTGTTAGTATATATTCCATATTGTTATAAAAGGAAATCGACCAAGAATTGTGATATGCTATAAGAACCTGGACGCAAATTTATTGTAGATGATCTAGCGATTAAAGCACTATCTATATATGTTAGTGTTCACCGTAACGAAACTGACCACAATCTTGACATAAAAAAAACGCTAATTAAAAGAGAAAATAATTGGTGAAGACGGAAATGGCTAGAGAGCCATTTAATCGCTCGTTTATCCATAGTGAATCTGCGTCAATGTTCTTACAATGTTTCATTCTTGACAGATGTTCTGTTATCGAAATGTGCGATATTTAATAACAAAGGTGGGGGAAACAAAAGGAAAAATAATATTGATGAATTTGGCTAGATCCCCCCCACCCGCGCAAAAAATTCAAAAATTTTGAAACTCCTAGCGTCTATCGTTTTTTGCGCATGTGTAGGAAAAAACAACGTCAACAAACCCAGTTCGATAAAGGTCAGACGGATGAAACTGACAGAGGACAGAGAATGCTGACAAAATGTTGTCGAATTATTATACAATGGCCATGAATGAGAGATGTTCATTCTTGACCTCAAATTGAAACAGTTTTAAGGATGATGATGATGAATTAAACGCGTGACAAAATCTTTTCCAAATCCTGATACATCTTTTCTTTCAAAACCGTTTTTGATATATAAAAATTATATATCCTTACCCCATATATATATATATATATATATATATATATATATATATATATATATATATATATATATATATATATATATATATATATATATATATATATATATATATATATATATATATATATATCAGTATAGAGCATGCATAATTTCCGCAAACGAATCTGATTTTGGGATGTTTAATCAAGTTTCGGGATCTGGTTCGGACGAAACAATTATCAAAAGCCCGCAAACATATATATGCATGCATATATATATATATATATACATGCATATATATATGTGTGTGTGTGTGTGTGTACACGCACACACGCATATATATATATATATATATATATATATATATATAACGGTAGTTTTTTAAAAGATGTCTACCTAATGATATTGATTTTCTAAGCGTTGCTTAGATGTGGCACCCAATGAGGATCGAAATCACTACTCAGTCGTAATTGTTCTAGCGAAACAAGCTCGCTAAACATTACACCACGCCGAGGTACCCCTGTCTACCTAAAGATATGTCCGTTCAAGTTCGCATGAAGTTGATATCAGTCAGAAATCGTATATGACGGCAAACAGTCTTTGTTCATGTCGGGACTTAACAAAGAGACTTTTTGTCTGCACTTTATGAACAAGGAAATAAAACCATGAGAATTGTCTTCGTTTATCTGCATATTTTAACTCCAGTTCCAGTCCCGGACAGAACTGATTTGTCAATGGTGCATGCATATATATATATATATATATATATATATATATATATATATATATATATATATATATATATATATATATATATATATATACATAACGAAATGGACAAAGTCCGACAATTTATTTATTAAAGACATTTTTTATGTTTAAAGTTCTTTTTATAGATACAAGTATTTAAGTAAATGTTCTGTTTATAATAAACAGTATTAAATAACATTTACCGGCCTGAATGTCCGAGAAATTTTCATAGAAATTTTCAAAGAACGAATATTTTCTATGAAAATTTCTCGGACATTCAGGCCGGTAAATGTTATTTAATACTGTTTATTATAAACAGAGCATTTACTTAAATACTTGTATCTATAAAAAGAACGTTAAACATAAAAAATGTCTTTAATAAATATATATATATATATATATATATATATGATGAGCTGTGATGCAGCGAAACAATCTGTCTGTTGATGACAAAAAAACAAAAATACTAAAGAATTTAGGATCCTCAGTCTAACGGTTCTTTCCTATTTTATCAATATATTTGCAGACACACACACACACACACACACACACACACACACACACATATATATATATATATATATATATATATATATATATATATATATATATATATATTTATAAAGCTAAAAGACAACAGGGGAACTGTATTTTTAGACGACGCGTTTCGGCAATGTCGACTTTTTTCAAGACGAAAACAGAATGAATTTATTAAAAAACAAATTAACTCTTAAACAACAAACGAAAATTGACACAATGGAAACAATATTCTACACGTGATCGTACTTTTCAGTTGACAATATGAACACAAAAGCATTTTCTAAATTCTTCTGTTTGCTAAGGACAATTTGCTTGCTGTTAATAGTTAATTTGTTTTTTGAATAAATTCATTTTGTTTTCTCCTTGAAAAAGTCCACATTGGATGAAACGCGTCGGCTAATAATACACTTGTTCTATTGTCTTTTACCTTTATACATACTGTCTTTCTCTACAGGTTAACTCTGAGATTTTTTTTCATATATATATATATATATATATATATATATATATATATATATATATATATATATATATATTTCATATATGTATATATATATATATTTCATATATATATATATATTTCATATATATATATATATATATATATTTCATATATATATATATATATTTCATATATATATATATATATATATATTTCATATATATATATATATATATATATATATATTTCATATATATATATTTGTCATATATATATATATATATATATGAAATATATATATATGTATTTCATATATATATATATATGAAATATATATATATTTCATATATATATATATGAAATATATATATATATATATTTCATATATATATATATATATATATATATGTATAGATAGATATATAGATAGAAGAATTGGATCGATGAATCGGAGAGGCGAGTTCGAACTCCTGTCAAATCTACAACATACACTTACGTGCTAATAACCTTCGGAAAGGTAGTAATCCTCTTCATCTCCCTCCAGCTATGGGTTAAATATCAGGGAAAACTGGGTTCTATAGCCGTGGATGGCAACTGGTCTAGGAGAAGGAAAGCTCTTAATTCAAAACCTGCGGAGGGTCGTTTGAGGACATTGTGGCACGTAGTGCACCGGGTCTCTGTAGTCGGCCCTTTGAAAGTGTGGTTGGTTCTACAGAAAGCCTTCGCCACTATAATCAAATCATATGTGCTGGTGTCTGGGCTGTCGCTTCTTAGTAACTGAGCTGCTTGACACGTACATCGAATGCGACCGACAGGAGAGTAAACCATCCATCATATATATACAAAGGAGGCCGCATATGGAGCAACAGTAAGGATTGTGGGATGAAGTCACTGTTAGATTGGCCGTCCTTTTAGGTCTTGCTCTCGCTTCTTGAAGATGATTCAGACGAGCAGATTGAAAACTGCTGAGTCCACTAAGACACGTTGATCTCCATTCTACCCGCTCCAAGGCTAAGCGCTCAAGGGTGTTATGTGGTATATTGACAGCTGTCAAGTTGCTTTTCAGCTTGTCTTTGTATCTTAGTCATGGTCATCCTACATTCCTGTATATATGTAAACAGAAGATAACATAAATAATTGTCAGACTTTGACCATTTTTTAGTGTGTGACGTCATCTGTTTACATTTGGATACGCATCTAGCTGACATGAATGTTCGAGGGAAATCATGGTTAATTGTAGTTTAAAAGCAGTAACATCGACCTTGCTATAAAGACGCTCCTCTGTAGCTAAACTGGTATAGTACCTCAGGCTATATGACGATTTCGTGTAGGATACAGGTTCGTGTAGGATACAAGGTTACCCTTGGAGGACAGGTATTTTCTATGAAAATTTCTCGGACATTTTTTCTAACTATTTTTATATCTACCTTCATACATTACATACCAATTATTTTCGAGTTTTGACTCAGGAGCTCAAACAGAAAGGTTAAAATTGTTCAGAAACCCAGGGCTCGAAGGGTTAAGAAGATAACGATTGACGTTGCATTTAAAACTTTTCAAGATCAATGTTGATTCGAAAGCAAGCGGTCATAAGTTAGTTTTACAAGCTTAAAGTGCGATAAAATAAACTATTAGCATAGAACTTAGGGTGACATCTTGCGATTTCAACTGGGAAACGATGAGACTTTGCCGCCAATCTAGTACACTGCTTAAATTTATAAAGTCTATTTACCCGGAAATATCGTCAGAACAACTAGCATGAAGGCGCAGTAAAGCTACGTTTCGGCGAGGGAACTGGAATGAAACCGAGATGCCAGGTCTGGACTAATAACATTGCAGATTCTTCTTTTGATTTTATGAAGAATCTCTAAATTCATAAGAGAAGAGAGAGAGACCATATTTAACAACAATGATCAATGCCTTGTCGAACGGAAGAATTATGAAAGCCTGAGATGTATGTACAAAACTATATATCAAATATTTTTTAAAGTAGTTAATCCTTTGTCTCTCAGAATAAGAAATAAATATAAGTGTATTCAAATTCCTTCTACACCTATCAACCCATAATCGATATATATATATATATATATATATATATATATATATATATATATATATATATATATATATATATATAAAGTTGTAGCCTGGGTGTCTGTTTGTTATCGAACTCCTCCTAGGGTTTTCGAGATAGACCCCCATAACCATACATATTTTGAAACTACATTACCCAGGGTACTTGAATAAATATATTTCATTTTGATTAAAGGGGATCCCCGGGGGGAAAGCACGACTGATATTTATTTTCCCTGTCATATAGATCGAATTTAAACTTGATCAAGGGAATGACTCCTATCCAAAATATAGAAGGAGAAAGCCAGAAGATGGAGGTCACATAGGCAAGATCATTTTGATCAAAGGTGTCTCCGGGGGCACAAACCACCGCTGCATTTTTTCCCTTTGATATAAATATTGTGAGACCGGAAACTACCTACACAATAGACTCTTCCAGGCCTATATTAAGTAGGCGACATAGCACTCTACAGAGAGTGATACAGAGTGACAGAGAGTGACACAGAGAGTCTAGTACGACTACCAGTGTTGGACACTAACTTATAGTAAGCTCTGCTTACACTATCTCTGTAACCTGTTGTTAATATATCTTCCTTACATCTAATCCGTGTTACGTGTTTTACTTCTGTGGGCCCAACTTTGGCACCCACATCAATAAATTAAAGTTAAATTTTAACAAGGGAATGGTTCCTATCTAAAATATAGAAAGAGAAAGCCAGGAGATTGAGGTCACATTGGCAGGCCCAGGACGTAGTTACTAACGAAGGACGTAAAAAGATTATCCTCTGACGGTTATGAGATTCACTAGGTTGGAAGCTTACCTTTAAGATCAAGCAATTTGTAAAGAAGGTGGTACAATATAAAATCTATAGTACTATAGATTTGAAATCCACTTACCGCCAGGTGCCAATGTCTGATAAAGACGAAATTTATCCTTTGAAGCAGATGGAAAGTTATATCAATTTTTCAGGGTACCGTTTATGGTAACCAACGGAATATTTTGCTTTCAAAGAAGAATTGATAAGTTTATATCTGCTAATTTACTCTCCCACACGTATCCCTACTTAGACAATATAACCATCTCAGCCGGGAGGAGCACGATGAGAACCAACATAAATTTACGGAAGCGGCCAAGATATATAATTTAATTTATAATAATAATAAATGCTCTTTCTCCGACTGTACAGTAAACCTAATTTGGGTTACTCTACTCCGTGTCTTTTATTACAAGCGCAATTCTAGATTTTCGGCAAAGTCTCACCAATTTACAGTAGGGAAGGCTAGATGCAACCGTAAGTTCTATGCTAACAGTTTCTTCTATCGCATGTTCCTCTTGTCGAACTCTTTTCTAGCTTCTTGCTTCTCAGTTAATTTTGTTCTCCAAATAATGAAATTTAATGTCAATCGTTATCATCTTTCATCTTAATTCTTAATAGAAGTTTTTCTCATCTTCACTACAGAGGTCCCCAACCATCGGGCCTCGGACCTGTACCAGTCTGTGGATCACTTGCTACCGGGCCTCAAAAAATAATTACCTTGCTTAAAAATATATAACAGACTAGACAACCTATGACCTGTTGTGTCAATGACAGTTCAGGTTATAAAACATTGAAGTTGATTTCAACGTTACATTGCAATGAATGTTAATTTTATTATGATTCAGTTAAATATTTCAGTTCATTCGTGTCATCATTGACCTGGTTTACAAGTTCATGTTTAATGTTTTACTGATTGTTTACAGCATTTAATAAGAATAGAACTTCCGGGATAAACTTGAACTTTAAATCAGATTAATTTAAAAATATTTTTTTTTAAATCATATTCACTTGAAAATATTTTTTTTTTAAATATGCCAAAAAATATATATTTCTTAAATATTTAAAATATCTTTGCATAAAGAAAGCTGACATATAAATAACTACTCTACAAAAACATCTGCACGAAACAGCAAAGCGGGATCTCTTTTTGTCTGTCTTTAACTTAAGAATATTTTAATTAAAAAAAATTGTATAAAGAATGTTAAGATAATAAAAAAAACTTACTGTATAAACAACTCATATTTTTAAATATTATTCAATTAAATCGGATTAACGTAAATTATTTCGTGCCAGACAGACGCGCCACACAAGCATGCACATACGCACGCACACACGAACGCACGCAATTACAGATTTTTTAATATTATATAGATAAAAGGTTAAACTGAATATTGAAATTTGATTTCCAACATCATATCTTTGCGAAGAGGAAATTACTGCAGTGACAATAACCACAGTATAACTGTCCGGACATATGGAACACACTTAGAATGACATTGTTTCCTATCAATCTCAGATAGGACCGGCTAGTAGCAGGGAAACAAGCTCAGGACTCCCACTGATTCTATATTCTGGCGAGTTGATATTGATGTAATATTTAATAGGGATAGGCTTAGGGAATCTAAGCACGCAAGTGTGTGTTCAGACTTGAATCCAGACATTAGAGTCAAAAGACTAACGCCCTGGGTATGACGATAAACTACATCCGCGTCCAGGGTAAGACGATAAACTACGTCCAACAGCGGGGTCTCTATATAATTATCATATGTTACTTTCAGATTATCTCGAATAATAATTATCTTCGCCACACTATCTTTATGTGTGCGATTTTGGCTCTCCTCAACGTCCATTAACATTTAACTATCCCTCTTTGTCTACCAGGGCGGCTAGCAAATACCACGCCTGCAAAACGCACAGATTCCATATGTGGTTTATGCTGATGACATTAACAAGTCCGTCCAGGGTAAGAGGATAAACTGCGTCCAACAGCAAGGCCTTTGATCAAGAGGTTTTTAGGTGCCTGGAACCACCTCTTAATTGCTGGGGTTCCCAGACCCACCCTATTTGGTGGTAGCACTTGTTAGGGTCCCATCTATGGGCAAATAGTTTATCCCGAAACTGAGGTAAAAAGCATTATAAAAGTGTAAAAATAGGTTTTAATAACAGAAATACTTTGTAAAAATTATTACCAGAAATAAATTTTGAATGAAAAAAAAATATTACCAGCTTTTTGAAAATTAATCTTACCAGCTATATGCTTTTGAAAAAAATAATATTACCAGCTATATGTTTTTGAAAAAATAATATTGCCAGCTATAACTTTTTGAAAATTAATATTACCAGCTATATGCTTTTGTAAAAAATAATCTTACCCGCTATATGTTTTTGAAAAAATAATATTGCCAGCTATACGTTTTTGAAAATTAATCTTACCAGCTATATGCTTTTAAAAAAAATAATCTTACCAGCTATATGCTTTTGAAAAAAATAATCTTACCAGCTATATGCTTTTGAAAAAAATAATATTACCAGCTATATGTTTTTGAGGACAAAAATATTACCAAAAATAGATTTTTGATAAAACAAATATATATTAGCAGAAACAAAAAGACGTCGCCATTAAATGACCCATTTAGGTTGACATACCGTAAAATAAAACAAACAAAGGATTATCAACTTTTTCTTCCTTTTTAATGAATTACAATGTTTATTATTGCTCTCTTTATCGAAATACACATAAATTATACATATATGCAACTATCGGCACAAATCCGGTCAGTGGTATAAAAAAGGCTGGAAACCACTGCAACATTCGCTGACCATTTGTATCTTATTGGCTTTATTGCCTTGCTTGGGGTGAAATGATGAGAATGCAGATACAAATGGTGAATATTTAAAATCTATGACTATAATTCTTCTGTATGTAATATATTAAAATATATTATTAATATTTATATGATATATAAAATAACTGTAGTAATAATATGCTATAGTCATAGATCAGTCTTTAGTTATGATTAGAAATGATATTATTACTACTATTAATCATGATTAGTCATAGATTAGCTTTTAGTTATGTACATGAAGTAAGTTTTTGGCGCAAATGTCCGTAAAACGAATAATAATATTAGGTTGGTGCAAAAATAATGTCGTTTTCTCACATATGTTACTTTTATATATGATTTCTGAATTAATTCATTGATATATATAGCCATGTTATATATCATTTTGAAGCGTGTTTTTCGCTCTATCGAATCGTGTTATTCGTTACCGTTCTCAATCTCTTCATTCATTTTTTTTTTTTTGCATGCTTTTCGACAGCATGGACAAAATTCAAATCCGCACGATTTTCTTGTTCCAGTTCAAACTAGACCGAAAAGCAGCCGAGACAGCTCGTGATATCAACGATGCGTTTGGCCCAGGAACCACTAACGAACGTGTGGCACAATGGTGGTTCAAGAAATTTCGCAATGGTGACGAGAGCCTCGAAGATGAAGACGGTCGCGGCCGGCCGACTGCGGTTGATAACGAACATTTGAAAGCCTTAATTGAATCCGATCCTCACGAGAAGTTGCTGTTGAACTCGAGGTCGACCACTCAACAGTCGTTCGCCATTTAAAGCAAATAGGGAAGTAAAAAAAGTTGGATAAATGGGTGAACGATAATCAAAAAAATCGTCAAAAAACGACATTATTTTTGCACCAACCTAATAATAATAATAATAATAATAATAATAATAATAATAATAATAATAACAATAGCATTGGTATTAGCTGTATCATAAACACTCTACAGATGTGCACATCAAAAAACGTTTGATTAAAGGTCTGTCAAAGCGTAAATACTTTTGAGATATCTGAACATTTTCAAATAGATTTTTTCTGTCTCTTAGACTAGGAACAAAAATAATTTTGTAGGATTTTTCAGTTTTCCCCCAAAAATATCATTCTTATATTCGATCGATAATCTTAATGCTTTTCTCTGCGAACTTTTTGTTAGCCACAATGTTGTCGTAAAGTCTACAAACTCTGATGTTCTTTTTTCGTTATTAACTCTATTCAAAAACGGTCGCACAAGTTAAGGGTTTCGTCTTTAATATCTTATCTTTTGTATTCAGTTCAATAACGCTGTTTACTACTCAGTCAGTAATCACAGTATTATTCACTTAAAGAACCTTAATTGAAGGTGGTAAAAGTAGTAGAACAATATATATATATATATATAGAGAGAGAGAGAGGTGGATATTAAGACATTTTTATGTTTATACGTTCTTTTTGTAGATACAAGTAAATGCTCTGTTTATAATAAACAGTATTAACGACATTTACCAGTCTCAATGTCCGAGAAATTTTCATAGAAAATATGCGTTCTCCGATAGGAATCGAAACCGTATCTTACACGGAACAGTCATATAGCCTGACGTACTTTACAGAGGAGCGTTTTGGTTAGCACGTAACCACAGTATTATTCACTTAAAGAACCTTAATTGAAGGTGGTAAAAGTATATATATATATATATATATATATATATATATATATATATATATATATATATATATATATATATATATATATATATATATATATATATATATATATATATATATATATATATATATATATATATATATATATATATATATATATATATATAGCACAACATTTAAATACATACATTCCTGTCCGCCTTCACAACACAGGAAAATACTTGTTGAAAACACCAATGTACTAGACCACAAAAATAATAAACAAAACTTTAAATTATCGAGGCCTTCTATATCAAAAGTAACCAACCTACACAGAACAAAATTTTTGCAAGTTAAGCAGCCACGTGTTGAAATGGATTAGACAAACAACAACTCTAACAATTTTTATCACACACAAGCACACGCACACACACACACAGACACACACACACACACACACACACACATATATATATATATATATATATATATATATGGTTAGGTCCCTTACATTGGGACGTGTTTTGCAAAACATCCATGAATATAACAGATAAATTTAAATTTTACTATAATTATAACAGAACGCGTTCACGCGTGTTTTTAAAAATCTCTATCACAACGATCAGAGATTGTCATTGGCGTTCACCGCTGAGGATGATCCGCGGAGTACATCGAAAGTACTTGGTTAAGAGAAAACTACGATGCCTTCTTTGATGAATTTCATCTTAACATCAAGAAACTGATCATGGAAGTAGAAAAGGATTATTATAAAAATAGGCTTATTTATATTATTCAATGACACAATGAATGAAGATCCACTGCATATATATATATATATATATATATATATATATATATATATATATATATAGGTCAATGTTTTTTTCGACAAAGTGGCAGTTCTTTTGGTTTGGGATACGGGGAAAATGAGTGTAATTAGACTCCGTGGAACAGAAATTCCGTACCCCTGCTGCAAATGATATTCTGGTGGAATTGAAGAAGGAGAACTCATTTGAAGATTCCCTATTGAAACAGCAACAGTGTAGTGGTCGAACGCATAGTTCTGATATATGTTCCCTTTGTTCGGCTAGATGGTGTAGAGACCTGCGATCTCATATGTAAACAGTTGATACACGAACAAAGCAAAATAATCGATAGAAATGACACAGGAATCTACAGGGACGACGGTCTCATAATCCTAAGAAACTGTAACAAACAAAACATAGACAAAAATAAAAAAGCAATCATGAAAATTTCCCCAAAATATGGGATTTTGACATAGACATAAAAACTAACCTAAACGAAGTAGATTTCCTAGATATCCCCTTCGGCCTAAAAAAAAAGAATATCCAATGATAAACTACAGTATATACACACATCTTCTAACCATTCGCCATCATTAATCAAGCAGATACCACAATCAATTAACCGCAGAATATCCTACTATAGTTCCAGTGAAACCATCTTCAACGAAGCAAAGAAATACTATGAAACAGCCCTAAAAATACTGGATTCCAGGCGACACTCACATACACAATACAAAAAAAAAGCTAACAAAAAAGATACATCATATGGTTCAACCCATCCTACAACAAAGAACGTAAAAACAAACGCAGTACAAGTCGATTTCTGGTACTGTGTACTATTACTTTGGTGCAAAATTAATGACGTAATCATGTCGTTTTTTGACGTTAAAAAATACGTCAAAAAACGACATTATTACGTCATTATTTTTGCACCAACCCAATACTTTGTTACAGTAGCCAAAACAACTTAATTACTTCGTTCAAATATATCCCTTATCCGGGACATATCAAAGAGCAATGCGATATTGTTGATTTCATATAAGAAGAGAACGACTGCAAAACTTTCCCCCCTACCCTGTTATTTTCCGCAAAATGCATGCTGGGATATATTTCTTAACCAATAAATGAAACGGCTTGCATTTTCACGTGAATCAGTCCAGATTTGTTGGGTCCGGCTGACTTGTCAAATTATGTGCCTTCGTGCAGATAGTAACCCAGACGAGGGTATGCCGAAGGGCAGCGTCATGTGTGATGAGGAAGACAAGACCAACCCCGTGTATACGGTGTCAACGGGAATTTTTTACTCATGCCTACGTGCTCGGAAACGCCGCACATAAAAAACGGCCTTGTGGGGAGGCTGAGGTAAAAAAAAAAACCCTCAGTCCAGATCTGCTTTATATGCTAGATGAACCCTTTGCGTTTCATTGTCTGACCTTGCTTTTGTGTGCAAACACCAACACATAATTTCTTAACTTTTTTATTTTCTTACCTGTTGATTTTCTTTGCATATATTGTTTTCTTGCTTTCTTGATTTCATTATTACCCTTTTTTCTTTTTATTGCAAACTTAATTCTGTTCGTTGTGTTCTTCATCTTACATTTTGACAATGGGTTCTAATATTAAATATACCAAGCCACTGTAAAACCAGCAAATAAAGACGAAACAATATACAGAGCAGTAACTGAAGCACACTGGAAACAAAGAAACTGCACACACCAAATACATTTTACAAATAGCAAAAACACAAACAGCACTTATACTTTCTAAACCTATCTGGGAGATTAAAATCGGAAAGCAAATCACAACAAAAATATAATGGAAATTAAAGAAAATAACATCATCCTACGATGAACTGTAAATTCTGCCTGGAGGAAAAGAATAGCTATAATTACCTTCTCAGATCAAAGCAAACTACAAATAACAAGATACAGACACAAAAACAAATCGAAATCTGGAAAAGAATAAACAAAGACAAAGAAAATAAATAAAGAAAAAGCAACTTGAATAAATTAATCCAAACAAATAAATAAGTAAATAAGATAAGTAATTAATAAACAAATGAACACACCACATACGCACAGATAAACACAAGAAAACGTAGTAATAACAACCAACAATTAATCAATGTTAAATAAAAACATAACTGAAAACACTACAAAAACTGTATTCGGATCCACAATTATTCCCACTCAATAGCTTCTAGAATAATTTGAAACACAACGGTTACCACCCATTAAAACTGTCGTTAGAATAATACAATAGATAATCCACAATGCAATAAAGATACTAATCACAGTGCATCACTAATCTGTATATATAGTCGAGCAAAAACACAATGAAAATGGCCTGAAGATTGCATTTAGTATGAAACAAATTGTCAACGGTAGGTGTTGACTTCAATGTTCACATTTATATTTATATGCCCTATGTCCCTGATATTGAGCTCTTTAAGGGCAAACCTGAAAACTATATTTTATCATATATATATATATATATATATATATATATATATATATATATATATATATATATGATGTCACACATTATGAAATGGACAATTATTTTAATAAAGTTTTATGTTTATACGTTCTTTTTATAGATAAAAATATATATATAGAAATATATATATATATATATTTTTATCTATAAATTTCAGTATACACACACACACACACACACACACACACACACACACATATATATATATATATATATATATATATATATATATATATAAACATAAATAATGTCTTTAAATAATTGTCAGACTTTTTCCATTTTATTAGGTTGGTTCAAAAATAATGACGGTTTTTGACGTATTTTTTTAACATCAAAAACCGTCATTATTTTTGCACCAACCTAATATAACGTGTGACGTCAATTGTTTACATTTGGATACGTATCGAGCAGATATGAATGTACGAGAGAAAATCATGGAGAATTGTAGTTTAATACAGTAAAATCGACCTTGCTAAACGAAACGCTCCTCTGTTGCTAATCGGTAAAGCACGTCAGGCTATATGACTGTTCCGTATAAGATACGGTTTCGATTCCTATCAGAGGACGCATATTTTCTATGAAAATTTCTCGGGCATTCAGACTGGTAAATGTCCTTAATACTGTTTATTATAAACAGAGCATTTACTTAAATATTTGTATCTATAAAAATTATATATATATATATTTATATATATAAACATTTCTGTTTAGACGATTTTGACATCTGTTTGTTTATTTTCAATCTTTCGTAATCGCAGATAAGCTATGTTGTTTCATGATTGAACACGATTGTATTTCTTCATTTTATTTTTACGATTATTTTTTTATATACACGATATTATCTTCAGGGCCATGATTGCTAAGACAAATAGTTGTGTGTCCGAAGTAAATATTTACTTATGAATAAATACAACCATTGTACCTACTTCGCTCTCTTTAATCATGAAACAACAAAACTTATACTGCATCCTTGGGTGAGTATTTATTCCCTCTTGTAAATAATAAAAAAAAATGACTTGAAGAGTGTTATCCATCTTTGCTACAGAAAAAAAAGAAAACTTTTACAAAATTTAGATTTATGACGGAAGAAGGATTATCAAATTTGTCATAACTTCGATATTTTCTGTTATCTTTTCCGTAATTACGTAAGCACAAGGCCGCAAATAGAAGAATATGATAAATATACATTATTACATGTAAGGATAATTTTAGTCAACTGAATGACATTGACTAAAAGGTTTAAAAGCTGACCAAAACATAACAGCTAGTCGACCCGCTGTTGCACGTTGGTACACTTGTATATCTGTTAGTCCACCTGTTGAATACATTTACTTACATTTATACCTTGGTCAGTGAGAGAGATATCAATGTAAACGTCGGTTATAATTAGGCAGCGAGGGAAAAAACTGAAAGTAAGTTTTAAAATTTCTGGTGATTGGCGTGTCTAGACGTACGGCGCAACAAACCCCTTCGGATTTAAAAGACGTTTGTTTTGGTTTTTATTGTTGCTTTTAAATATCGTACGCACCTTATTAAAAATAAGGAAAAGTCAACATCTTAAAATTGTTTAATCAGACATGCATAATTGAAATATACAATCAAAATATACTAAATATATATATATATATATATATATATATATATATATATATATATATATATATATATATATATATATATATATATATGTGTGTATATATATATATATATATATATATATATATATATATATATATATTGCCTTTTTTTTCTTTTTTTTACAGTAGCCCATTATCTATTTTCTGTATTTACACGTCAATATTATGTTTAGCTTATTTTAAATCTGAGTCGTGTATCTCCGTTTAATTAAGCTTTCGTCCCATGAGATCCAGCAGAATTTTTCTTTTAAAAATTAAAAGTAATAAATAATTTATGCCTGATGAGTTGATAGAACAACGAAACTTTAAGTTGCACTTCGAACGTATATATATATATATATATATATATATATATATATATATATATATATATATATATATATATATATGTAAGCAAATATAAATGGAATATAAATCCGACAGAATGAAGAAAAATAAACAAAAATCCTTAAATGCAATTATGTTGTTTTAATATGAATGAAATGTCAACGTCTGACGTTTCGGTTTAATAAACCTTCTTCAGGACAATATTCATTAAAATACAATTAACATAATCAGTTCAATATGACAAAGACGATGGACATAAAAACAAGACTTATCCAAAACAGATAACTGAAAATTTTAAATGATCAGCTTTCCGTTAAAGCATGGTCACGTTGTCGTCAAATGGGCGACGCTTTCAAAACGTATTCCTAAAATTTGAAAAGAATTCTATTATGATCTAAAATTTATATGTACGCTTGTCGTACATATAATAGAATTCTTTTCATTTTTGTTTTCATTCAAAATACTCAAATTTTAGGAAGACGTTGACATTTCATTCATATTAAAACAACATAATTGCATTTAAGGAATTTTGTTTGTTTTTTTTACCAAATATTTTTCTTCATATATATATATATATATATATATATATATATAGTAGGTACATGTATATTTATTAATATATATTTCTTGGCGCTATCTAACCAGATTGAGCACTATTTGGTTTACACCTTAAATTAAACTGAGTAAATATTTAATATTCGCTTACCTGTGTATGGACGCTAACGAATGTATATACGGTTGCGAATATCAAGTTTTTTGATTTACCTACCCAATAACTATATATATATATATATATATATATATATATATATATATATATATATATATATATGTTGTCATCCACAGAGAGTCTGTTTCGCTGTATCACAGATTATCAGTGTGACTAGACATCCGATTGGCCTCAAGCCAGGATCGAAACCTGACTGATCTGACATTAGACGGAGATTTTGCCTTAAACTATGAGCTACGTATTTATTTTTCGAATAAACATGTTAGTGAACAGAGTGCTCAATTCATAGAAGAGCTTTGCATTATCACCTGTGGTAGTCACTGTTTTCAAATTCGCGCTCTCCCTCTAAAGTGCTCCACCGAATTTTTTTTTTTTTCGCGCGCACATATATTTTATATGTATTTACGGGGGCATATATATATATATATATATATACATATATATATATATATATATATATATATATATATATATATATATCACCTACATTTTGGCTGATTCATTGATTTGTACCTTCCTAGATTGAGTGACTCTTGGGCATTGTATAGAGTGAACATAAGTAAAAAAAATAAATTAATGCATCTCATTTAAAAAATAGCTTGTGCTCATCAGCTTGCGGTAGTGGTTAACGAGCTAAATTTTTTGCTATTTTTATGCCGTGAGTTCGTCCCTAACTAGGTGCCTTGTGTGACAAAACTCATTTAGCAATACCAATTCAAAAGTACCTGTCACCTATTGAATTTTAGCATAAAAACATTACTGACTTCTACACAGAGTTAACCAGATATTGTTGAAATTTCGCCCGCCGGTAATAAAACAAAGCTTGAAACATATCAAGCTCTGATAAAGAAGAGACTTGAGGCTACTTAATTCTGTTCTACAGATTGATGCTGAGAATGTCATGGAACGAATATGTGAGCAAAACAAAAAAAATAAATAGAGAAAATTGGAGACAAAATGTGACACTTTTATGTTGCATCTTTAAGAGACATGTTGCACTTTATAGAATACATAGTGAGGGAAGAGTGCTTAGAAAAAAATTTAGCACACACCGGGCATATTGAGAGGCAAGCTGGAGTGCGTGTGGGCGGGAAGAACCGCTGTAATTACCTAATGAGCCTGCGTACATAGATGAGAGATTACGAGAGATAACGAAAAGAGAAAAAATAAAAAGGGCTACAAAACACAGGAAATAGTGAAGAGTCATGATTTCCCACGTCACAAAGAAGAAGTTCATGAAGTTCTTTTAGGATCGCTCTAAAGGATGAATTCTCTTATGGGTGGCCCCTTGTATTCGAGGATGCCTGTCTATTAGGGCGACTAGTTTTAACCGCCTCCTCAGGCTTCAACACCAGCAGAGCATTATACTGTGCATTATACTGCAACTATGCTGACCTGACCTTATTTACAGTTTCTGGAAGATAGCGCATTATCTGACGTGATCAAGAACCTGAACAAGGACATCACGCTCAAAATTTCAGCCATGCTGACTTGTGACTTCCTTCCAGGAGAGATAAACAATTTAATAATGGCTATAAAACACAGGAAATCGTGAAGAGCCATGATCATCCATATCACAAAGAAAATGTTCATGAAGTTCTCTTAGTATTGTATCGCTGTACAGGCTGAATTATCTTATGACTGGCCCCTTGTATCCGAGGATGCCAGTCTACTAAGGCGACTAGATTTAGCCGCCTCTTCAGGCTTAAACGCCCACGGAGCCCACCTGTGCTTTATACTGCAACTATGCTGAGCCGACCCTAATTACAGTTTCTGGGATATAGAGAATTATCTGACGTTGATCAACAGCCTTAATAAGGCCAGCACGCTCAAACCCTCGGTCACGCTGACTTGTGACGTCTTGCTAGAAGAGATAAGGAAAAGAGAAAATTTTAATAAGGGCTATAAAACACAGGAAATTGTGAAGAGCCATGATCACCCACACCAAAAAGAAGCTCATTAAGTTCTCTTAGGATCGTATCTCTGTACGGGCTGAATTTTCTTATGGCAGGCGCCTTGTATCCGAGAATTCCTGTCAACACCGGCGACTAGTTTTAGCCGCCTGCTCAGCCTTCAACACCCGCAGAGCCTACCTGTGCTTTATGCTGCAACTATGCTGAGCAAACCATAGTTATCGTTTCTGGGAGATAGCGCATTATCTGAGTTGATCAACAGCTTGAACAAACCAGCACGCTCAAACCATCGGCCACGCTGACTTGTGACTTCGTTCTAGGAAAGAAAACGAAAGGAGAAATATTTAATAAGGGCCATAAAACAGAGGAAATCGTGAAGAGCCATGATCGTCCACGTCACAAAGAAAATAGCCGGGAAGTTCTCTTTGTATTGTATTGATGTACAGGGTGAATTCTCTTATGGATGGCCACTCGTATCCGAGGATACCAGTCTACTCGGGCGGCTAGCCAATCCCTGTTGTTGACGCTTGCTCAGGCTTGAACACCCGCAGAGCTCACGGGTGGTTTATACTGCAACTATGCTGAGCGAAACTTACTGTCAGTTTCTGGGAGAGAGCGCATCATCTGAATAAAGTCAAAGCGCTCAAACCCTCAGTCACGCTGACTTGTGACTTCGTACTAGCACAAAAATCGTCGGCTTTTAAATTTTACTTACACGGTTTGGGGCAAATTTCCTCACAAAATGATCGTGGTGAGATTCGAACCAGGGTCGCCTGGTCGGAAAAGGAACTTTCTAGCCATTCGATCACATGCTCATATAATAAATAACGGGAACAGGTCCTTGCCGTACACGTCTTTCTATTTTGTGTGGACTAAAAACTATATAATAAAGGCTTCCTCTTATATAAGCCTTCATGGCTCTCCACAATTGTTCGGCCATCCATTTAATCAACCTCACTACGTAGTTTATGCGTTGTATTCCTCTGTTACCTTCAATCTACGTTGTGAGTGTTAAATTTTCCAAGCTTTCTTTCGTCCTAAAAATTTCAAATATCTTTTGCTGATGTTGAATATAAATCCTTTTTTCGTTTCCATTTTCTCTAAAACATGGTTGTTCCTCAAATGTTCGGCCCATGATATTCTCAGCATCCTTTTGTAGAACCACATTTCTGTTGCTTCTTTTTCTGCAAGGAGATCGTCCTGCATTCACTGTTATATAAGACGACTGATATTACATAACAGTTCAATGATCTTAAAGTCACTTTCATGATTGTTTCTCATCTTTCTCTAGCATTCAAAACAACTACATTTTTTTTTACTATACAGTGTAACCCGGATATAAGAGAGTTGTCGGGACCGGAGAAGAAGTCTCTTATATCCGTGTTTGGTCTAATTTATATACATTAACACAGGCTCTAATTTGGGACCAGAGAAAATTTCTCTTATATCCGGGTTTATCTTATATCCTGGTCTCTTATGTCCGGGTTACACTGTACAAATATTATGAAATGCATTGTCCGACAAGTATTCAATATATTTTCTGTTTATAGGTTTATATACATACGATTTATTTAAGTAAATTCCCTATTTTTTTTAATTAAACAGTATTAATTACAAATTACCGGCCTGAATGTTCGAGAAATTTCGCAGGAATCGAACCGGTAACCCCAATGAGAACCGTCATATAGCCTGACATACTCTTACCATTTAGATACAGGGAAGAGTCTGGTGGGCAAAGTTCTAATTACTGTTTATAAACAAACACCTTCGAGATTTTTTCTCGATCAATCATTTCTGCTTAAGAATCATATCTTAACCTAATCAATGGCAACATATGAAATGAAGTCCGACAATTATTTAATATATTTTCTGTTTTTAGGTTTTTTTAATAGATACGATTTATTTAAGTAAATTCCCTATATTTTTTAAATAAACAATATTAATTACATTTACCGGCCTCAGTGTTCGAGAAATTTTACTATTTTTGAAAAAAATGTTTGGTTCATGGTATTCCGGAGTATCTTGCTGTAGAACCAGATTTCTGTTGCTCCAAGTCACTTCTTAATAAAGAAAAAAAAATGAGGCAACCATACAATTTATATGATAACGTCATTTATATGTAACATGAAGTTACAAAAAGCTACTCGACACCCACAGGCGTAAACACCAGTACATAGGGACATTTTCAATAATTCTCTACTGCAAATATTTTTTAATTAGTGTAAGAGATCGATAGCCTACAGGGTGTGTCTCTGCTCTTGGTGCCGTGTGAAAAAAAGGGTATTCTATTTTCGATTCAACTCAGGACCCATATTCGTTTTCTGCGAGAAACGAGGCATTCAAGAAATCGTTATATCGCCTCTATGATGTGATTTCAATTAGGATTGTCTGTAAATCTTTCGAGGTGGTTTGAAACCTCTGGTATTTGGAACAACGGTATGGCCTCGTTCATTCTCTTTTTTTTTTCCTTTTTTTTTTTTAGATGGTGGTTTTTTTTTTTAAAAATTCTTCCCTTTATTTTTATTTTTCTCTATTTTTCTCTTTATTTTATTGTATGTGTTTTTAGGTTGCACGTGCACGTTGCGCTATTAGGTTTTATGTTTGTTTGCACTTTTAAGTTGCAGTTTTTCTGCACATATTTATTTTTTAATGTTTCTCTTCCTCTGTCTTCTTTTTTTCTATCTTTCTTTTGGTTCGTGATTTCCTTTTTTTTTTTTTTTTTTTCCATGTTCCTAACTTGTTTTTTCTTCAGTTTTTTTCAGTAAAGATTCTTTTTTTTTTTCTTCTTTGTTACTTCCGTCATTCTTTCTTTTTTTCATTCTTTCTTTCTTTTTCTTTTCTTTCTTTATGTATTTTTTATCTGAATTGTCTTTCTCTTTCGTTATCGTCCTTCTTTCTTTCCAATTCGCGTTCATTTTCCTCTTCTTTCTTTTTAATTGAGATATTCCCTTCTGTCTACGTCCCTTCTTTCTTCTCTACTTTATTCTTTCTCCATATTCTTGATTTCTTTTTTCGGCAAAACCTTTTGCAATACCCCTTCAAATATTTGCTAATGAATTCTTTTTCTATTTTAATCGTCCCATTCTTTCTTTTTCCTTTCTTTTTTTCTTTTCTTTCTTTTTTTTCTTAGTTTTTCTTTATTATTTCTTTCTTTTTTACTTTACTTTCCTTCTTTCTCTTTTCTTTTTCCTTTCTTTTTCTTTCTTTTTCCTTTTTCCTTTTTCTTTCTTTCTTTCTTTTATATTTATTCATTCTTTCGTTCTTCTTTCCTTCTTTCTTGTTCTTATCCTTTCTTTTTCCTTTCTTTCTTTTTTCTTTCTTTCTTCTTTTTTCTTTCTTTCTTCTTCTTTGGTTCTTTCTTTTTTCCTTATCTTTTCTTTTTTTCCTTTCTTTCTTTTTACTTTTCTTTTTGCTTCTTTCTTCGCTTTTTTTTCTTTATCTTTCTTTCTTTTACCTTTTCTTCTTGTTCTTTCTTTTTCTTTCTTTCTTTCTTCTTTCTTTCTTACTTTCTTTCCTTTTCTTTCTTTCTTTCTTACGTTTGTATCTTTTTTTGCTTTCTTTCTTTCATTTTTCTATATCTTTTATTTTAGATCTTAGTTCCTGTTTCTCTTTTCTAATACGCTTAGACAATTTCGTTTATTTCTTTCTTTTCTGAATCTCTCCTTTCCCAAATTCTTTTGCTCGTTTTTTACTGTCTTTCTCGTTCAATAAATCACTCTCTTCCGTCTACGTTCTTTCTTCTTTCTTCTTCTTCTTCTTCTTCTTCTTCTTCTTCTTCTGTTCATTCTGTCATTCTTTCCTTTATTACTTCTAATTTTTGCCCCTTTTTAAATACTTATTAATTTATTTATTTATTTATATCTTTTTCTTCAAATTCTCATTCTCATGTTCCTTCCGTCTTTCTTTTTATTAAGCATATTTTTTCTTCACAAACTATTTCTTTTTTTTTTCTATTGCTTTATCTTTTCGTTCGTTTCATCTGCCTCTGCCAGTCATCAATGACCATGTATTTGACCCTAACCATCTGTAAGGTAGGATCAGGCTTGGGAAGGATAGTATAGAGTACAAGATGCTGATACGGCATGTCCCTCCTCCTCTCCACGTCGCTGATGGATCCTAGGCTATTACAGTTTGGAGGAACGAGGCTGAAATCAGCGACGAACTGCTTTAAGGACTCCAACTCTTTTTTAGTTGTATAGAATGTGCTATGCCAGGGCTAAATAGTTTTGAATTGAGAGTTAGTTTCTCCTAGACCGGTTGCCACTCAAGTCCATAGAACCCAGTCTTTCTTGCTATTTACCCATAGTTGGCAGGGGAGAAGAAGAGGATCCATACGGTTCCCAAAGGGTACTAGCAAGTAAATGAATGTAATGTACCTGACTGGAATTCGAACTTGGGTTCTCCGATTACTCAATCCGAGCCGCCATCCACAGTACCTCTACTTCCGTAAAATATGGTCATATTTCTTTCTTTCTTTCCTTCTTTCTTTCTTTCTTTCTTTCTTTCTGTCTGTCTGTCGTTTTCCTGCTTTCTTTCTTTCTGTCTGTCTGTCTCTTTTTTCCCTTCTTTCTTTCTTTCTTTCTATTTGTCTTTTTCCTTCCTTCTTTCTTTCTTTCTTTCTTTCTTTACTTTCTGTCTGTCTGACTTTTTCTTTCTTTCTTTCTTTCATTCTTTTTGTCTGTCTTTTTCCTTCTTTCTTTCTTTCTTTCTTTCTTTCTTTCTTTCTTTCTTTCTTTCTGTCGGACTGTCTGTCTCCCTGTCTGTATTTTTCTTTCTTTCTTTCTTTCTTTCTTTTTCGTTCTTTCTTTTTCGTTCTTTCTTTCTTTCTTTCTTTCTTTCTTTCTGTTTTGCTTTCTCTATGTCCCTTCTCGCTTTTTCCTCAAAATCATTTGTATTTTCTCAACTTTTTCACAGATTTTATCTCCGTTATTCTTCTCTCCCCCCTTTTCTCCGTTCTTTCTTTCCCTTGATTTCATTTCGATTTCTAATTTCACTTCATCCAATCATCTGACAGGAACTCAATTTGCCTTCCATCCACTAACCACCAGGAGAGTGACTCGTTGCGCTTTCTCGGCTTAACATTTCTCGACTGGCTGAATTCGTTAGAATATACGGTTATATCTAGTGAATTAGCGGTTAGTATGAATATACTAACATCGGTTAGTATGAATATAATAAGTTTCATTTTTGCATTTCTCGCTTGTGGAACCCTCTTCAGGCTCCATAAATTTTACAAACTTTGATCTTCAAAAATTTAAATGCAATGTCAATCGTTATCTACTGTCTTCCTGATTCTATAGTTCTCGCTCATTCAAAATGTTTCTTTTTTTCTATTTTTTTCACGCTCAGTAAATCTATGTGCCCTAGTGGTTTTACTGCCTTGCTTGGGGTGAATACGATTTTATTTTTAAATTCCTACATTCTTTCTTAATCGTTCTAAATTTTTTCAATCGTATATTTGATTACTCTTTCTTTTTCTTTTCACCGCCATGTTTGCTTCCTTTCTTTCTTTGGTATTTCTCTTTCCTACTCTCAATGTTTCCACCTATCTCTCTCTCCCCGACCCCGTTTTCACAGTTGTGTTTTTTTTCAAATCTTTTCTTCGTTTTTTATTTCCTTTATTCACTCACAAATTTTCCGCTACTCTTACCAACTATCTCTTCTCTGTTTTCTTTCTTTCTTTTTTCTTTCTTTATTTAAATTGTCTTCATTTCCTTCTGTTGATTTTTTGTTTTTCGTTCACACGAACGATTTTAAATTTACTTTCTTCTCTTTCATTTTTTTTTTCTTTCTTTCATTTTTGAATTAATTATTCGTTTCTTTTCTTTTTTCATTAATATATATTCTTTCTTCTTTTTTTTACTCGCCTTTCCTTCTTTCCTCCTTTCCTTCCTTCCTTCCTTCCTCCCTTCCTTCCTTCTTTCCTTCCTTCCTTCCTTCCTTCCTTCCTTTCTTCCTTCCTTCTTTCCTTCCTTCCTTCCTTCCTTCCTTCCTTCTTTCCTTCCTTCCTTCCTTCCTTTCTTCCTTCCTTCTTTCCTTCCTTCCTTCCTTCCTTCATTTTTGCATTTTGAGTTCTCTTCTTTTAGGTTCCTTCTTTTTTCTTTATGGCTTTTAATGTTTTTCATTTCCTTCTACTGCATTATATTTACTTTTTCGTTCCAGCTACCGATTTGGAATTTCCTTTTTTTTTTCTTCTTTTTTATTTCTCTTTCCTTTTCTATATGTTTGCGTCTTACTCTAACTTTCGAATAAATTATCCCCTTCTTATTTTTTTTGCTCTTCTATTACTATTTTTCTTTCTTTCTTTCTTTATTTCTTTCTTTCTTTCTTTCTTTCCTTCCTTCCTTCCTTCCTTCCTTCCTTCCTGTTCCTTTTTACATTCTTTCTTTTCATTTCTATTTCGTTCTTTCTCTTCTTTCTGTATGTATTTCTCTTTAAACATTCTTCGTGTTCATTTTCTTTCTTTCTTTCTTTCTTTCTCTCTTTCTCTCTTTCTTTCTTTCTTTCTTTCTTTCTTTCTTTCTTTCTTCCTTCCTGTTCCTTTTTACATTCTTTCTTTTCATTTCTATTTCGTTCTTTCTCTTCTTTCTGTATGTATTTCTCTTTAAACATTCTTCGTGCTCATTTTCTTTCTTTCTTTCTTTCTTTCTTTCTCTCTTTCTCTCTCTCTTTCTTTCTTTCTTTCTTTCTTTCTTTCTTCCTTCCTTCCTGTTCCTTTTTACATTCTTTCTTTTCATTTCTATTTCGTTCTTTCTCTTCTTTCTGTATGTATTTCTCTTTAAACATTCTTCGTGTTCATTTTCTTTCTTTCTTTCTTTCTTTCTTTCTCTCTTTCTCTCTTTCTTTCTTTCTTTCTTTCTTTCTTTCTTTCTTCCTTCCTGTTCCTTTTTACATTCTTTCTTTTCATTTCTATTTCGTTCTTTCTCTTCTTTCTGTATGTATTTCTCTTTAAACATTCTTCGTGTTCATTTTCTTTCTTTCTTTCTTTCTTTCTTTCTCTCTTTCTCTCTTTCTTTCTTTCTTTCTTTCTTTCTTTCTTTCTTCCTTCCTGTTCCTTTTTACATTCTTTCTTTTCATTTCTATTTCGTTCTTTCTCTTCTTTCTGTATGTATTTCTCTTTAAACATTCTTCGTGTTCATTTTCTTTCTTTCTTTCTTTCTTTCTTTCTTTCTCTCTTTCTCTCTTTCTTTCTTTCTTTCTTTCTTTCTTTCTTCCTTCCTGTTCCTTTTTACATTCTTTCTTTTCATTTCTATTTCGTTCTTTCTCTTCTTTCTGTATGTATTTCTCTTTAAACATTCTTCGTGTTCATTTTCTTTCTTTCTTTCTTTCTTTCTTTCTTTCTCTCTTTCTCTCTTTCTTTCTTTCTTTCTTTCTTCCTGTTCCTTTTTACATTCTTTCTTTTCATTTCTATTTCGTTCTTTCTCTTCTTTCTGTATGTATTTCTCTTTAAACATTCTTCGTGTTCATTTTCTTTCTTTCTTTCTTTCTCTCTTTCTCTCTTTCTTTCTTTCTTTCTTTCTTTCTTTCTTTCTTTCTTTCTTTCTTCCTTCCTGTTCCTTTTTACATTCTTTCTTTTCATTTCTATTTCGTTCTTTCTCTTCTTTCTGTATGTATTTCTCTTTAAACATTCTTCGTGTTCATTTTCTTTCTTTCTTTCTTTCTTTCTTTCTCTCTTTCTCTCTTTCTTTCTTTCTTTCTTTCTTTCTTTCTTTCTTCCTTCCTGTTCCTTTTTACATTCTTTCTTTTCATTTCTATTTCGTTCTTTCTCTTCATTCTGTATGTATTTCTCTTTAAACATTCTTCGTGTTCATTTTCTTTCTTTCTTTCTTTCTTTCTTTCTTTCTCTCTTTCTCTCTTTCTTTCTTTCTTTCTTTCTTTCTTTCTTCCTTCCTGTTCCTTTTTACATTCTTTCTTTTCATTTCTATTTCGTTCTTTCTCTTCTTTCTGTATGTATTTCTCTTTAAACATTCTTCGTGTTCATTTTCTTTCTTTCTTTCTTTCTTTCTTTCTTTCTCTCTTTCTCTCTTTCTTTCTTTCTTTCTTTCTTTCTTTCTTTCTTTCTTCCTTCCTGTTCCTTTTTACATTCTTTCTTTTCATTTCTATTTCGTTCTTTCTCTTCTTTCTGTATGTATTTCTCTTTAAACATTCTTCGTGTTCATTTTCTTTCTTTCTTTCTTTCTTTCTTTCTTTCTCTCTTTCTCTCTTTCTTTCTTTCTTTCTTTCTTCCTTCCTGTTCCTTTTTACATTCTTTCTTTTCATTTCTATTTCGTTCTTTCTCTTCTTTCTGTATGTATTTCTCTTTAAACATTCTTCGTGTTCATTTTCTTTCTTTCTTTCTTTCTTTCTTTCTCTCTTTCTCTCTTTCTTTCTTTCTTTCTTTCTTTCTTTCTTTCTTCCTTCCTGTTCCTTTTTACATTCTTTCTTTTCATTTCTATTTCGTTCTTTCTCTTCTTTCTGTATGTATTTCTCTTTAAACATTCTTCGTGTTCATTTTCTTTCTTTCTTTCTTTCTTTCTCTCTTTCTCTCTTTCTTTCTTTCTTTCTTTCTTTCTTTCTTTCTTTCTTTCTTCCTTCCTGTTCCTTTTTACATTCTTTCTTTTCATTTCTATTTCGTTCTTTCTCTTCTTTCTGTATGTATTTCTCTTTAAACATTCTTCGTGTTCATTTTCTTTCTTTCTTTCTTTCTTTCTTTCTCTCTTTCTCTCTTTCTTTCTTTCTTTCTTTCTTTCTTTCTTTCATTCTTTCTTTCTTCCTTCCTGTTCCTTTTTACATTCTTTCTTTTCATTTCTATTTCGTTCTTTCTCTTCTTTCTGTATGAATTTCTCTTTAAACATTCTTCGTGTTCATTTTCTTTCTTTCTTTCTTTCTTTCTTTCTTTCTTTCTTTCTTTCTTTCTCTCTTTCTCTCTTTCTTTCTTTCTTTCTTTCTTTCTTTCTTTCTTTCTTCCTTCCTGTTCCTTTTTACATTCTTTCTTTTCATTTCTATTTCGTTCTTTCTCTTCTTTCTGTATGTATTTCTCTTTAAACATTCTTCGTGTTCATTTTCTTTCTTTCTTTCTTTCTTTCTTTCTTTCTCTCTTTCTCTCTTTCTTTCTTTCTTTCTTTCTTTCTTTCTTCCTTCCTGTTCCTTTTTACATTCTTTCTTTTCATTTCTATTTCGTTCTTTCTCTTCTTTCTGTATGTATTTCTCTTTAAACATTCTTCGTGTTCATTTTCTTTCTTTCTTTCTTTCTTTCTTTCTTTCTTTCTTTCTCTCTTTCTCTCTTTCTTTCTTTCTTTCTTTCTTTCTTTCTTCCTTCCTGTTCCTTTTTACATTCTTTCTTTTCATTTCTATTTCGTTCTTTCTCTTCTTTCTGTATGTATTTCTCTTTAAACATTCTTCGTGTTCATTTTCTTTCTTTCTTTCTTTCTTTCTCTCTTTCTCTCTTTCTTTCTTTCTTTCTTTCTTTCTTTCTTTCTTTCTTCCTTCCTGTTCCTTTTTACATTCTTTCTTTTCATTTCTATTTCGTTCTTTCTCTTCTTTCTGTATGTATTTCTCTTTAAACATTCTTCGTGTTCATTTTCTTTCTTTCTTTCTTTCTTTCTTTCTCTCTTTCTCTCTTTCTTTCTTTCTTTCTTTCTTTCTTTCTTTCTTCCTTCCTGTTCCTTTTTACATTCTTTCTTTTCATTTCTATTTCGTTCTTTCTCTTCTTTCTGTATGTATTTCTCTTTAAACATTCTTCGTGTTCATTTTCTTTCTTTCTTTCTTTCTTTCTCTCTTTCTCTCTTTCTTTCTTTCTTTCTTTCTTTCTTTCTTCCTTCCTGTTCCTTTTTACATTCTTTCTTTTCATTTCTATTTCGTTCTTTCTCTTCTTTCTGTATGTATTTCTCTTTAAACATTCTTCGTGTTCATTTTCTTTCTTTCTTTCTTTCTTTCTTTCTCTCTTTCTCTCTTTCTTTCTTTCTTTCTTTCTTTCTTCCTTCCTGTTCCTTTTTACATTCTTTCTTTTCATTTCTATTTCGTTCTTTCTCTTCTTTCTGTATGTATTTCTCTTTAAACATTCTTCGTGTTCATTTTCTTTATTTCTTTCTTTCTTTCTTTCTTTCTTTCTCTCTTTCTCTCTTTCTTTCTTTCTTTCTTTCTTTCTTTCTTCCTTCCTGTTCCTTTTTACATTCTTTCTTTTCATTTCTATTTCGTTCTTTCTCTTCTTTCTGTATGTATTTCTCTTTAAACATTCTTCGTGTTCATTTTCTTTCTTTCTTTCTTTCTTTCTTTCTCTCTTTCTCTCTTTCTTTCTTTCTTTCTTTCTTTCTTTCTTTCTTTCTTCCTTCCTTCCTGTTCCTTTTTACATTCTTTCTTTTCATTTCTATTTCGTTCGTTCTCTTCTTTCTGTATGTATTTCTCTTTAAACATTCTTCGTGTTCATTTTCTTTCTTTCTTTCTTTTTTCTTTCTTTCTCTCTTTCTCTCTTTCTTTCTTTCTTTCTTTCTTTCTTTCTTCCTTCCTGTTCCTTTTTACATTCTTTCTTTTCATTTCTATTTCGTTCTTTCTCTTCTTTCTGTATGTATTTCTCTTTAAACATTCTTCGTGTTCATTTTCTTTCTTTCTTTCTTTCTTTCTTTCTCTCTTTCTCTCTTTCTTTCTTTCTTTCTTTCTTTCTTCCTTCCTGTTCCTTTTTACATTCTTTCTTTTCATTTCTATTTCGTTCTTTCTCTTCTTTCTGTATGTATTTCTCTTTAAACATTCTTCGTGTTCATTTTCTTTCTTTCTTTCTTTCTTTCTTTCTCTCTTTCTCTCTTTCTTTCTTTCTTTCTTTCTTTCTTTCTTCCTTCCTGTTCCTTTTTACATTCTTTCTTTTCATTTCTATTTCGTTCTTTCTCTTCTTTCTGTATGTATTTCTCTTTAAACATTCTTCGTGATCATTTTCTTTCTTTCTTTCTTTCTTTCTTTCTTTCTCTCTTTCTCTCTTTCTTTCTTTCTTTCTTTCTTTCTTTCTTTCTTCCTTCCTGTTCCTTTTTACATTCTTTCTTTTCATTTCTATTTCGTTCTTTCTCTTCTTTCTGTATGTATTTCTCTTTAAACATTCTTCGTGTTCATTTTCTTTCTTTCTTTCTTTCTTTCTTTCTTTCTCTCTTTCTCTCTTTCTTTCTTTCTTTCTTTCTTTCTTTCTTTCTTTCTTCCTTCCTGTTCCTTTTTACATTCTTTCTTTTCATTTCTATTTCGTTCTTTCTCTTCTTTCTGTATGTATTTCTCTTTAAACATTCTTCGTGTTCATTTTCTTTCTTTCTTTCTTTCTTTCTTTCTCTCTTTCTCTCTTTCTTTCTTTCTTTCTTTCTTTCTTTCTTCCTTCCTGTTCCTTTTTACATTCTTTCTTTTCATTTCTATTTCGTTCTTTCTCTTCTTTCTGTATGTATTTCTCTTTAAACATTCTTCGTGTTCATTTTCTTTCTTTCTTTCTTTCTTTCTTTCTTTCTCTCTTTCTCTCTTTCTTTCTTTCTTTCTTTCTTTCTTTCTTCCTTCCTGTTCCTTTTTACATTCTTTCTTTTCATTTCTATTTCGTTCTTTCTCTTCATTCTGTATGTATTTCTCTTTAAACATTCTTCGTGTTCATTTTCTTTCTTTCTTTCTTTCTTTCTCTCTTTCTCTCTTTCTTTCTTTCTTTCTTTCTTTCTTTCTTCCTTCCTGTTCCTTTTTACATTCTTTCTTTTCATTTCTATTTCGTTCTTTCTCTTCTTTCTGTATGAATTTCTCTTTAAACATTCTTCGTGTTCATTTTCTTTCTTTCTTTCTTTCTTTCTTTCTTTCTCTCTTTCTCTCTTTCTTTCTTTCTTTCTTTCTTTCTTCCTTCCTGTTCCTTTTTACATTCTTTCTTTTCATTTCTATTTCGTTCTTTCTCTTCTTTCTGTATGTATTTCTCTTTAAACATTCTTCGTGTTCATTTTCTTTCTTTCTTTCTTTCTTTCTTTCTTTCTCTCTTTCTCTCTTTCTTTCTTTCTTTCTTTCTCTCTTTCTCTCTTTCTTTCTTTCTTTCTTTCTTTCTTCCTTCCTGTTCCTTTTTACATTCTTTCTTTTCATTTCTATTTCGTTCTTTCTCTTCTTTCTGTATGTATTTCTCTTTAAACATTCTTCGTGTTCATTTTCTTTCTTTCTTTCTTTCTTTCTTTCTCTCTTTCTCTCTTTCTTTCTTTCTTTCTTTCTTTCTTTCTTTCTTTCTTCCTTCCTGTTCCTTTTTACATTCTTTCTTTTCATTTCTATTTCGTTCTTTCTCTTCTTTCTGTATGTATTTCTCTTTAAACATTCTTCGTGTTCATTTTCTTTCTTTCTTTCTTTCTTTCTTTCTTTCTTTCTCTCTTTCTCTCTTTCTTTCTTTCTTTCTTTCTTTCTTCCTTCCTGTTCCTTTTTACATTCTTTCTTTTCATTTCTATTTCGTTCTTTCTCTTCTTTCTGTATGTATTTCTCTTTAAACATTCTTCGTGTTCATTTTCTTTCTTTCTTTCTTTCTTTCTCTCTTTCTCTCTTTCTTTCTTTCTTTCTTTCTTTCTTTCTTCCTTCCTGTTCCTTTTTACATTCTTTCTTTTCATTTCTATTTCGTTATTTCTCTTCTTTCTGTATGTATTTCTCTTTAAACATTCTTCGTGTTCATTTTCTTTCTTTCTTTCTTTCTTTCTTTCTTTCTCTCTTTCTCTCTCTCTTTCTTTCTTTCTTTCTTTCTTCCTTCCTGTTCCTTTTTACATTCTTTCTTTTCATTTCTATTTCGTTCTTTCTCTTCTTTCTGTATGTATTTCTCTTTAAACATTCTTCGTGTTCATTTTCTTTCTTTCTTTCTTTCTTTCTTTCTTTCTTTCTCTCTTTCTCCCTTTCTTTCTTTCTTTCTTTCTTTCTTCCTTCCTTCCTTCCTTCCTGTTCCTTTTTACATTCTTTCTTTTCATTTCTATTTCGTTCTTTCTCTTCTTTCTGTATGTATTTCTCTTTAAACATTCTTCGTGTTCATTTTCTTTCTTTCTTTCTTTCTTTCTTTCTCTCTTTCTCTCTTTCTTTCTTTCTTTCTTTTTTTCTTTCTTGTTTTAATGTTCGAATAATTTTCGTTCTGTCATCTCCCAACTAAGCCAAATAATGAAACATTATTTCCATTTTAGCTTCTTCTTTCCTTCTTGATTTCGTTTCTTTTAAAACCTTGCGTTCAACTAAAAATGTGTCCGCGGATTTAATCTCTTGTTCACGCAAAACACATACCGTATTTCCATTAGTGAATCTAATCCTTCAATTTTATCTCTGCGGACTTGTTTGCTTTTAGATTAATAACACTTATCAGATTTACCTAGTGGTGGACTTGTTTGCTTTTTTTTTTTTTTTTTGTTATTTTAATCAGGATGTTTGAGTTAGAACAGCCGCTAACATCTCATAAAGTCTAATCGACAAACCAAATTCAGGTTCTACTCGTGAGTTTTATTGTTAATTTCTTGTGTATGTCTTTTAAAAAGCCTGAATCGATTTCTTTCTGTTGTATCCATTATCGATCCGCTCCTGTTTATGATATATATATATATATCATAAACAGATCTACCTATCGCACCCTATATATATATATATATATATATATATAGGGTGCGATAGGTAAATTGCCACCATTTTATATTTTTAATTTAGCGCTTGATTTTTTCGACTGCACAGTATAGTAGCGTCAGTTGGGTACCCTCTGTGAAAAAAAAAAGGGTACCATCACGTAATTTATTCCACCAGAAATTTAGAAACGGCATGCTGCACTGCTTGCCATTCTCGCCGGAAGCTCCAATACGAACATTTCAGAGTTTTGGGGTATCAATCTGTGGACAGTACAGATGATTCCAAAAGAGTTCGATGAGTCTAATGTTGATTACGAATGTACGCCAGCTCGAAAAACTCTCTCCGATCGTTCTGATAATAAAAGAACTCCCCAATTTGTTGGTGAGGGCCCCAGACCCATTGTGAAAGCCTATATCAAACGCCTTGAGGAGGCAGTGCTGCCCTGGGTCAAGACGTCGGCGACTGGATTCTGCTCCGTGCCACACAAGCAGGAGAACCCAGGCATGGCCATCAAACAATTTCTGCGGCCACATCATCCCATACATCTGGCCACCTAAGTCACCAGACTTCACCCATCCTGATTATAGAGGACTGAGAACAAGAGTTAAGAGACATGTTTGAGCAAAGGATACAGAGAAAGGCGGGGAATAAGATCAAGGTATCAGATGTCGATTGACATTACACTTGAATATTTGAAGATTATAGTCATCGGCGAAGTAAGCGAGGGGAAGGTAGTTTTGCAGACGGAAAGTGCGAGAGAAGAAGCCCTTTGGATAGAAGAGACGGTTACATTTTCGACAGTGAATGAGTGGGACCGAGATGCCAGCCTAGTACCCCGCTTAAATTCATGCAATCTGGGAACCAGCACGTCGGAACAGCTGCTGTGCAATTATTTAGAGAAGAAACAGAGGGAAGGCACGGCTCGTCTGTGAGAAAGCAATTGTAGACTAGATGCCAGATCAGGATCTATCATATTGCATATTCGTCTCTGAATTTTGTCGAGGACGTCAATACGTACAGCGGGAGCACCAGACGATATATGACAGCAATATTCCATGCAAGGACGGATGGTTGGTTTATAGATTTGAAGGATGGACCCAGATGAGAAAGTTTAATAAAAGGGTATAAAATAATAGTTTATATAAGAGAATTAAGGAAACACAAGAACAGTTTGAACTATTGTTCATTCACGGAAATACCGTGTCGGCCATATTCGATATGCGTCAAAAGCAGGAGTATCGCTTCTGCATACGAAAGTCACCAAACTTAACTGCGTTGTTGTTCTTATTACAGACCACCTTACTAAATTGTGACAATGAGGTTAAAGAAAAGTTATTTTTAGACATAAATAAATAAAAAAAATTCTTGATTATTTCACTGTTGGTCATTCTATTTTTAATTTTCTCGCGCGTTTTGCGGACATTGTTAGAATTACAATGTATCCATTTGTTCTTAGACCTTACAGGTTACTTCGTGTATATAAAACGATATTTCCATTCTGATTTAAGTCAAAGGATAAGAATTCTTTTAAAAAATCCAGTTAATTAAGCCTTAACTTTACTAACAGATTTCGAAACATACTGGATTTAAATGAGAATTTTGAATTTGTCGTTAAGAGTTTTCGCTGCCCTGATGTATCGATGTGTGACAAAAAAAAAACGTTCCTATGTTTTAAAATTGCTTAAAAGTTTATTTTTATGAGATGAAACATTGAGACCAATGAATATAATTAAGACTGTTTAATTAAAACAGCATTTACTCAAATAAATTGTACTTATAAAAATAACGTATAAATCAGAAAATGACGATTGAAACAGCCTGTCGCCTCTGAGTGTTGACTTCACTGTTCACTTTTATATTTATATTTACATACTCTCTATCGCTATTGAGCACTTTATCCCATAAATATAGCACAACTTAAAACTATATTTCTTCATCGCCGACGGCTTAGTGGTAGAATATCCGGCTGATACCAATTCAGTCGGGTTTCGATCCGAGCTAGAGGCAACCGTATGTCTAGACACACTGATGAGCTGTGAAACAGCGAAACAGTCTGTCTGTGGATGATGTTATATATTTATATATTTATATATACATATTATATATATATATATATATATATAGAGGGAGATAGATAGATATTAACGCCCATAGACATACATATAGATAGATATTATCACCCATAGATAGGCAGACAGATATTAACAGCCATAGATAGATAGATAAGTGAGAAAAAGAGAGGCGATAAAATGATTGGTACTTGAGAGTCAGGTAATGGCAGACAGAACGATACTGAATGACAGATAAGTGGAAGTTTACATGGATCCACATCGAAAATTGTGGATGAAAGGTAGGAATGGGGATGAGTTTAAAAAATGCCTTAAATGCAGGCAGCAATCAAAAACTTCATCGCTCAGCATCATCACTCGCCTTCTTTTTCTTTACCATGACCCCCCTCTCTATCTCTCACTCACTCACTCTCTCTCTCTCTCACTCACTCACTAACTCACTCACTAAGTCTCTCTCTCTCACTCACTCACTAACTCTCTCTCTCTCACTCACTAACTCTCTCTCGCTCACTCACTCACTCGCTAACTCTCCCTCTATCTTTCACTCAATAACTCTCTCTCTTTCTCTCTCACTCACTCACTAACTCTCTCTTTCGCTCACTAATTCACTCACTAACTCTCTCTCTCACTCACTAACTCTCTCTTTCGCTCACTCATTCACTCACTAACTCTCTCTCTCACTCACTAACTCTCTCTCTCTCTATCTCACTCACTCTCTCACTCACTAACTCTCTCTCTCACTTACTCACTCACTAACTCACTCTCTCACTCACTCACTAACTCTATCTCTCACCCACTAACTCTCTCTCTCACTCACTCACTCACTCACTCACTAACTCTCTCTCTCACTCACTAACTCTCTCTCTTTCTCTCTCACTCACTCACTCACTCACTCATTCACTCACTACCTCTCTGTCTCTCTCTCTCCCTATCTATCTATCTATCAATCTCACTCTCTCACTCTGTCGATATGTTTGTGTCTGGGCCCATATTTTTGAGGTGATTTGGCATAATGCGTTCATTTAGACAATAAAATAAACATTTCGTGCCTATGATATTTTAAACTATTTTCTTTCTAATTGACAGATTGATTTCCATATATCCGATTGTTTAAGTATGGTGTGCTTCGTTTTGTTTTACGGCATATCAACCCCAGTGGGTTATTTAATGCCGTCAAGATTTTTATTGCTGGCAAAAAATATATTGCTTTAATATTCTTTTTCAAAAATGAATTGCTGGTAATATTTTTTCCAAAAATTTATTGTTCGTGTTAAAACCTATTTTTACACTTTCAAAATATTTGCCCATAGGTGGCACCTTAACAAATGCTACCACCCCGGGTCACGGTGAACATGGGAAGACCAGCAATTAAGAGGTGGTTCCACGTTCCTTAAAACTTGCTGTTCAGAGGCTTTGCTGTCGGATGTAGTTTATCGTCATACACAGGACGCCCGTATATTAGAATGTCAAAAATGAAGGAAATGTCCATATTCCATGCCATTTTATTTGGATCACCTGTATTCATTGCCAAGAATCAAAGATCATTTTCTTATATAGACTTTGATTCACTCTTGGCTTCAATTTCTCCATTGCTGCTTTATCATTTGTTACGCTTTGAATGCATTTAATGTCAGGTGAATGTATTATAAGATTTTAATTTTAATTTGATATCCTGTAATGATAAGTGGATTCTGGAAATCTAAATCATACCTATACGTATGCAGGCTTCTGCCAATTTTTCTTCATTTTACTTGTGTTCGTATAACAGACACATTTCTGTTCTATTTAATCAAAGAAACATGTTTAGCTCCTGAAAATATACTTTCAATAGAGCACAGTTGAATGACAACCTGATTCTAAAAACAACAGCCACCTGCGTATATGTGAAGCTCTTCAGTAAAAAAAAATGGAGCACTACGGCTGCTTGGCGTTTGTTTCTGTTTGTAAAAAAAATACGCTAGATTTGGCTGACTCATTCTGTCGAGTGAAGATATCTCAGTGGTAGAAGCTCTGACTGGCACTAAATCGGTTGGATTTCGATCCGGGATTGAGTCATTCGGTGGTCTAGTGGCACTGAGGTGCTGTGATACAAAGAAACAGTACACTCTGCAAATCACACACACACACACAATATACATATATATATATATATATATATATATATATATATATATATATATATATATTCACATATACACACACACATATATATGTATCGATATATTTATATATGTATATATATATATATATATATATATATATATATGTATGTATCGTGTGTGTAGATATATATATTAGTCGATATTGACGTATCATCAAGTTTTGTTTTATAGAAATCTGTCTATCGATTAAATGTATAAGTAATGATCAATGAATTCTTGATCAACCGCATCATCGGCAGAAAAGTTGCTGTCAAAATTTGTCTATGGAAATCTAGTTTTCTATATCTACAAATAAATGGATATTTGCTCAAAAAAAAAACCGTCAAAAGATTCTTCATGTTCTATATGTACAAATGATACGGATATTTATTGACTTAGCTGGAATAGTAAATATATATATATATATATATATATATATATATATATATATATATATATATATATATATATATTCACATATACACACACACATATATATGTATCGATATATTTATATATGTATATATATATATATATATATATATATATATATATATATATTTATATATATATATATATATATGTGTGTATACGCGCAGCATGAAATTACGCAACTGAAATAGAGTTATTGGTGATATCCACTGAATACAATAATGGGAAAAGTATAACATATAACTACATATATATATATATATATATATATATATATATATATATATATATATATATATATATATAGGATTGGTGTATACGGAATAAATTCCAATAACCAACAATTACTATTCTTAAAAGAGTGCTCAATACAGAGTAGAGCGAATATAATTATTTATTGAAAAATTATAACATAAATATGTTATAAAATCACTACAAAAATAGCAATTTCGTTTCAACTATTTTTGTAGTGATTTTTATAACATATTTATGTTATAATTTTTAAATAAATAATTATATATATGTATGAATATATATGTGTGTGTGTGTGTATGTGTTTCTGTGTATGTCTGTAGATGTGTTCGCGTCTATGCGTATGTCCGTGTGTATGTTTCGAGAATCAACGTTTTATGTAAATCAACGCCCTCCGCCCTCCGCATTGCTGAAATATTTTTTCTGTTGTTCACACCCTGCTACTGAATGTTATTCTACCAGATGTGCATTCTTTATTTGACTACTTGATGAAGATTTGGGCTTCCGGGACGATCACTTCGAAACACCGGTTCCCATTTTATCACCGACATTAAGCTATGTTACACCTGGTCTGTACTAACGTTGATGTCCTCTTAGGAATATAAGGGACTGTAAGCTGAATGTTCGAACAGTCCAAAGGGCTTCCAAGCACATCACAGGAAACACCGGCAACCGTATGATCACTGAAGTTTAGCAACGTCGAGCCTGATCAGTACATAGATGGGCGAGAGCTTGGGAATATCAGCTGTTGTACGCTTTGAATTGCGGTTGGTGTAATGGATAATGGAATTGTTAATCGGAGAGCCGAGTTCCAATTCCAGTTGTCTTTGTTATATTCACTTAGGCGCAGATACTCTTGAGAAAGGTACGAATCCACCTCTTCTCACCCCAGCTATGGGTTAATTAATTAGTAAAACTTGTATCAATAAAATATTATTATCTCTAAAAATGAAATAAAATTGCGTAAAAAAATATTTAGATTTCGGCATTAAATAAGCTATAGATGTTGATATGCCGCTGAAAAAAAAAACAAACAACTGATGCTGATTTTCTATATTGATTAACGTAACATGGTCTTCCATTTTTTTTTTCTTATGCTGTACTAATATTTTATTTTATAGTAGTATGCTTATATAATGGAGTTTCCATGAAGCGTAAAAGGGATAGAATGTGTGAATGTCGCCAAAAGGAACCTGACCACCCAAGTCTAAAAAATCAAATATCTGGGAACTGTTTTAATAGGGGAGGGAAAGTGTAACACTGGAATTAGAAGAATAAAAAAGCTAAATAAAGAAGTAGGCAATACAACATAATTTATATCCGGACTAATCTCTTCATCTTTATTGTTTCTATCACAACTTGCGCAAGTGCATATCGATCTCGCTAAACTATAACTTAACCTTTATTTAATTTTCGGAGGCAGATTGTTCTCGTTCCACTGGCTATGTCTAGGAATTAATCGTCTATTTTTTTTATTACTGTACAGTTACTGCTCTCCTCGTTTTCATTGAATCTAAGTACACATTGCCCTGCCCAGTGATTGAACTCACAATCACTATGCCACCAAATTCATGAACCAAAGAGACTTTTCTGTAGTGTACTTGGAGTCTTAAACCTAACCTTCCGGCTGATCAGTGACGCTTTTGCTGCCTGTCAAGTATTGGCTGCTGCTTTTAAGAGAAAATTTTATTAGAAACAAAGAGTACAGAACTGTTAAGCTGCATAGCTTCTCGTTTACGACAATGAATCCTGGATAATCTTCTTACAGATAAAAAGTGCGACACTGAAATCCGAACAGTAAAAAATGCATCCCCAAAGCTAAATAAAGAAGAAATAGAAAATAATATCTACATTATTTATATCCGGACTAATATATTCATCTTTGTTGTTTCTATCACAACTTCAGCAAGTGCATATCGATCTCGCTAAACTATAACTTAACCTTTATTTAATTTTCGGAGGCAGACTGTTCTCTTTCCACTGACTATATCTAGAAATTAATCGTCTATTTTTTTATTTTTTTTATTACTGTACAGTTAGTGCTCTCCCCGTTTTCACTGAATCCAAGTACACATTGCCCAGCCCAGTGATTGAACTCACAATCACTATGTCACCAAATTCATGAACCAAAGAGACTTTTCTGTAGTGTACTTGGAGTCTTAAACCTAACCTTCCCGCTGATCAATGCCGCTTCTGCTGCCTGTCATGTATTGACTGCTGCTTTTAAGTGAAAATTTTATTAGAAACAAAGAGTACAGAACTGTTAAAATACATAGCTTCTCGTATACGACAGTGAATCCTGGATAATCTTCTTACAGATGAAGAAGCGACTTGAGGCAATAAAAACAGGGTTCTACAGAAAGACGCTGAGAATAACACAGACTGGACTTGTGAGTAACGGGAAAGTTTTAAGTAAAACGGAAAAAAAACACGCGTATAATCCGAAATAGTTGTAATTCCTTGGACACAAAAAGAAGAATAATGGTTCGAGAATTTGACACACAGTTCGTGTATTAAGGGCGAGGAAGACAGAGGAAAATAGCGAGTAACATAGCTGGCACGGATGCGCAAAATGTATGGCGGAAGAGAGATTGGGAACGATAGCAAAAAGACAAACGTTAGCCGAAGCTGTAAGGAATAAGATGCTGTGGAGAGCCGTTATCGCCCACGTACTGAAAGGAAACATCGAAGAAAAATCATTAGAAATATCGATGAGTAGGTACTCAAGGAAAATTCGCGATGTCCTCGGGGCATGAGTTGGAAGGAAAAAACGATAAAAATGAACAAAGCTAATAACCGTCAGGGCAATAGAGGCGGGAAAGCGTGCTAACTATTGCATGATAATGAAAAATGATAAAAATTATATTACCCGCCTCTTCTCCTCTTTACAATTCCTTTGAATTGGTGATGCCATGTTTTGTGACGCCTTCGTAAAAAGCCAATCTTGAAGGATGTAATTGCGTGGTCCCGTCACACCTGCTCGCCCACGCGCCACTTTGCCTAGAAAGAAAGATTGTTCAGTTGAGTCTTCTCCACCACCACCACCACTACCCCCTCACCGCCAACCTCCGCTTAAATTTTCGGCCAGCAACCGACCACTGCCTGTAGCAGGTAGTTTTACTACTCTCAGCCCTGAGGCAGAAAGAGGGAAGCAGGAGTGAAAGAGCAAATGAAGAAAGATTTCGCGGGTGAAGAAAGTGTTACCTTTTATTCACGAGAAAAAAAAAACAAAAAAAAAAAACATTTCAGAGTAGCATGAACCACCAAACTTTACGTCGACTTGCCTCGAAATGTGAAATTTCATTTGCGCATGATCAATGGTTCTAATAATGGGCGGCATTCATGAAGGCTAAAATGAAGAGAGAGTGGCAAGGGGAAAAGGTTAAAATATATTTCCCGCCTTATTCCTCTCTTTCAATGATGACTCACTACAAAGGCATTTCAAGTTGTCCACAATTCATTTTACACTCAGTCACATCGCCGCTCTTTTAACTTAAATAAGCTAGACTATTCATAAGGTCAATGTGGAAATAAAAAGCTTTCAGCGAGTAAAGCTTGAGTGCTTTGGCAAACATCATCCCACTTTGAACATTGGAGCTACAGCTTCACACCTAAGAAACTGTTCCAAATAACAAAAACCACATCGTTTGAGGACTACCAACAACAACAACAACACGAGTCATGCTCTCAAATAGCCTCAGTAGATCGTTATTTTCATATGGATACCTGGCGCCAAACACGTTCAGAAATATCTAAACTGTCAGTTCTATACAATCGATGTCTAAGATCAGTGGTTAAAAATAGCTTTGATTGAGGGAAGCTTATGCGACTTGGCAAAGACAACAATTCTTCGAATCTTGTGGACTGGTGCTACAAAATCAAAAACAAAGAACTGTACCAAATGGCAGGAACCACATTGCACGAGGACTACCAACAGCAGCAACAACTAAAATGGTTATCTCATGTAGCTCGAAGAGAAAACAAAATTATGAACAAGTAGTTAACTTCGTACATTCCTCCAAATAAAAGGTTAGTAAAAAAAAATCACCATCAATACAGGAAAGAGCGATAACAGATACCTGTCTTGAGAAATCTGTTTTCTTGAAAAATGTATTTAACAGAAAGAGCTTTTTATACATTTCAATCGAACGCAGAAGTGTCTGTTCGATCAATGAATGCCAAATGTTTCCTTGTAAGGAAAATGGTTAGTATTACCATTACCATTGTAACAGATGCTTTACGTATGGGCGCGTGGCCGAGTGGTTAGAACGTTCGACCATGAGACCCCGGGTCCCAATCTCACCATGGTCTATTTGTCAGGAAGGAGATTTTCTCATGTTATCGGTCTGGGACTGGAAAGTGCCTGAAAACCATACGACGGGTCGAGCCAAGTGAATGTATTGTGAGCGAAATTGGGTAGACGGAATACTTGGTGCCGTCGATAGCTGTGATAGCACGAAGTCACAAGTCATCGTGACCGAGGGTTTGAGTGTGCTAATGTTCAAATTTTTTATCATTCTAGATAACACGCTCCTTCTCGCAAACTGTAGCTAAGGTTTGCTCAGCGTAGCTGCAGAATAAACCACAAGTTGGCTCTGTGTATGTTGAACAAACACAAATATGCCTGACCGAGAATCTACAATAGGGATTGTCTAGCCACCATAGTAAACGGGTATCCCCAAATAAGTGTGACCAGCTATTATTATATTATCTAGTTTTACGTAACCTGTTCTTATTTTAGAAAAAATCCATTATTTCAGAGACCATATTAAATAAGGATGGCAGCAGTAATACTAGTAGCAATTAGCAGCATGACGCGGCGTTGCCGGGGCTTGATTCAAAAATCGTACGACTCATACAGCAATCGCTATCACTTGACTTAAAGTATTTTTGCCCTTCCTTGCATTTAAAGTAGTGCCCTTTGCCGTGCTGATGTTGCTACATGCCTTACTTCTTACCTATCTTACACTGCGAATTTTTCTAAGCTCTATACTAGACATTAAATCTGTTATGAAAAAAGAACTAAACAAAATGAACACAAAACGATAAAAAAGGACTCGTAACTGGAAAAACCGAATGAAAAGGTTGGTGCAAAAATAATGTCGGTTTTTGACGGTAAAAATACGTCAAAAACCGACATTATTTTTGCACCAACCTAATATATATATATATATATATATATATATATTAAGACGGTTTTATGTTTATACATTCTTTTTATAGATACAAATATTTAAGTAAATGCTCTGTTTATAATAAACTGTATTAACGACATTTACCGGACTGAATGTCCGAGAAATTTTCATAGAAAACATGTGTCCTCCGACAGGAATCGAGCCTGTATCCTATACGGAAGCGACATATAACCTGACATGAATTACCGATTGCGCCACAGAAGAGCGTTTTGGTTATCAAGCTTATCAAGGTTGAATTTACTATTTTTAAGCTAAAATTCTCCATGTTTTTCTCTCGTACATTCATATCTGCACGATGCGTATTCAAATGTAAACAAATGACGTCATACGTTATGAAATGGACAAAATCCCACAATTCTTTTTAAGACATTTTTTATGTCTTAAAAATAATTGTCGGACTTTGTCCATTTCATATATATATATATATATATATATATATATATATATATATATAAGGCTCAAACACTAATATTCTATGGATATAGTTTATTACATTGGAATCGTAATCACGATCTAATTCACCAGATCTGCAAATTCAAAAAGAAATCGAGATATATAACAGCGGATATGAAAAAAAAATTCTAAAATTTTGCTTTTTATACCCGGAGTTATATTTTCCGATTTCTTTTTGAATTTGTACATCTTATGAATTGGATCGTGATTACGATTGCAATGTAATAAATTACAACCATGGAATATTAGTGTTTGAGCCTTTTATGTTATATTATATTCTTGCTCTGTACTGGACATTGAGCTCTACCTGGATTCTATCGTCTTGGAAATTTACATATATATATATATATATATATATATATATATATATATATATATATATATATATATATATATATCAAACAGAAATTGTTTGTGTGTATATAGTATTTATGTACGTTCACTTTTCTTGACCGATTTCAATGAAATTGTTCACACATGTTGCAAATTTACCGAGTTAGGTCAAGACCAGCTTATCAATCTCCAGTCCGCCCGATTTGACAGAAAATCGATAAAACTGAAGCTGGATGCGACCTTTTGCAAAAATCAAGGCAAAGTTACACGCGAAAAAAATGTTTACTGGATGAGATGAT
>OZ010578.1:48009557-48169557 GCA_963932145.1 Acanthosepion lycidas | reverse complement strand
GGATTTGACGAATTCGTAAACAAAACAAAAATAAAAAAAAAATAATTAAGACATGCATGTCCGTCAACCTTAAACAATAATCTTTGTCAATTTTATTTTTCAGTCTTTATGATGGTCGATACTTGATCTATCTCTTAATATTGGAAAGCATTTTTATTTAATACTACCACCAACTTGATCTATCTCTTACTGTTACATCCCCGGACAACGCCGGGCTCTACTGCTAGTTATTACTAAATGCATTTCTATTCGGTCTAACATGTTCATGTTTGTTGTAATGCTCACAATAAATTATCATTATGAAATGAATTGTTATTCAGTTCATTCAGTTCATCTTGATAGTTATACGAACAATGTTTTTTCAAAGTTTTTTGATAAGGAATTATTATCATTATTAAATAAATTCCTAATCAGCCCAGTATGCTCATCTTAGTTGTTATACACACAATATTTGGCGAAATCTTTCAGAAAAAGAAATTATCATTATTTAATTCATTGCTATTATGGCTAGCATAGTAATCTTGTACTCATAATGTTTGTCAAATAATACTCTCTCTCTCTCTCTCTCTATATATATATATATATATATATATATATATATATATATATATATATATATATATATATATATATATAAAATAAGAAGGTTTAAACACTTTTTATTATATCCTTACTCTGTCCCGGACATTGAGTTCTATCTGGATTCTACCCTCTCAGAATTTTTTATTCAAAAAATATACATGTGTGTATATGCACCTGTGGATTTTGCATATATATGAATATTTATCACTAATATTATCTATATATATATATAGTTGTTATACTCACAATATTTGCCGAAATCTTTCAGAAAAAGAAATTATCATTATTTAATTCATTGCTATTATGGCTAGCATAGTAATCTTGTACTCATAATGTTTGTCAAAATCTTTCAGATAAAGGATTATCTTTATTAAATATATTGCTATTCGTACCAGCATGTTCATATTGCTTATTATACTCACAATGTTTGTTGGAATCTTTCAAATATGAAATTATCGTTATTAAATTAACTGATATTCGCACTAGCATGCTCGTCTTGATTGTTTGTTATACTCACATATATGGCGAAATCTTTAGAGCAAGGAATTATTGGATCATCATCCTCATCTTGACTTTTTATGTTCACAATGTTTTATAGGTTAAATTGACCTGCATTTTTGTTTTATATCTTTTATAACTGCCTCCTACTTTTTTCCCGATCACACACGTCTGCTAGGACGGCTAACCAGTCCCTTTTGCCTAGAATACTGCTCAGGCACATTTATGTTTAGTCAACATCCAAATAGTCCATGTGTGTTTTAAACTGTAATTATCCTGACTGGACATTAGTTAGGATTTCTTGGAGAGATCTCATAATCTAACGTGATCAATAGATTTTTTTTTTAACAAGGCCAGTACGCTCCAAGCTTTAGCCAAGATGAAATTTTACTTCCTGCTAGAATTCAGGATGTGAAATTAATAAATACTAAAAAAATATCTCGGTGTATGGATCAGTTATTAGAAATTTAGTATAGGAGAAAAGGAAATTGAACATAGAATAGTCTGCACCATCGCCTAACAATGCCAAGGTTTACAAATCCAAAACATCAACGTTAAAACACGAGTCCTGTTCTTAAATAGCCTCGTCAGACCAAGATTTTAATATGGACGCCATGAACGGTTCTAAACCTGTTCAGAAATATCCGAAACACTGACCTTCCTGCAACCACAGTTTCTACGAAGATGGTCTCGTCAGCCTGTTGCGGGCGTTATGTACATCGGGTGTTTAAGTTGGGAAAAACGTGTTGCCTGGAAGACCCACAACAAAAATGGAGGAGTTGCATGTGTGTCTGCCATGAGAAAAAAAGCAAAGAAACAAAAAGTATGAATGCAAATAAATGATCATGTATTAACAAGAAAGATATACAAGTGACGAAGACAATGGTGTGTAAGCATTTAAATTTCAATGGATGCAAAGTGACTGAAAGTGTGTGTGTGTGTGTGTGTGTGTGTGTTCCTAAGTTTCCCAATGAGAAATACGTTTTTCGCGAGAGATTTACATGTTTGCGATATTTTTTCCTCTCTTTTTCCACTTATACGCCGAGTATTTATAGTCCGGAGAGCGTCCCTAGTATCGGTTACAGGAAAGTAAATAAGTGGAGTTAACTCCAACAATACTCCACTGAAGATGGGTAAAATTTTATTATTCCCATATTTATACAGAGTTCGTGTATGTTTGTTTCGGTCCTCGTGAGCTGAAAAGGAAAGATGTCGGAAGATGCGTGTTCAAACGTGCCGACGAAAATGGGCATGTGCTGTCATCAGGGCGCTGTATTATTTTCTAGTTGAATGTAGCACGCTCTGGAAAATTCGTCGTTAGTTTAGGATATTCATCGTTTTCTATTAAAAGTTTGTTTTCCGTTCGATTGCTTTTGTAGTCTGTTGTATTGGTTCTATTAGCTGGAAGGGTTTTGGCGGGAAACGTCTCATTTGTTTGCTGTGCGTAGATGATTTTGGCGTACAAAATTCCATAGAAGCAGAGTTGTGGCAAAACTGAACTGGTATAGAATTTCTACCGAGTGTCGAATGCATGCGTAAGAACTTTAAGACACTTGCTATTATTGGCGATTTTTTTATTATCATACTTGCAGATTCTTAATGTTGTTAGAGTAACAACTTTGTAAAGAGAAAAAGGTCAGTGAGTCGACTCTGGGTTTCTTTAACACTTTATATGTTTAGCTCAGAAGAAAGAGTCTTGTTCATACTTGAAAGTGGAGCTGACTTTCATGAAATTTGAGTGGATAATTCAGGAGAAATCTTGTACGATGAAAGTTGTATTTTTCGTTTTGGCATTCTCTTTTTTATATGCAAACAAATGATAATGTATTAATGTTGTGGGGCTCTCCCCTTTTTATATAAGATGAATTTGTCCAAAGTATACTTATACTGACACAGAGAATACTTACGGGTGAGATACGTTGAGATACGTGGAGATACGTTGAGACAGGTTGAGAGATACGGAGATAGACACAGTGTGTTCTCAGAGAGTTATATAAGAGTCCAGAGAGAGAGGGATGATTATGGCTTTACTTACAGAGACTTGTACATATACTTTCTACTAACCCGCATTCCTGGACTACTAATCTTCACTTCAAGTCTGTATTCTTACGTTTAATACACTTATTTTTCTATCTCAATTACTGGCGTTGTTTATTTATTTGTGCAGGATTCCATTCACGGAATCCACAACAATTAAAAAGAAAGGTATACAAGTAACAAAGACAATTGTGTGTGTAAAAAGAACGTGAAAACATTTAATATTCAAAGTTGAGTGAAAGTGCGCACGTGTGTGCATTTGTGTGTGGGGGGGTGTTGGTCTGTTCCTACGTTTTCCAATGGTAAATGCGTTTTCCACGAGAGATTTACAAGTTGGCATGTAAGAAGAGAGTAAGAAAAAAAATATCGCAGAGTATTTATAGTCCGGAGAGCGTCCTCTAGTAGGTGGAGTTAACTCCACAAGGCTGTAATCTTCGTAGAACCCAAGGTTAGAGAAAGGTCAATGTTTCGGATAATTTTTTTTATCTTAATTTCCCCTACATTTTTTTTAATGAGAATTGCATCGAGTACTCTTTTAATTTAGCCGTTTTTTTGCGAATATCACATTTTGCGAAAGATTGAATTCATAATGATTTATATATATATATATATATATATATATATATATATATATATATATATGTGTGTGTGTGTGTGTGTGTGTGTGTGTGTGTGAAAATATACAGAAAATCGGAAAGAACTTGTTAGATAAATAATCCAAAGCTCTTTAGTATTTTTGTTATTATCTTTTTAAAATAGTGCTCGATAAAAAAGTAGAGCATAAATATAATTATTTATTTAAAAATATGATTCCAAATGTTACCGCAGTTTTTTTTATATACACAAAACCCTTTCAGAAAAAAATAAAATAAAAAAATAAAATAAAATAAAAAAATAAATAATTTTCCATAGACACGTAAACTAGGCGAACTCATCTTCCGTTTTAAATTTAGACACCACAAACTTAACCTGACTTGACATCTATGAATGTAACTCAACACTGATACAAATTATTAACACCCTACACCCCTTTTTATTTAAACAATCGCTCTAGCCGTTACCATGGAAATTTTGATTTCAATAATGAATATGCTATTAAAACACGTAAATTTCAGAAATAAGTTATTCCCCAAAAAAATTCTCTTGAAGATGGAACAGAGCTTACTTTAATTCAATTTAATTCAAATAATTATATTGAAGTTTACGGCTACTGTTTTGAAACATGAGAACTCTTATATAGCTTGTTGGAATCATATTTTTAAATAAATAATTATATATATATATATATATATATATATATAAGCGCGGCTGTCTACATTTGTGCGTGTATGCGCGTACAGAGAGAGGGAAGATTGAATCAGAGACTAGGTCACATACAGGTAGAAATGTAAAAACATATGGAGCGAAAGAGACTTAATATCGCACTTGGAAAATATCTAGCCTCATACTAACAATGGTTGAACTATATTTTGCTTCCGTTCATTGGCTTTATCATGTACATAACAATGTGAACAAGTATTTAAAATCGATTTCGTAGAAGAGCTTTTCTGTCGTGTGTTTTTATTTAGTCCCTTTATGATTTCAGTTATTTTTTTCACGGTTCATCTTTTCATAGACTTTTTCGTCTTTGTTGTACCAATCGTTTTTTTTTATTATTATTTTTGCATCCCCTCTAGCTGACAATTCTTTGATGCTATATATATATATATATATATATATATATATATATATATATATATATATATAAATGTGTCTGTGTGCTTGAACAATGATCTCCTGCCGAAATAAACTATATATATATATATATATATATATATATATATATATATATATATATATATATATATATATGAACAAATATAGTCTTAAGGTGTGCTATATTATGGGATAAATTGTTCAATATCAGGGATAGAGCGTGTGTAAATATAAAGTGAATATTGAAGTCAACATTTAGAGACGACAGTCTGTTTCATGCTAGACGTAATCGTCAGGCCTGACGATTGCGTCTAGCGTGAAACAGACTGTCGCCTCTATGTGTTGAATTCAATGTTCACTTTTATATATATATATATATATATATATATATATATATATATATATATAATACAGTCATTCCTGTCAAACCGTGAATTGAAGGCCGTTCTCAACGGATTCTCCTCCAGTTCCTATCCCACGAACGCAGGTGTTCCCCAAGGCTCCATCCTTATCCAGTCTATTCCTTATTTTTATCAACGACCTTCCTGACGCCATAGAATCCCATGTTGGCATCTACGCGGACGACACTACAATTTACTCCTGCCTCAAAAACAAATCTAGTGTCGGTGACAAAACTAACCTGGCCGCTCGTCTTGAATCGGTTGTTATTTGGGGCAAGAACTGGCTGGTCAGCTTTAACGCCTCAAAAACTAAACTACTCTCTATTAATCACCATAGAGATCCTTCCCTGCCCCCCATTAGAATGTCTGACGTTCAACTTCTCGAGAGCAACTCTCTGCGTCTGCTCAGTCTCACGTTGACTGCTGACCTGAGATAGAACAAATACATTGAGTCAATTACATCGTCCACCGCGAGGAAAGCTGGCTCTCTGTGCCACGCCAGGAAATTTTTCTCCCCTGAATCGATACTTCTTGCATGGAGTATTGCTGCCATATATGGTCTGGGGCAAATTCTGTTTGCCTCGGGGTTCTTGACAAGATCCAGAGACGGATATGTAATATAATTGGCCCTGATCTGGCGTCTCGTCTACAGTCACTCTCTCACAGACGCGCCGTCGCCTCCCTTTGTCTTTTCTACAAATACTTTCATGGTAATTGCTCCGATGAGCTGCTTTCACTGGTTCCCAGACTCCATGAATTCAAGCGCCCTACGAGGCTGGCATCTCGCTCTCACCCTTACACTGTAGAAACTTTTAAGTGTAGCCGTCTCTTCTACTCCAGTAGCTTCATACCTCGCACCTCTCGCCTGTCGAACACCCTTCCCAATTACTGTTTCCCTGAAAGCTATAATCTCCAATTATTCAAATGTAATGTCAATCGATATCTCCAGTTACCTTTATCTATCCACTATCCTTCTCCTCATCCTTTCTTCTATCACTCCTATCTGCTCTCGCTCCAAATCTTCTGCAACCCCCTGCATCCTAGTGGCTTCACGCCTTGCTCGGACCGTAATGCTTATATATATATATATATATATATATATATATATATATATATATATATATATATATATATATATATATATGAAAATTTCTCCGAATTAATCAGTAGAGAGACAATATTTATGAATAAAAATGACAATAGGAAAACTGGTAATTACTTTGTTCATTTAATTTCATTTTCGTATTTTGCTTTGATAAAGTCCACGTTGGACGAAACGCGTCAGCAATTACCAGTTTTCCTATTGTCATTTTTATTCATATATATATATATATATATATATATATATATATATATATATATATATATATATATATGGTTCATTAGGAAAATACTGCAGTTAAGTTTTTTAATTAATTTTTCTTGTGTTATTATAATTTTCTTCTTTTCTGAACACAAATTTTCTAGAAATTGTCCGAAAGGAAATGTATGTCCAAGCGTTTTCCCCTGTACTTTCTATACTTTTAGCCATTATCAATGATGATTCCATTTTTACTCTTAATTGAATCCCTAAATGCACAATAATATATATATATATATATATATATATATATATATATATATATATATATATATATGCATATATATATATATATATAAATTTTGAAGGAGATATGAATAGGGAAAGAAGTTTTTCAGAATCTATACAATGTATTCGGATATTTTTTTATCATTTCAGCCTCAAGAAAGGCAATAAAGCCACTAAGCGAAAGGGATTATTGATTGTGAAAGATTAAGAAAAAGAGAAACATTATTAAGGGGCAAGAACAATAAAAGAAGTAGAAACAAAGAAAACGTTAGATAACGATTAATATTGCGTTTAAGTTTTTGAAAATCAAACCCGGAAATGAGTTTTATAAGCGAAAGAAACCCTTAGCAAAGGAATTACGGTAGCATCTATCAAAATCGATGACGCAAAATCCAGTACTGCGCTTAAATTCGTAAAGTTTAGTAACTACAGCGGAGACATCATCCAAATAATTACCATGAAAATATTCATAGAAACAGGGAAGTTACATTGGAGCAGTTGGAAACTATCTAAACCGAAATGCCTGGTCAAGACCAATAACGTTGCAGGTTCTTTGGATTTTATCAAGAATCTCTAAATATATAGCAGGAACACCAGACCCTATGCGAAAGCAATATTCAACGCGTGGAAGAATGGTAAAATTATAAATATATAAGACAGATTCTGAAGAGAAAAATGTTCAAACCCGATACAGTGAACCAACATTCTTAGCAGCAGGCCTAGCGATGGATTCAATATAAACATTCAATTTCCTGTCAGTAGAAAATATTAGACCAAGACGTCGTAATGAGTCACTCTACTGGAGTTTAACATCAAACATTCCTTAGAAACAAAGAAGGTTGAACTGGAATATAATAACTCTTCTTTGATATGACTCTGAATATAGGAAAATCTCACAGATTAAGAAGCCAGAAGCGATAGGTATATGATATTAAGCGTGCTACTAAGATGGCATCACGGTCTGGTGGCCCCGCTGTTCGCCTTAAGGTCCTTGTCAAATCAAGAGACGGATATTCAATGAGATTGGTCCTGATCTGGCTTCTCGTCTACAGTCGCTTTCTCACAGACGTGCCGCCGATTCTCTCTGTCTTTTCTACAAATACTTTCACGGTAACTGCTCTAGTTCACAGATTACATGATATTAAGCGTCCTACTAAGATGGCATCACGGTCCCGCCCATTCACTGTCGAAATGGTTAAATGTATCCGTCTCTTTTACTTCAATAGCTACGTGTCTTAGAGGAAGTTAAGTCATTTGGATTGTCTCACTAGTCATATATATATATATATATATATATATATATATATATATATATATATATATATATATATATATATATATGTATGTATATATACCCAAAACACCGTAACAAATATCCCACTTGGAAAAGGGATTTCCCAAATTTTATGAATACAGCGTTCGTTGACATTACTTACCAAGCCCATGGCTGTTTTGACTGATGAGAAGCATTACCTTCCACCTAACTGTACTTACAACCATTCATTGGTCTCCATAAATACCCAACAAACCGAGAAAATGATTCTCCTCGTGAAGGAATTCAGTGATACACTGTTTTGTAACTTCAAGCCAGAGGACATATTGTGAGAGTGCCACTTACTTGCTAGTTTTAACGAGTAAAAAAACATTATGGGATAGGTTTAGCCTTTGTTACCTTAACATGATTATCAACCTTTGACGACGCCGGTTAACATAATAAGTCATTACTTTTGAAGCAGTCTCGTCATGGTGACGTATGATTGGCTTCAAAATTATCGGAGTCGGCGACACTTTCCAGTTTGTTAATTAGATATTCTGTTCGTCTACGAGCTGGTCTCTCAGGTATTCTATTCGTTACCATCTATTATCTAAAAAGTGTAGTGTGTTACTGCTCTTAACAATGTCATCATAGCAACGAATGTTCAGTTATGTATCATTTAACATTAGGTTTTAATAGTATTTCCAGAAGAAAATCTATGACGATATAAATCTACTGTTGTTTTAACCTCAGAACATTCAAATGGCAGTTACAATATTCGGTTCATGAGAAGGCATCTACATATTTAAGATCTCTTTAATGTCAACGCATACTTATGCATATTTATATACATATATATATATATATATGTGTGTCTGTGTGTGTGTGAGAGAGAGAGAGTAATATATATATTACACGATTATATTATCTATATATCTATCTATAATTATATATATATATATATATATGTCAGCGCATTCTTAGGCATATATACATATGTATATTACACGATTATATTATCTCTCTCTCTCTCTCTCTCTCTCTCTATATATATATATATATATATATATATATATATATATATATATATATATATATATATATATATATATAAGAAATATACATACTATCATATATTAATAGCACAATTCCGAGTTTCAGGCCTAGGTAATTTTCAATTACTGGAATTATAATATTTATTTGTATACCTACCTCCTTACAACAATCTCTCTCTCTCTCTCTGTATGTATATATATATATATATATATATATATATATATAGCAAGTATACATATGCGTAAAAGTGCTCAATCGGGGACAGAGTGTAAGTAAAGATAAAATATAAAACTAGACACACATTTTAATTCCAAGTGGCGACAACCTGTCTCATGCTTGAAAGCTATCCTCAAGCTACACATACACACACAGATATATATATATATATATATATATATATATATATATATATATATATATATATATATATATATGTGTGTGTGTGTGTGTGTGTGTGTGTGCCGTCATCCAGAGACAGACTGCTTCGCTGTATCACAGCTCATCAGTGTGCCTAGACATCAAATCGATTCTAGCTGAGACCGAAACCCGACCGATTTGGTTTTAGTAAGACATTCTAAACCCTACAGAGAAAGGCTAATTTTTGCGTAGTGAGCGAAGGAACACAAGTCGACTGAGTCTTGCATCATCAGCAGTAATATTCACTGTATACAAATTCTCCCCACAGTGTTCGACCGAATATATATATATATATATATATATATATATATGTATATATATATGCCCTTGTTTTAAAATATTTAGTCACTAAACACTAACTACCGCTTCTTCTCTTTCAATAAAAAATTTCTAAAAGCGAATATGAGCCTTGCACTTACTTTTTTGTTATATATATATATATATATATATATATATATATATATATGGAACATATATATATATATATATGTATATATCGGTAGCATAAAAATATATATATATACGCATATACTTGCGCGTACACATAAATATATTTCTTTCTTTGGTGTAATAAAAACAAGGCTCAATGTTATGTATAGCGTGACGACCAGAATATACTCAGTACCTGATAATCGCAAGATCACATGAAATTCCGAGTCAGGGATATCCAGGTCGGATATTATGTATATTGAATTTTATATATATATATATATATATATATATATATATATATATATGATCGACTCTCCCGTCGAGATTCGACGTATGAGGGTCAAGCAGATCAGTTTCCAGGAAACCGACAGCCCGACACCGGCACATGAGATTTGATTATAGTGGTGAAGGCTTCGTGCAGGACCATCCACACTTTTTGGAGGGACGAATACAGAGGCCTGGTGCACCGTATGCCACAAGCTTCCCAAACGACCCTCCGCAGGTTTTGAAATCAGAGTTGTCCTTCTCCTAGAACAGTTGCCATCGAAGGCTATAGAACCCAGTCTGTCCTGCTATTTTACCCATAGCTGGAGAGAGAAGAAGAGGATTCATACCTTTCCCAAGGGTATTAGCACGTAAGTGAATGCAATGGATTCGACTGGAATTCGAACTCTCCGATTCTTCAATCCAAGCCGATATCCATTACTCCACCGTGCCTCTATATGTATGTATGTATGTATGTATGTGTGTGTGTGTGTTGTATCTGTTTCAGTAGATGATTTTCATTTATTAAAAATGACTAAAGACAAACGTTTCTTCTTTTTATTAATTTATTCATTCATTTATCGTATATATTCCGGACATTTCTTATTTCAAGAACATATTATATATATAATATATTATATATTTATATATATATATATATATATATATATATATATAAATCTACCAATGCTTTAATGATTTTGTCTCGCATCATTATAAAGATTCATTTTGTGCTATATCTTTTCATTTTTCTTTTAATGATATTCACCTTTTACATGGCCCAAGTACCACTCAAGGTAGAGGGATACTGAAGGTGGTTGTTGTTTGAGCGGTAAGACTGAGGTCCGCAGTTTGTACAGATATGTATGAAAAAAAACGGTTAACACTGTTAAAGCTGCTGATATTGCAGTGGTCAGGAACTTATCCTCCAGGGATTCTCTTCCAAAAGGCAACCTTTCTTCGGATGAAGTAATGCGATTATAGCTTACTCCTTACTAAAGGAATAAGAATGAAATAAAGGGTCGTGTGTATCAATTTACGCGACGTGGGGTTTCTTATCTAGTTTGAGGAACTAAGAGACGTTGAACACCTTCCATGTAAATAGCGATAGTTTATCAAGTGGCTCTTAATAATTCACATATGGGAAAATTTGTTATCACGTAGAAAACTATTAATCTATCAATGCTGGAAAGTGAACTCTGGTCAGTTCAATCCCAGATATGGAATTTAAAACAAACATAAGATGCACGGTCATGTGTAAATGTAATGAAAACGATATTTGAAAATGATTAGAATCAATGAAAATATAATTAATAAATTAGAATCAATGAAAATATACAAAATAATGAGGTTTCGTCGATGTTTTGCGACGAATTTTTACTACGATAACAATTTTTATAACTTAGGAATACATTTGGGTATAATCGAATTTAATTGCGAAAGTCTCCCATTAAATAAAAATAATTGTTTGTACGGAAAGTAAGGACCTACGAACATCATGCTTTCTTTAAATTAAATGGCGGCAGAAGAAATATCCTTGAACTTTTAAAACGTAATCGTAAATATTAATGCAATACTTAAATGCAGCGATCAATTGTGAGTCCTTCTGTAGTTTACTGTTGCCTATCACGTCTATTCCTCCGTAATTATTGTGATGAAGGCCCAATCAAGAGGCCTCCACAGGAGGGAGCTTAAATGCCAGTAGATAGGACAATTTTAAGAAATAAATAAATATATATATATATATATATAGAGAGAGAGAGAGAGAGAGATAGATAGATAGATAGATAGATAGATAGATAGATAGATAGATAGATATAACATCAAAAACTAAGTTGGTTTATGACGTCCGATGTAAATTCGTCAGATTTCCAACGCCAAGCCAATACTTGTAACAGCAATTCAGCAGTAACGTTAGCTTTATTATCTGTCAATGTATACATACCTCTCGCTGGGGACTTCAAATTCAACTTCTTAGGTGTTCCAGGTTCCTATCATCTAAACATTAATTCAGTGTTTCCATCGTAATATTTCACAAAAGATATATATATATATATATATATATATATATATATATATATATATATATATATATATATATGTATGTATGTATGTATCTATGTATATATGAATATATGTATATGTGTGTGTGTGTTGTATCTGTTTCAGTAGAAGATTTTCATTTATTAAAAAATGATTAAAGACAAACAATTGTCCTTTTTATTAATTTATTTTTTCATTTATTGTATATATTCCGGACATTTCTTATTTCAAGAACATATTTAAATATAAATCTACTAATGCTTTAATGATTTTGTCTTGGATCATTATAAAGAATCTATAGTGCTATATCTTTCTCATTTTTTTTAATGATATTCACCTTTTACATGGCCCAAGTACCACTCAAGGTAGAGGGATACTTAAGGTGGTTGTTGTTTGAGCGGTAAGACTGAGGTCCGCAGTTTGTACAGACATGTGTGAAAGAAAGCAGTTAACCCTGACAAAGCGGCTAATATTGCGGTTGTCAGGAACTCATCCTCCAGGGATTCTCTTCCAAAAGGCAACCTTTCTTCGGATGAAGTAATCCCATTATAGCTTACTCCTTACTAAAGGAATATGAAAGGATTAAAGGTTCGTGTGTATCAATTTACGCGACGTGGGGTTTCTTATCTAGTTTGAGGAATTAAGAGATGTTGAGCACCTTACATATAAATAGTGATGGTTTAGCAAGTGGCTCTTAATAATTCACCTATGGGGAAATTTGTTATAATGTGGAAAACAATTCATCCACAGACGCTTTGAACTCTATCAAGACTGGAAAGTTAACTTTGGTCAGTTCAAGTTCTGTATGTATGTGTGCGTGTGCATATGTGTGTATATGTGCGTATGTATATCTATGTATATGTGCGTGTGTCTATATGTGCGTTTGCATATGTGTGTATATGTGCGTGTGTGTATATAAGCGTGTGTATAAGTGCATAAGTGTGCACATGTGCGTGTATATATATGTATATATGTGTGCATATATGCACATGTGTATATATGTGTGTTTATATACGTGTGTATATGTGTGTATATGTGCGTGTGTATATGTATGTTTATTTAAATAGTGTAGACATAATATATCTACATATATTTATAAGCATTTCTACTTCGAAAGTACTTGGATTAAAAAAAATATGGCGCCTTCATGATAAATTTCATCAAAAAGATAATTAGAGAAATTAGAACGATTATTTTAAAAGATATGCCTCCTATATATATATATATATTAAAAAAATGGACAAAGTCCGACAATTTATTTATTAAAGACATGCTTTATGTTTAACGTTCTTTTTATAGATACAAGTATTTAAGTAAATGCTCTGTTTATAATAAACAGTTTTAAATAACATCAACCGGCCTGAATGTCCGAGAAATTTTCATAGAAAATATACGTCCTTTGACAGGATTCGAACCTGCATCCTATACGGAACCGCCATTTATCCGTAAAAGTAGGACTATTTACATTTATACCCCGAAACTAAGGACTCACATTCATACCAAAAACTGACGTTTCTTAAGACAATAACTAATGGATGCAGTTTTACGTCTTGCCCAGGACTAATAAGGACCTTAGATATCAGTACCAAATATGACAGGAATTAAATCCCCTAATTTCAATTTTGTAATTGGCTTTGTAAATAAATCCGACAGGTTATTTTCCGATTGAACATGAGTCAGCTCATTTTGAGTAGCTCACTAGTAAAGCCAGACCCCCAAAAAACTGCAGCAGTTTTTTGTTTCTTTTGAAGCATTTTAACCCAAGCAAGGCGGTCCTGCCTCTAGAACGCAAGGAGTTACAGAGAACGCGAGCAAGAGTAAAGAGGCATGATGGAGAAAAGGGTGAAGAGAAGGACGAGGAATAGATCAAGATCAAGAGGAAGGGAGTTCCACAGACGGGAAGTGCGAGGCATGAAGCTATTGGAGTAGAAGAGATGGCTTCATTTAACCGTTTCGATAGTGAAAGGATGAGATCGAGATGTCAACCTAGAGGCACGTTTAAATTCATGCAGTCTGGGAACCAGCGAAAGTAGCTCGTCGGAGCAGTTATCGTGAAAATATTTGTAGAAAAGACAGGGGGAATCGACGACACGTTTTTGAGAGAGCGAATGTAAACGAAATGCCAGATCAAGACTAATCACATTGCATATCCATCTCTGGATTGTGTCGAGGACCTTAAGATGAACAGCGGCGGCTCCAGGCCATATATGGAAGCAATATTCCATGCAAATGCGAATGGTTGATTTATAGATTTGAAGGATGTACTCAGGCGAGAAAAACCTTTCTGGCGCGAACCCCAGAACCAACATTCCTAGCAGGAAATGAAGCTATTGATTCAATGCATTTGTTCCATCTCAGGTCAACAGTGTGAGACCAAGCAAGGTGCTCTCGTAGAGGTGAGCTTCAGAGATTCTAATGGTGGGGGAAGGGGCAGGAGCGGTTCTCTCGTGGGTAAAAGAGAGCAATTTTGTTTTTGTATATAAATTGTATCCATTGTAAAAAAGACATTTAATTTTTAAATGTTACTTTATTACTTCCACTGCAGAAAAATTGTACATATTAGGAATACATATAGATTTTGATAGGGGGGCGCCTCGGCGTGGTGTAATGGCTAGCAGGCATGTCTCGCTAGATCAATTACGATTGAAAAGTGAGTTCGATCCTCACTAGGTGCTCCATACTTTCGGCCTTGTGCCACATCTAAGCTACGCTTAGAAAATAACCATATAGATTTTGAGGTATTATGGTGGCTGTAGTAAGAATGGTAACTAAGAATGTGTTGTTTTGGTCTAAGAAATAGTGTGGTATGTTTAGGTCAGTATTCATGGCTATCTAAGTTTAAGATGAGACAGATTGAAGACCAGTCTTACTCTATAACCCCTCTTGGCCTTGTGCCAAACTTTTGTATTCCCAGAAAAAAATATTACTTTCCTCTATGGTAGCTAGAACCTATGAATTTAAGCATACTACTAGATTCGTGGCAATATCTCATCATTTGACAAGCCGCTAAACAACAACAACGATTTCATATTTGTATTAATCATTAAGCAACGTCGAGCCTGGTCAGGAATTAGAATGTTGACCGCTTGGGAATACCAGATTCTTTAAGCTTGGATGTGAGGCTGGTGGAACAGATAATGGTCCCGAATAGTTAATCGAAGGACTGAGTTCTGGTTCCAGACGTGATCGCTATACAAATGTATGCGGAATTAACATTGGAAAAGGTATGAAATCGCCTCTTTTCAATCCTGCTATGGGTTAATAAGTAAAGCCATTATCGCTAAATCATTATTATCTTCAAAAAAATGTAAAAAGAAAATTCTTATAATCTAAAAATATTTTCTGGATTTAAATAACCTGTAGAGGGTCGATAAAACGTAAAAAAAAAAGAATCAATCAAACAATTAATCAGTCGTAGTTTTTTTTAGAAGAAAAATAACAGAAATTGTAGACTGTTCCAACGCCATAATTCACCGACAAGAAAAATACATTAAATATAACAAAACATTCTTCTGTTGTCTTTAATAAAAGATGTTTAAATGAACATTTACTAGCTAGATATATATAAAATATATAAATAGTAATAGTAACTTTCAAAATATACAAGAAAAAAAGTGCTGAAAGCAAGTGTAGAGATTATATAAAGTGTACAATATTAAATGTATAAATTGCATTATCTTAGCTACTTAAATTTCACTCAATGAACCGGGAACGTCAGGCCAAGGTATTTTATTTTATTTATTTGAAACAACGCCCGAAACTTTGGCACTGAAATCTACTGGCATTTTTCTTATATTTTGTCTCTCAACGAACGGAGATTTTATCTTGGTTCAATATTCGCCAACAGGTATTTTTGGCACGCATATACGCCAAAAGTATTTCAGATTATATATTTAACAATAGATTGGAGTTCAAGAATAACAACATTGTCAACTATTTGGCATGATCTACACATTTTTGCTGCTACTCTTAATAACATTTACGTGTTTTTAAAATTATTTTCCAACTTTAATATGAGTTTAATTTTTTCCCACTTAAAACCTACCGACATAGGCATATATATATATATATATATATATATATATATATATATATAGATAGATATAGATATTTAATTATTTATTTAAAAATATGATTCCAACACGCTACCTAAGAGTTCTCATGTTTCAAAACAATAGCCGAAAACTTCAATATAATTGTTTGAATTAAATTGAATTAAAGTAAGCTCTGTTCCATCTTCAAGCGAAATTTTTTTTGAATAACTTATTTCTGAAATTTACGTGTTTTAATAGCAGATTCATTATTGAAATCAAAATTTCCATGGTAACGGCTAGAGCTATTGTTTAAATAGAACGGGGCGTAGGGTGTTAATAATTTGTATCAGTATAGAGTTACATTCATTGGTGTCAAGTCAGGGTAAAGTTGGGGTTTCTAAATTTAAAACGGAAGATGATTTCGCCTAGTCTGGTTTACGTGTCTATGGATATTTATTTATTTTTTTATTTTATTTTTTCTGAAAGGATTTTGTGTATATATATATATATAAAAAACTGCCGTAACATTTGTTTTTTGACGACTTCATAAAGGGTTATCTTTTTTGTAGAGTATTTAAGCTATTTATTAGGACTATGGGTTTTTAAAAAAATATATGCTAATTATTCAATGCAAAGATTTGATGATGTCGGTAAAACCGTTAACTCATGTCTATTGTTTCTTTCCTATTTTCTATATATTTTCACACACACACACACACACACACACAGATATATCTATCTATCTATCTATCTATATACATATATATATATATATATATATATATATATATATATATATATATATATATATATCCAATAATAAGATTGATGCATACGGAATAAATTCCAATAACCAACAAATACTTTTCTTAAAAGAGTGCTCAATACAGAGTAGAGCAAATATAATTATTTATTCGAAAATTATAACATAAAAATGAAGTGATGGTGTTGAATGTAAAATGAAGGGTTTCCTTTTATTCTAGACTCGACATCATCACTTGATAAGACACTAGAAGTGTTGAAACAAAATGGCTCATTTTCTAGTGACTTTATAACATTGTATATGTTATAATTTTCGAATAAATGATTATATATATATATATATATATATATATATATATATATGAAGAAATATAGTTTTAAAGTGTGCTATATTTATGGGATAAAGTGCTCAATATCAGAGACTGAGCGTATGTATATATAAAAGTGAACATTGAAGTCAACACTCAGAGACAACAGACTGTTTCATGCAGGACGCATGAACACAATTTAGTGATACTATAGTATGCGGTGTACATTTCAAACGTGACCTGACGATTGCGTCTAAATTTAACGAGTCTGTTGCTGCTGAATGTAGACTTCAATGTTCACTTTTACACACACACACACACACACACGCATATATATATATATATATATATATATATTTATTAAAGACATTTTTTATATTTAACGTTCTTTTTATAGATACAAGATTGAAGATTACAAGCAGTAAATTCGACCTTGCCAACCGAACGATCCTTTGTGGCCGAATCGGTTAAGCACGCCCGGATAAATGACCCGAAGTGATAGTGACTGTTTTAATGGGTCCCAGCCATGGGTAAAATAACATTTTTTTCCACATTTATAATATTGTTGTTAATGTTTATTAACCTGAAGTAATTAACTGTGGACAAAATGATATAACTAACTTTTGTGGATATTAATTTTCTTTAAAAAAAAAAAAAATAAAAAAATTTAAAAAAATTATTTTATGAATGCTAAAAAAAAATCTGAATAATAAAATATTTGTTTCATATGAATATTGAATTTACTAATATTTTGAAAGAAGATTCTATAATATACCCAAAAATGAGGGGGTGTTGCAGTTTTTTTGGGATCTAGCTTTACTAGTGAGCCAGTCAAAATGAGCTGACTCATTTTATAGTTCACCAATAGAAAGGGTTAACCAATCAGAAAGCTGAAAATATTCAATCCGGCGTGTATAAAGGCAGCCATTTTGTTTTTTCTCCCAAAATATCGTCACTGCCAACCTGGTATCGAAGACTTAAAGAATTACTTAACAGCCGCTACACACTCTGAACTTCACTGCCAAACTCTGATATTGAACACATTACGGACTTCACTGGATTCCATATTCAGAGACTACGGCAAACATGGTGAACAAAGACAAAAAAAAAGAAACTCAACAAAATAGTGGTGCGGTCTAACACGGTATAAAACACTATAGGAAGAGGTCTACCACGGTATCAAACACTATAGGACGAGGTCTACCTCATTTACTACCGTTGTGTGCGGTCGAACGTGCTATCTAACTCTATAGCGTATCTAGCAGATTGTTCTCTCCTGAAAATGTGACAGCTGTTTCCTGGGTCAAGATGAGATGCCTATAAAGATTGTTCAGCAACATTTTAATCTGAAGGAGGTTATCCACCTTATATTAATGGTTTCAGACCTAAGGGGATTTCTGATGTGGGAGCTCCATTTCCTTCTTTTTCTGTGGACAGGACACACGACAGGTGAGATGATTCATCGTGGCAGATCGCAGGTGGACGTCACGAGAGGTAAGGTGAAGTCCCGGTATAATTCATAGCCCAGTAGACCGCATCCTATAGCAGTAAATGAGGTTGACCGTATACTATAGTATCACTGAATTGTGTTAGTTTACCATAGAGGAAAGTTCACAAAAAATAATTACCGTGAAAGTATTTATAAAAAAGACACAGGGCGAAGCTACATTACGGCGGTGAGAAATTGACTGAAGACGACAACGGAAGAATCCGGAAGAGAGTTCCACAAAGAAGAGGTGCGATAGAAAAACTGTTAGCAAAAGATTTTTAGGTTACATGTAGCCATTTCAACTGTAAAATGCTGAGATATTACCGCCAATCTAATACTGCGGTTAAATTCGTAGCGTCTAGTTACCATAGATAATTTTATCCGAAAAATTACCAAGAAAGTTAGGCTTATCACCATTTCCGGTTGAAACACCAATTCGCGCTCGATCACCGAAGTTAAGAAACGTTGAGCCTGTTCAGTACCTAGATGGGTGAATGATTGCAAATACCAGGTGTTGTAAGCTTGGATGTGCGGGTGGTGTAATGGATAATAATTCGGAATTGTTAATCGGAGCGCCGAGTTCAAATTCCGATTGGCTCCGTTATTTTCAGTTATGTGCAAATAGCCTTGAGAAAGGTATGGATCAAACTCTTCTCCCTCAAGCTATGGAGTAATTATTACAACTTGTATCACTAAATCATTATTAGATACCCCCAACCAATTTTTACAATATAAACAATTTCCTCTCGATATTTGATAAGCTGTAGAAAATGAACCAATCAATCATACCCCTGAAATTATTTACAAGAAAGCTATGTTACGACGCCTGTAAAGATGCCAGGTTAGGACCATTGACATTGCAGATTTTTCTTTGGATTCTATCAATGATCTCTAAATATATGGCTATAAAATAACATTTTAGAACGGTGCTGGATTATTGAGATTTTCGACAGTAAATGATGTAAGATTTCTGGAAACTACAAGTGGTCAAAACCAAAATAAAATGCAGCAGGTGCTCCTCATCATTATTAATGCGTTCACAATAAGACCATGGCATTCATGGCTCTTCACATATGGCTGTTTTTGTCTCGTGAAATGAGGTTCGACTTTTAAGTTACCTCCTTATTCATGAACTGCTATCCAACTACACAAACACATTGATACTATTAGTGAACAATAATCATGACAATGATCTACACTAGAGATCTGATAATAACAGACTCTATGTAATGAGAAAAGAAGGAGGAACTAGACCTATTAATTCAGTGTGTATGTTACTATCCCTACTCTCGTCTATATTTTTGTTGTTACATTCTTCTATTATTTTCTTTTGCTGTTTATATTTAACCAGTTTACTAACTTCCGCATGAATTGCTCTTACCATTCGAAGGCACATCGTGAAAGCGAATATGCCTTTCAGAAGCTAAACAAAGTATTAAGAAAACAGAGTATTTCTTTAGAAACAATGAAAAATGGATTGAAATCTATGTTATATCTATCCCCGTTTGTGACAGGGAGTTCGGGGCAATTTCTTTACGGACGAAAAAGACACTCGACGGGAATGTGGTTCTATAGAAACATAATTCTGCGAATATCATGGCTAGAACATGTGACAGAACAGGGACATTTTACAGAAAATTGGCACTAGAAGGACAAGCATTCTTAAAATCAGAAAGAGAATGTTTAAAATTGTAGGTCATATCTTGTGGAAAGAGGAAAATATTGAAAGTTTTGGAAAATTTAACATGGACCTTACATTTTGGAGTCGTAGAAAGAAACAGCGAAGAAATTGCCCAAATGAGATTGCGTGAATGGATTTCAGAGAAGGGACAAGTAGGAAAGACAAAGTGCCAAACGACGTAGAAACATCAGCAACATGTGGAGAACCATGATGGCCAAGCACCTGATTAATATTGTGGTTTATAGTTTCACTTTATTTTTACAAAGAAAATTTTCTGGATTTTCTTAAACTTTGGTTTAATGTACATAGATTTCATTTACGTTTTTCTATTGCCTTTTATATGGCTTTTCTTGCGTTGGGTTAGATGTCAGATTTGCGATCATTTCCAGCCGTTGTCGTTTGCTATATTCTATATTTCTTTGCTGTTCACTTTCAAGATTTATTTTCTTGATTTTTATCGCCATTTTCTCTTTCTTTTTCGAGTTTCATTTTTAACGGTTGTTTTTGTAGATTCGCTCTAACGCCATGGACCTCTCTCTGAACAGTGATGTCTATATTGTAAGTAATGATATGAAGACAGAACGAACGCAGAGATACTGACCCTGAGATCAGAACTCTCTTTTTAAAAAACTTAGCTGATACTATTACCGATTCATTCTTGCATTTACTCTGTCGTCACTATAAATTTCGGTTATGTCTTGCCATGTTTTCACTCTACTTAAAATCAGTAGTAGTCCCCGAGTGAACATACAAAGGGTAAACAATGTTCAAAGCTGATTTTATATGATATATGCCAAAATGATAGGGTTTTTTTTCTGCAAGTAAGTATAAACGGTCAAGGAACAAATATAAAAGAAAATTTTAAGTCTTTTTACTAGTTCAATAGAGATCGTACTAGTTAAATATTTGTTGTAACCTAGGGAAGGTTACTGAATAAAATAATCACAAAAATCTTTCTTTTTTTTTCTTTTTTTTCGCAGGAGAGTGTTGCTAGCTCAGTTTTGATGTGTCCTCCTAGACTGGTTGCCAACCAAAATTAGTTTCCATTCTAACTTTAACTTTCATTCTAACACCACTCGCACATCGTTCATAATAAGATATTTTATTATGGCTAACGTTCGCTAGTAATTTCGTCGATCTTCAACCAAAAACTTGACGTTTTTCTTGCATGATTTGTTAAACCTTTTTTTTTTTTTTCAATGATCTGTTGTTTAATTTTGTGATCCCTAGCAAATTGTAGCCTCAGTCTCTAACTCATCAGTCAGTGGAACATTTTGGTCATTGTTTTTGGTGTTGCTTCCCGGTTCAAGCTGTTGTGCATTCAGAGACGCTCATTTGTATTCATCAGTTGTAATGATTGTAAAGTTTATTCGATCTAATGTTACTCTTCTGTCAGCTTGAACGAGCATGGACATTTCTCTTCCGACCTCTTTCATCAACATCACAAACGTGATATGGCTTCCCTCTGTTTTTTTGTACAAGTATTTTCATGGCAACTATTCTGGCGACCTATCTTCCCATGGATTTAAGCATGCTACTAGATTGGTATCATTGTCCCACCCTTTTACTGTTGAAATAGTTAAATGTAACCGCCATATATATGGTGAAGTTATTTCAATAAAGTTCATTACATTCCCTTACGTGCTAATATCCTTGTGAAAGGTATGAATACATCACTTCTTCCTCCAGCGGTGGGTAACAACCAGAACAGGCTGGGTCCTATAGCCTTGGGAGGTTATTCCGAAAACAGGATTGCCTAGTTTTGTGAGTATACATATATATATATATATATATATATATATATATATATATGTGTGTGTGTGTGTGTGTGTGTGTGTGTGTGTGTGTGTGTGTGTGTGTGTGTGAAAATATATAGAAAATAGAAAAGAACTCGTTAGGTAAACAATCCGAAGTTCGTTAGTATTTTCGTTTTTATTTTTAAAAAACTGTGCACGATACGAAAGTAGAACCTAAATATAATTATTTATTTAAAAATATGATTCCTTCGCTACATAAGACTTTTCATGTTTCAAAACAAGAGCTGAAATCTTCAATACGATAATTTGAATTAAATTGAATTAAAGTGCCAAACTACGTTACATCTTCGAGCGAAATTTTTGGAATAACCAATTCATATTTTTTAATTAATAATTATTTATATATATATATATATATATATATATATATATATATATATATATATATATATATATATATATATAATCACTTAAACATTATTTTGGGGAGATGCCTACGGTGTAATTGATGTTCCGTTTATTTAGTAATCAGTACATTTATTTATTTTCAAATACCAGCCTGAATACGAATTAATCAACCAATCAGTGCATGCACTCACACACACACATACACACACACACATACATATATATATATATATATATATATATATATATATATATATATATATATTTATATATATATATATATATATATATATATATGTATGTACAAAACCGCAAACTGCTATAAAACGAACAGAAAAACAAAACCTAGAAACAAGAGTCAAATTATTAAATAGCCGCGTCAAATTGAAACTTTCCAATGGACGCCATGCATATTGTCAAATCTATCTACAAATATCTAAGCTATCGACTACAATAGCTTTGTAAGATCGATAATTAAAATATTTTTATGAAAATCAACTATGTAAGGCGTTAGCGAGGATTACGCTTCTTCGAGATTCGTGGTCTGGCGTTACATTTCACAAAAAAGAACGGTACCAAATAACAGAAAGCCCATCCCTTGAGGATTTTAAACAGTAGCAACAGATAAAATGGGCAACACGCGTATCGCAAAGAAAAAATAATGAAACATGCTGTAGACTTTCGACACTACTTCAAGCAAAAGCTTATGAAGGGGACCGCCATTAATACTGTGAAGAGTAAAGCGTTAACAGAGCATTGCTTGGTTTTGTTTTACGGCATATCAACACCTCCATGGGTTATTTAATACCGACAAAAGTTTTATTACTGGTAAAATTTTGTTTTGTCAAAAATCTATTTTTGGTAAATTTTTTTTCCTTCAAAAAATTATTTCTTGTATTATTTTTTTCTTTTTTTGAAAATGTATTGCTAGTAATATTTTTTTTTTTTCGAAAATGTATTGCTGGTAATATTTTTTCCATCAAAAATCTATCTCTGGTAATATTTTTATTCCTTTAAAAATCCATTTCTGGTAATTTCCTCAAAATGTATTGCTGGTATTAGGTTGGTGCAAAAATAATGACGTAATAATGTCGTTTTTTGACGTTACGTCAAAAAACGACATTATTACGTCATTATTTTACCAGCAAATATTACCAGCAAATGTAACGCCAGACCACGAATCTCGAAGAAGCGTAATCCTCGTAATCATCTTTTCAATCAAAAATCTATATCTGGTGATATTTTTTTGATCAGAAAAGCTATTCCTGGTAATATTTTTCCTCCAAATGTATTGCTGGTAATATCTCTCTTCAAAAATACATTTCGGATAATAATGTATTGCTGGTAATAAGTTTTTCTTTCAAAAATTTATTGCTGGTAATATTTTTTTTACAGAGTATTTCTGGTATTAAAACCTATTTCTACACTTTCATAATATTTTGACCCCAGTTTTGTGGTTAACTATTTGCCCATAAGTGGGATCCTAACAGGTGCTACCACCCCGGGTCAGAGTGGGCATAGGAACACCAGCAATTAACAGGTGGTTCAATGCTCCTCAAAACATCCTTGCTGTTCGAACAGAGCATTAAAATTGTTTCAAGTGGATTATCTTTATAATATTCAACCGGCAGCAAGTCAAACTGATCGGTGACTAAATGTAAAATGTTTCCTCATAGGGAGACGGCTTAATATTACTGTTATCATTTATGGTGGTCAAGTACATTTGTAATTTTGTTTCTCAATGTTCGTCTGTATCTGGTTTTGTTTATATATAAGAATAAGTGCGTGTGTGTGTTGTTTTCTTCTTTTAATAGAATATTACCTAACTAAAGATACATACATTTATATTAGGTTGGTGCAAAAATAATGACGTACTAATGTCGTTTTTTGACGTTAAAAAATACGTCAAAAAACGACATTATTACGTCATTATTTTTGCACCAACCTAATATCTGCGCGTGTGTGTGAGTATGTGTGCGCACGCGCGTGATTCTGTTCATAGTGCGATCTTCATAAAAAGGCTTATTTAATATATGTCTTTCATTTTCTCACGCTATTTGCCCTGTCCCTCTTTTCATCCCCAGCACTGCTCTTTTGTTATCTCGACATCACAATGTTCGTTCATTCTTCATCTTCGCTGCCCGTCTATTTACTCCAACGATATTTGCACAAAGTAACTCGCTAACAAACAAGCAAACAATAAGCCTTTGTTATTTAGTGCGGACTGGTTATTGTATTTTGCCTCAATGGCCGTTGGTCTTTTCCCGCACAAATAATAAAAGAAACCAAAATGGCGCGAACTCATCTATTGACCGTAAAAATACATAAGAGAAAAAAAAACATTTATGTAAATGATAGAGAGAGAGAGATGGAAAGAGAGAGAGAGAGATAAAAAGAAAAAAAGAAAGATCGAGATATATATGGAAGACTTTAAAACACAAATATTATAGAGTTGGCCATTAAGATTAGACAGTGTTGGTCTGGTTAAAATAACTGCCGAAGCAATCATCAGGTTTTGTTGTCTGCAATGATTTGCCCAATTTTAACGTTGCACGAAAATTATCCGGTAAATGTAGAGAAAAGCATAAATAAATATATTTATATTTGTGCTTTCTCCCCGAACAGTATTACAAAAAATCTTTTTTTCATGACTCGACATTTAAGAGGCTTACAGTTAGATCAATGAAGTTCAGCAGCGATGTACCAACGAACTGTTTATTTTACGGCTTATCAACCCTTTGTGAGTTATTTAAAGCTAAAAAATATCGTAAGAAATTATTGCAAAAAAAAAATCTTAAAAAAAAAAATTGTGGCTTTTCCAGATGCAAGATCTATTATTTAACCTATATCTGGGGGTGATATGGATTCCTATCATTTTCATGGGTAATTGCGAGTTTGGGAATGTAACGGAACCGAGTGAACTCTACTCTCCGATTTCTCATGCCGAACAACAATCTTATACCCCACCTTCACATCCTATGGTTTCGATGGGTTACTGTATAAAAATTGGATAAAATTATTGCCAGTATTTAGAGGGGCGCTTAGCAGGTGCAAAGAATTAATCTTAATATTTAGATAGCTACTTTGAAGATGCGAGGTGTTACTGAGTCTGAAATAATATAAGGAAAAGAAAATATTTTTAATGAGAGTGCACGATGATAGGACAAGAATTAAGACGACAGTAGATAACGATTGACATTGCATTTAAATTTGTGAAGCTCGAAGTTGGCTGGGAAGCAAGAAGACGGGAGTGAGTTGTACAATCGAGAGGTGAGGGAGAAGAAACGGTTAGCATAGAACTTGCGGTTGCATCTAACCATTTCAAATCATTTTTTTTTTTTTTTTACTTAGAAAATTGCTTCTTGGTGTCATGGTACTGACTGCAAAATACTTTCCCCTTCCCATTTTAGAGGCAGAAGCACACAAATATATGCTGAGATTTTTTTCCTTCGCAATAACCCGGTACTTGGTTTCATCTGACGCAGCCCTGGTATGTCTTGTCTCGAAATGAGAAGGCCACGTTCGCTTGTCCGAATTTGTTTTGTGTCTCGACGCCAGTTCTTAGTTTGTGGACTTTTTATCTTATCACTCTTTCTTTATCACTTTTAATTTTCCTTGCATATAATGTCTGCTTGTTTTATATTACTTTAGCCGTGATCTTTTTTCTCGTTATTGCCTATTGCAAAATGTGTCAGTTCTGTTCGTTGGGCAGTTGTTTCGCATTTGATCATGACTATTCACTCCACAAAAATACATACGCCAGTTTTTCGATGACTAGTTAGAAAGAGAATAGACGAATTAGGAGTATCTCGATAATTGGTTAAGACCAGTCGAGTAATATTAACATTATTTATTTACTTAGATGTCGTAGAAAAGATTTTTTTTTTATGTATACAGTGTAAGATGAAATTTTGCTACCTATATGGTTTGAATTGATAGAACAAAAGAACTTGGTTCCTCTGAAGTATTGCAATAAAAATGTATATAGAATAGTCTCATTTAGAAATTACAAAAAACATAATGCTTCACTAACATACAAAAAACATTTTTTCTTGTTTTTCGGTTTGTAAAGGGTATATCACTGGATTTTACTAAATTTGTATCTGATCCTTGCGTTGTATTAAACATTTTTAAATGTTAAAATCCAACTGTGTGGTAACTGTTTGGATAGATCTCTGCACTGTAATGTACATTTGTCAAACGTCAATAAGAGGTTTCTGACAAATTTTTTGATGTTTTTTATCGTTTCACCCAAGAAAGGTAATGAAGCTACTAAGAAGCAAGGGGTTACTTCTTGTTAGAGAATGTGAGAAAAAAAAAACACTATTAAACAGAGAACACTATAACAGAACAAGGATTAAGAAGATAGAAGATAACGATTGACATTGAATTTAAATTTTTGAATAAAAAAGTTGATTATGATGTAAGAAGCAGGAAGAAATTTAAACATGCAATAAGTGTGATACAAGAAACTGTTAGCTGAGAATTTACGGTTTCATATAGGCATTTGAACTGTAAAATAATGAGACCTTGCCGCCAATCAAGTACTGAACTCATAAAGAGAATGTACGACAGAGGAAAGAGCATCAAACAAATGCCATGAAAATATTTATAGTGAAGTGGGAATTGGTGTGAAAGGGACTGAAGCCGAGATGTGAGGTGAGGAGCAATATCTTTTCAGATTCATCTATGGAATTTATCAAGAATCGTATTTAACAGGACCACCTTCACTAGATGTGGCAGCGACATTCAAAGCAAAGGTCAAATGGTAAACTTAAATCTGTGGACTGACCTTCCTAGCAGTAGACGTATGTAATGATTCAATATAATCTTTCGACTTCATATCAGCAAAAAACGTTAGTTCGAGCAGGCGAAATAAGTAACTGTCATGGAGGTTAGCATCAGCCATGTTGATGGAAGGCAAACAGAGTTCTCTCCGACAACGAAAAGAGAGCCGTTTCGCTTTGTGCGTGCTGGAATTAACCTACAGTACCTTGCCCCATTTAACAACAAACTGCAAGTCATTTTTGCTATTAGCGACTAATTTGACCTTATCGAACCAATCAGACTTACTATTAAGACAGGAGAAACTAGTTGTTTCATAATCTTAGATACGCAGTTAAGAAGTGATGACATCAGTGGCGTCATTGATGAATATTAGAAATAACATAGGTTCAAGGATATAACCCTGGGGGACAATAGCACTAATGCAAAAAGATCTAGAAGATTTGCCATTCAAGACAGTCTTCATTTCGAGATTTATATCAATTCAATAATGCGTCCATATACCATAACCCTTCAACTTGTGACGAAGACTAGCATGTTAAACCCTGTCAAAGTCATTTTTTCTTTCTTATCTAAAGTTTAATAGACTTTCAATAATCATCGTTAATGTATCAACAGTTGACCAAAAGAAGCGAAAGCCATATTGCTTATATGAAAGATGACACTTTATGATTTGAGAGGCTTGACAAATTCAGAGTTAATTAGAGCGTGTAGTACTTGGCTAAAAAGAGGTAGAAAAGCGATAGAAGGATCAGATAGTGCTTCTGGGTTCTTAAAGAATAGAACTACAGAAGAGAATTTTCAACCAGTAGGAAAGTAAGAAGCAACAGGACATTCATTGTAGGGAGAACAAGAGCTGGTTTTGGAGCAAAGTTCTCAAGGACATTTTACAGAGATACCATCAAGCCAACATTCTTTGTGAGGATCCAGTTTAGAGATGATAAAATAGAGGTTTCTGACGGATCTTTGCGAAACGAGTCTTCGAGTTTTATCATGAATCTTTGTGAAACGTGTCTTTGAAGCTTCCAAAGAATCTTTGTAAAGCGTATATTAGTGGTTTCTGATAAGTCTTCGTAATGCGTATATGTTGTGCCGTGAAATGCATAAGTCGATACACATATTATAAGTGAAGACTAATACGTTACAAACAGTCGAGAATACACTCAACTTGAATAACATTTAATCGTGAACTTCATCGCAGTTATATTCGAAACAAGCAGTAGAGCCCGGCGTTGCCAGGGGATGTAACAGTAAGAGATTGATCAAGTATCGACCATCATAAAGAATGAAAAATAAAATTGACAAAGATTATTTGTTTAAGGTTGACGGACACGCATGTCTTAATTAGTTTTTTGTTTTTTTTTACGAATTGGTCAAACCCAAACTCAAACAAAAACATTGTTTTCAATCGTTATCAGTCTACCGATTGAATAGAATTTCATTATAAACAATTGTCTTGTAAATGGAATTTTTAAAGCATTCTGAATGTAAAAATAAAGGAAAATGTGTGCAAGACAATAAGAAACACTACCTACCAAAAAAAAGTGAAGTTTTGTTGAAATCGGCTGAAAAATGTAGGAAATCCGATCCCATATATAAACGAACACACACACACACAAAACCTGGGTTTTAACCCGATGTGAGTTGTCACCCTTTCATTAATGCCTCTTAATCGTGTTTTCAAATTGATTTTGTGCAAAAACAATTGTGTTATTCCAATTTTTGGCGCTGTTAGAACCACCGCAAGGTAATTTTACGTAGTCCTGTGAAGTTTTGTTGAATCGGTTGAAAAATGTAGGAAATCCGATCCAATATATAAACGTTACACACACATACACACACACACACACAATCTGCGTTTTATAATAAGTAAGATTTACTCAAAGCCTCCCAACAAGGTTTTTAATGTGGGCATTCTGAGCGCGTCCACTCGAGCAAAAATTCCCCGTAGACCCCCCGCATACAGTGTCGTGTGGTTGTCTACATCTTCAGCGAGACTCTGTCCTTCGGCATAGCCTCTTCTGGGTTCCTCTCTGTCCGGACATAGAGAGGTCAGCAAGAAGTTCTGTTCAACTTCGGCAAAAATTCCCCATAGACCCTGTAAGCACCGGGTCGGGTTTGTCTACCTCCCCAGATCAGACTCTGCCCTTCGGCATAGTTTCGTATGGGTTCCTCTCTGCCCGGAGGTAGAGGTGTCGACAAGGGTTTCTGTTCAACTTCTACTCTCTTAGTAAGAGAGCATGCTATTTATCTTTTTAGATCAGTCCATCTTTGTGGGGGGAGGGGCTTCCGGTACTCCACAACATCCCTCTTTTTGAATTTACTACTTCCTCTTGCAATCGTATTTTTGTCTTTTTGGATTTATTTATATAATCCCTTACAATTTCCTTTTTCGTTTGCTCAAACATCTCTCGCTCGGGTCTACTTGGTACTTCGAAAAGGTCATAAATAACCTTCATTGGCTGTTCTTTTCGGTTATTCATATCGTGTAAATACCTTTTCCTTATCTGGTTGTGATGTCTCTTAACCGTCTTTTTCAGGTCTTTAAACATGTACATCAATCTTCCGATGCTTTTATCTATGACACCAGCATTCCAGAACTCTTTATGGTACTATAGTATTCTTAAAGAAGGTTACAAACACACGAAGGTGGTTCTCGAGTAAAAGGAACAGCAACACGGGCGTAGATGAAAGAAAAAGAGGTTTATTGTAAAGAGAATACACTACTGAAAGACAGAGAATCGGTTAGCAGGCTAGAAATTCCCGAAGCAAGGATATCTACCAACCGCCCCACGCGGTCAGGTGTGGGATAAGGCCGAATTTAACGTTGGGTATCCGAATCAGTAGGCTTCGCCAAAAATTCCTCGAATAAAACGGGGTCGGCTAGCTTTTTCCTGAGAAAATACTGAACTTCGACATGGGGATCCTCTCTACCCGGAAGCAGAGAGTTTGACCAGCACATCTGGAGACGAATCTCCAACTAATCTGAAGAATGTCGCCAGGTATATACTGTGCACACTATATATATCTACTGATATAGTCAGTCTACATAGGCGATAAGGAGTGTGTGAAATTCCATTGCAACACGTACCTATATTATTTGAAAAAAATATTTTCTCCTGGTGTGTAGGTTTTTGTAATTGTGGATTTTCTTACATATTTTTTTTTCAATTGGTAACAACATGTCGATACCGATTTTAGTTTTCGCGCTAACATTAATTTTGCCGATGACACTCTGAATTTGTACTTGCGTTCGGTGTCATCCGATATAATCTTAAGAGTTGTATCTCGTCAACAGTTTCGTTTCCCCCTGACTTTTTCAATGCTCGCTTGAAAGTATCCACAAATCTTTCTCCCTGGCGTTTGGGTGATATGGTGCGGTTGTCAGATGTACACCTGTAAAAAGATTAAAACACATCTTTTAACTCTTTTGCCGTGAAATGCGTGCCATTTTCCGAGAAAATAGTATACGGAACACCGAATTCAAGCAAATATTTTATTTTACTACTACTCGTGTGATTTTTAAATTTTATCAACCCTGGCCATTTCGACAAACTGTAATCCACAAATAGTAAGGATTGCCTCTTTATTGAATCTGCAAAATTAATATGCTGTCTTTACCAAGGTCTGCCTATATTTAGCCAAGGGTTCAATTTAAACGGTGATTACTTTGCTGCCATCGCATAAACTATGCATGTTTTTACATGTTTCTCTATATCTTTGTCCATATTCGGCTAAAAAACTTCTCATTAAAGATTTTATCTTCGATATACTAAGGTCTCAAGTAAGTATTCTTTTTTTTAGCACTTCCGGTATTACCATACGTTCGCCGTACATTAATATTCCATTACAGATAGAAAAAAAAATCGTTTTTTTTTTTGTAATGTTAGCTACTAATTTGCTTCTTTTTCTCTGCGATATACTTGTCTATTTTTTTTCTTTCATCCTGATTTCCTCAAGCGTCACAGGTAATTCCCGTATGGTGTTGTAAAGCACGCTTATCATTTCCATTTCTAATCTTAATGCTGATATCACATTTTCTGCGAATGGATCACGTAGTTTGGGGATTAGCCTGGATAACCCATCTGAATGACCCAGCCTCTTTGACGGAAGGAACTCCATTTTAAATTATAATTTAATAATGTTGTTTCCCATCTCTCAAGTTGATTTGCCGTATGTGAAGGAATCCCTTTTTTTGAAACCAAAAATAAACAGTAACGGTCGATGGTCCGTTTGAAGGGTAAAATTCTTTTCATGTATGAAGCTACAAATTATCCCTAAAGCATCTTTTTTTTCCATTTGGCTTGGAATAGGGTCATCACACCCATATGCAATCGATTTTACTTGGCCGTTGCTTTCTTTGAGTAATATTACAGATCCTAAGCTCAAATTACAAGCGTTCCTTGCAACAATAATATCCTTATTTGGATCGTACTCCGGCAGACTTACGTCTAATGTTAATATTGTTTTAATTTTCACAGAAACACTGCGATTGACTGTTCCGCTACTATTTGGAATCTTTTTTTAACAATTTGTTTAGAGGAGCTTTCATTACGTGCAGATTTGGGATAAATTACCATAGTAATTTGCTTGACCCACGAATGCTTTTAGCGTCAATACATTTGTTGGAGCGGCATGTTTTTTTATCGCACTCGATCTCGATGGGTCTGGTCTTCTCTCATACGCCTCTATAGCGTGTCCCAAATGTTAAATAAAAAAACAACATTTATCTAAACTAAGTTTGAAGCCATATTGTTTAATTTTTTGAAAAACTTTCTTAACATGTTCGGCATGTTGTTCGCGTCCCGCATTCTTAAATAAGATGTCATCATGGTATGCTTTTGCGAAGTCCACGCCATTCAATTACGTATCCATGACTTATTGGAAATTGCCATGTGCGACTTTTATCCCAAATGGCAGTCTGTAGAATCTATACATACCCTTATGCGTATTTATAGTTAAATTCTTTGCACATTCTTCGTCGGCAGGAATCTGGAGATACGTCTCAGACAAATCCAGTTTTGAGAACACTCATCCGCCATTTAATTTTGCGGCAGAGGGTAATCGTATGTTTCCAAACAATCGGTCAATCCTTTAGTAAAATCTGCGCAATCTGTAATTTTTATTATTTTTCTTTTTCACGTAAACAGAAGATTTTTCACATTCACTCTAGCCCGTTTCGCTTAACACGCCATTTTTTCGAAACGATCCAACTCCTTACTAATGGAAGCTTCCGTTGCAATGGGTAGTTTTCTTTTAGGCCGAAATATAGGCGTCACGTTATCTTTCTGTTTGAATGTCGCTTTATCTCTGGTGCACCTGCCAAGACCATCAGAAAAAATTTCAGGAAATTTTATCGTTGATTCATTTTTTTTTTTAATTTTTCCACTCTTTTTGAATTAACACAGACATTAAAAGCAGAACGAATTAATTGGTTAGCTGAAAAGGTCGAATGACTTAACCGAATCCATACTGAACAGGTCCTATGTTCGTTTCATAACGAATCCTTTTAATTTTTTAGTTTTGCGCATAGATGTCACATATGTGTAAAATTCTCCTTCGGAATTTACGTATTTCCTGTAATGCTGTGATTAATTATTTTCGTAATCAGTAAAATTGGTCAGCCATTTTTTCCAAGTTTCTTCATTTATCAAAGTGAGATCTGAACCAGTATCCAATTGGAAGTTAAGATTTTTCTTGTTCATCTGCACATTTAAACTTTCTTATTTTTATTTCTTTCTTTTCCAGTTAACTTTCATTTCCCTTTTTGACCCTCTTTTTAATTTTGGGTTTTCTGCAATTTGCATATTAGTATCTTTTTTTTAAGTCATTCTTTTTTTTCTAAATGGTCATTCCTTGTAATAAGGAATCTGTTCTGATTTATTTTCCCGCCTACATTTTCTTTATGCCATGTTTGCTGAACTGTCTAAATATTCGCCACGATGCGTTCCTCTATTTTTGTCGTTTCGTGTTGAAGATTTTCTATTCGTTCGCATTCTTCTGCGACCATTTCCAGGCTGATTTTTGGATTTTGTTCTAATTTAGACGAAATTCTCACTCTGGTCTCGGCATCCTCAGGAGCCGTCAGTCCATATACAAAAATCAAACATTTAAACATATCAGGAGTAAGTTCTAGCTATGGTCCAATATCCTCGCACCGCAGTTATGGTCCAAGGTTAGAACCAAGAAAGAACAACACGAACACAAGAGTAGAATAACAAAGATATATTACAACAGAAATATAGTACAAGAAGTTGAAGTTGTTAGTAATGACTGTCAACCTGGTTTAGAGTAAACTGATATTGCTTAGACTCGTTACACCGTTCATTGTGTTTAATATCCCACCCACGAGGAATATATGTGGCACGAGGCCGAGATTAAAGTGGGTTTCTCCGAAGCCGTAGTATCGGCTGTCTATAGGCAGAATACAGCGACCACTCTTATTATTTTCAGGAGCGGACCGTCTTCCTAACATTTGTTTTCTTTTAGTTTTATCCTTGTGTTACATTTTTAGTTTCGATTCATCCACTCCCCATAATTTCATGAATCATGAAATCTCTATCTATAAAAGGCAGGATGTGTGTGTGTAACGAATGCATGCCCGCAATTTTCGACGGATTTGCACCAAAATTTACATGCACATGCTCCAAGTTAGCGGGAAGACCAAGACCGACTTTGCATTTCCCAACTCTCAGCGACAGTGGAAATAATCGATTTTTTATCATGCTTCTACGGCAGTTTTCATGTAGTTTGTGGCCATTTTCTACAGGCCAGAGTGAGAGCCAATAGCTGGCTGCCACGTATAGGCAGGAAGAATCTATTGGCCAACATGAGAGCCAACGACTGACACAAATTTTAACTAGCATGCTAGCATGAAAAAAAAATCGATAGCTGCATTCGTCACAAGAAGGAAAAATTTAAATCTGCATGGCACTTTACTCCAATAGGCTCATACGCTTGCTTAAACTCAAAACTGGGTTTGTGTGAAAAAGTATTTGTTGTTAACATTCTTTTTTCATTTGTTTTTTCCAGTTACGAGTCCTTTTTTAAAGCTGATCGTTTTGTGTTCATTCTGTCTAGTTCTTTTTCGTAACAGATTTAATCTTTAAAGGCAAAAATATTTGAAGTCAAGTGATAGCGATTGCTGTATGAGTCGGATGATTGTTGAATCAAGCATGGGCAAAGCCGGGCCATGCTGCTAGTTTTTATATATTTTTGAGAAAAAGGACATTATGGACTTGCAAATTTTTGCCATGAGGTATTTTGCAGTTCACCTGTAAATATGTCGTATATGCAGGATTGAGAGGTGATGGATAAGTACTTGTGGTGAATGAGAAAATTGTAATGAATGAAGGGATCGTGAGTCGGATTAGCTAGGACTAGAATAGCCAAAGAAGACTAGCCTCTCCCCTTTCCCCACTTCGGTCTTGTGCCATAATTTTTTATAATTATAAAATAAAATTGAACGGAACTGACCAAGTATTTCGCTGACGGGATCAGGTCTAACTTGTCGAACTCTCTGCATTTGGGTAGGGAGGGATCCAGACGTGTCTATGCCAATGGGCAGATTCTTGTTTGGGGAGGGAGACGAACTCGACCCCGTGTAAACAGGGTCTACTGTATATTTCTGATCGAGCTTACGGGCTCGGAGCACATTTCAGTAAAAGCCGGCCTTGTGCCACATCCCGCTTTGTGTGGATGACTTGGCTAAATACTGAATTTGAACAGAACTGAAGTTCACGATTAACTGTTATACTAGTAGACTGTGTACTCGACTATTAGTACCGTATTATTCTTCGGAATAATTTGCTACTACTTTTTATATGTGTATTGTCTTATTCACTTCACATTACGAAAAGGGATTCGAAATTTACAGCGGATATTTACAGTGTTAACACTAACACGTGCCGAGGATTCGAGTGTAAAGATTGATAGTCATAATCCAAGGAATTATTTGGAGACTAGTTAATTTCAATTAATTCCAAGTCGGACGTGTAAAAACAAGTAAGAATTTTGTCTATTTGCTCACTTAAATTTTGTCTCTATAAAGAAACATGGAAGATTTAATGAAACAATCCAGCAGGAACAAAACGATTGTTTGGAGGAACAACGACTTTTGGACCAGGAACGCTCTGAGAAACAAGACGTACGGTTATGAAAATATTCGAATTGTTAGGTTTTCGTTGATTTATGAGTCTTTTTTCATCGTGATATGCCGCTTTTTTACGTGACCTAATAGTTGTACCTATTCTAAACCAAGGTCACACCGATAACAGTTTGCCTAGCTCCATCTGAAGGTTACGTCATTGTGAAGTGGGGCGTTCCAAATCAATCGCCAGCTAACCGAAAACTCAGATAATCCGCCGCTGGTAACCAAGATTATAAAGAGCTCAACACTGATGCCGACAAGCTTAACTGGCCATACAGAGGATCCTTCGTGAACCCCTCCACTAGTTAATAGTACAATAGCCTCTAAGGCCGAGAAAGGTCACTGGAACAAGGAATGACCTTCAAGACCGACTGACACTCGCTGAGGAAATTCGACAATCTTCCAAGATCGCGACGGCGCTTAACGCAATAAATCGGAGGAGTGATGATAAGGCGTCCCTAAAACCCCGGTCCAAAATCGAGTCCTCCGTCAAAACGCGTCGTAGGAAAGCCAACTTTGAGCCGTGTCGATAACTCGCCCACCACCACCCAACAAAGTGGTGGTCAACAAACGCTTGATCGCCTCCATACGTATCCTGCAAAGAGGAAGTAGAGCCAAGATGTAAATGATGAGAGGCAAGACGTAAGTAGCACACGCCTCAGCACTACACTTCAAGGAAAACCTCCTTTGGAGCCAAATCTGGAACGACGCTCCAACCTTTACCTGTAATTCTGACCAATTATTTTTTTAGCTGAAGTCCGGGCCCGAACCACACTCCAAGAATTGGAACGGGCCCATCAGTCTAACTAAAGGCCCCCTGAAGCGCGACCCACTTCCAGGCATCTAACCGCAAGCCGGAAGACTTTTTGCGGTTAATTAGTAGCGTTCAAGCGTCTTTTGTACTACCTTAATGTTGCTGCGAGACGACACTAAAATGGATACGTTATCGGCGTACGGAGAAAAACTGCTCGAGTCCAACGAGGGAGAGCAAGCCGGATTCTATGCCCTGTCTCTCAGCCGGCGTAGGAGGAGCTCCTACGCCACAAGGCGTGGCGATGAGCCGTACGCCCTTCGGCACTGAACTACGATATTCGATCTTATTGTATTATTAATTCTTGTACATCACGTGATTAAATGTCGTCTTCACTAATCTTTTGTTCCAGTGTTTTTTTTACAACGTTATTAAACCGGAGCATTGTAGCAAATCTGATGAAGGCCGGTGGACACAATGACCTAAACATTGTGATAACAATGAAAAAGACGAGGATAATATTGCGAATATAAATAGTGTAGATAATAACTCAAATCATAAATTCAAACAGAAGCCATTTAAGAACCTCAGCAAACGTCTCAGGTCAACATCTGTACTTTTTTTTTCTTCTTCTTCTTTTCTTGAATACTAGAAAAAAATGTTCATCTTGAACTCCGTTTTCAGCGTCCAGCTGGCAAATATGTTAAGAAAAAATAAAATAATTAAATTACGCTGAAAGTCTTTCTTGGTATATATATATATATATATATATATATATATATATATATATATATATGTATGTATTAAACAGAAACACACTAATTGGCACTCGTGACTGTTTAGAATAATTTTTCCAAGCTTCCAGGAGAGAGGCAAATTGAATAATGCAGCGATGGAATATAGCTAAACCCCCGACGGTCTAGATTAATTACCGGGAAGAGCTGATGGCATTTAACCATTAATGGCCACCATTATCCGCTATTAATTGTAAATAAATAACAAAAACTGCTAATAGAAATCACGTGTCAATTATACGTTTATAAAAAGAAATCCGATATTATTTTTTTATTCATAAAAGACCCGAATGAATTATGCATTTAATTGCATGTGCGTTTAACGTATCTTTGATCGTGACGAAAAGTTGGATTAGTTTTTTCAAGATCTACCTACAAAGAACTGAAAACTGGAAAGCCAAGAGAGCCAGGGTATTGTAAGGAGATGTCATATAAAGTAGCAATTAAATTTCTTCATTGAAAAAAAATAACTAGAAATAAATATTTACACTTCTTGGATTTGGACTATAGACTTTATTGTCGTTGTTGTTGTTGTTGTTATCTCAACGTTTCGACCGTCGTGCCCTCTGGCCTTCATCAGTTAGTTAATCTGACAAGGAATTCTGAACTGAACCTCCTAAAATAAAAATAAATATTTTAGTACAGTATGCATCAAGTAAGAATGAAAATGAAGATTGTTTTTGAAATTCTTCCTTTTATGTATATTTTTCTCTACGCCAAACATCAGCGCTGTTTAATTATTCTATTATTTAAACTACTTTTTGATACAAAAAAAAAGAAAATCATCTGCGTGTGTTTTTGAGAATGGACTTAAGACTCATTTACTCAGATTTTAATTAATTTCTTTTACTTTTTATTTTATCTACGCTTTTAATTTCCCCATTTTACGACTAATTACTGTTTCTATTTTCTGTTAAATAGTGATTACTCCAGAAACATTAGAATCAATGACATTATTATTTATGACTGTATAAACGTCTCTGACGTAACTGACTCCTCGAAAGAAGAACGATGTCGTGCTAACTTTTCTTGTTCTCTTCATTTCCTGGTTCACACTGAAAAAGTTACGCTTCCAGCCCGTTATAATAATGACCGAGTTTTCACTTGTGAAACTCATTTCACGGGGAGCAACAAGAATTTGTTTCTGTGATTCTTTGTACGACGACATATTACTTCCGGTTCCTGTTCGACGCGTCACAGAAATTATCAATCCGAATAAGCAATTATTTGTATTCCGTTGACTCCTTTTTTTATATATACAATGTGACTTTCTTCAAATGGAAATTGAAGGTAGAACAAGCGTAATGTCATGAAGCACAGAGATGAAAGTGTTATGCATAAGGGTGATCATAGATAGATAGATAGATAGATAGATAGATAGATAGATAGATAGATAGACAGAACACACTGAACTAAATAGATAGATAGATAGATAGATAGATAACGAACAGACAGAACTAAATAGATAGATAGATAGATAGATAGATAGATAGATAGATAGATAGATAGATAGATAGGTAACGAACAGACTGAACTAAACAGATAGATAGATAGATAGATAGATAGATAGATAGATAGATAGATAGATAGATAGATAGACAGGTAACGAACAGACTGAACTAAACAGATAGATAGATAGATAGATAGATAGATAGATAGATAGATAGATAGATAGATAGATAGATAGATAGATAGATAGACAGAACACACTGAACTAAATAGATAGATAGATAGATAGATAGATAACGAACAGACTGAACTAAATAGATAGATAGATAGATAGATAGATAGATAGACAGAACACACTGAACTAAATAGATAGATAGATAGATAGATAACGAACAGACTGAACTAAATAGATAGATAGATAGATAGATAGATAGATAGATAGATAGATAGATAGATAGATAGACAGAACACACTGAACTAAATAGATAGATAGATAGATAGATAGATAGATAGATAGATAGATAGATAGATAACGAATAGACAGAACTGAATAGATAGATAGATAGATAGATAGATAGATAGGTAACGAACAGACTGAACTAAATAGATAGATAGATAGATAGATAGATAGATAGATAACGAACAGACTGAACTAAATAGATAGATAGATAGATAGATAGAACACACTGAACTAAATAGATAGATAGATAGATAGATAGATAACGAACAGACAGAACTGAATAGATAGATAGATAGATAGATAGATAGATAGATAGGTAACGAACAGACTGAACTAAATAGATAGATAGATAGATAGATAGATAGATAGATAGATAGATAGATAGATAGAACACACTGAACTAAATAGATAGATAGATAGATAGATAGATAGATAGATAGATAGATAACGAACAGGCAGAACTGGATAGATAGATAGATAGATAGATAGATAGATAGATAGATAGATAGATAGATAGATAGATAGATAATGAACAGGTTGAACTAGATAGATAGATAGATAGATAGATAGATAGATAGATAGATAGATAGATAAATAGATAGATAGATAGAACACACTGAACTAAATAGATAGATAGATAGATAACGAACAGACAGAACTGAATAGATAGATAGATAGATAGATAGATAGATAGATAGATAGATAGATAGATAGATAGATAGATAATGAACAGGTTGAACTAGATAGATAGATAAGATAGATAGATAGATAACGAACAGACTGAACTAGATAGATAGATAGATAGATAGATAGGGACTGGTTAAAGACAGTGGTTAAAGACAGTGGTTAAAGCGCTGGTTAAAGACAGTGAATCGACCCAAAGTGTTGTGAGTTCAATACGAAGCTACAGCTGAGGTGAACAAAAACTCGATTTAAAGGGAGATAACCGATACAGAGATATGCGAAAGAGGCACGTTACGTAGAACTAGAACGACATACCCCGGTGGACGAAATAAAGTGTTCTGTTTGATATTCCAATCACCTGGAGAATGCTGAAGTGTACAAAGGCCGAAACGTCGGGGATATGGCAACAAAGCTGAGGGCAACTGTCCAAACAATGTAAATAGTAGAAAACTCTCTCCTGCACTTTCGTTCACACACTAAGCTGTCAAAATAAGTGACGTTGATGGATTCTACTGCTGTATTTCCATCATCCTCCTCCATTGTTAAATTCATAAATAAAGGCATAGATGGCATCGCGTTGAAAGGTTTTCTTCAAATAATTTCAGAGATGTTCCCCCGGCCTTCGTCATGTTCTTGCCGAACGCGGTAATATCAGGGAACTTAGAAGTAAACCCTTTATTTAATCTATGTTTTTTTTCTCGTTTAACAACCATATCTAAAGATGTCACGTTTAATTCTTATGTCGTGACGCTCAACTATTGTGCCCCTCTTTCAACTAGTTGCAATATACGTTGCCCTGCCCAGGGATTGAACTCATAATTGCTATGTCACGAAATTACCGAATCGACGCTTTGATCCACTAGGCAAAACAATGATAATACTCAGTATGTAAATAATGCAGCAAATGAGGAATTCTAATCCAAGAAATTAAAACAGAAGTTTTAACATAACTTTCATTTGGTCAGACTCTGAAAAAAAATTAAAGATGCAGGTTGTGATGGATAAACTGTCGCCTAGATATATAAAAAATTAAATTAACACTTAACAGAAATATTTAGCGAAATTGCACAAAAATATCTTGAAATACTAAAGAGTAAATTTCTTCAATAAAATCAACATTGGCTTCTACCACGGCTTCTAGACGACTCCTGAATCTCCTGCAACTCTTCTGGGGTCTCCTTGTTTAAGTTGGTGAATGCTGCCATAATCCTTGTCTTCAGTTCATCATGAGGAGTTTTGTCGGTCTCTCTCTCTCATCTGCACCCTACACATAATAATCAACGGGGTTTCAGACTGTGGAGTCAGGTGGTCAGATACTAAGGGGTGTTGTAGTTGCGGAAATTATCTGACAGCCATGACTGGGTTCTTCTGTTTATGTGGACTGGTGCAGAGTCCTTTTGGCAGAAATAGGGCCTTCTAACAGACATCCTCTTGAGCCAGGGTAGCACTACCTTATCAAGGCCATTGATGTAGGCCTCCGTGTTGAGTCTGAATATCTATGGGAAGATGAATGGAGGAATAACGTCGCCATCACTAGGGATCACTCCAAACATCATGATGTTGACTGGATATATCAACCAACTCTTTCCAAATTCAGAGTCGTGAGATAGACACCCAAACACTCTGAAATGTTCGTATTGGATCTTCCGGCGCGAATACCAAGAAGTACATAATAGTTTCCATATTTCTGGTGGAGTGTATTGCGCCATGGTGCTTTTTCTCACACACGGTCCCCAAGTGACCGTGCTATACTTTGCAGTCGACAGAATTAAAAACGAACAACGCGCATGCGTGAAATTAAAAATATAATATGGCGACAATGTACCCATCGCACACTGTATTACTTATCGAGATACTGAAAAATATTTGTTAAAGATTTGTCTTCATTACATCTTACTGAAAGTGTTCCGTCTAAGAATCGGACAGAACTTTAGGTAAAAATATGAGTTAAACTCCTTTAAAAATATTACGGACAGAGTAACTATAGAACGGAGATGCTTACTGTTCATTACATGAATAGGTTTAGATACACGAATCGAGCCGAGCTTCTCGGCTTGACGGTCGAAATCTCTACCTCTGAGCAGAGAGGAACCCGAACGAGGCTTCGCCGAAGGGCAGAGTCTCGTTTGGGGAGGTTGACCAACCCGATTCTGTTTTTACAGTTTCTACGGGCATTTTTTGGCCGAGTTTACGGGCTCGGGAAACCCACGTAAAACTCGGCCTCGTGCCACATCTTTTCCTCGTGGGAGTGGGGGGGGGCAAGTAAATATCAAATAGATTTAGATACTTACGCGTGGTGAAATGGTTATCAAGCTTGTTCCGTTGTATATGATACAACGAATAGCGAGTTCGATCCTCACTGCGTGTTCTATAATTTAGGCCTTGTGCCGCATCAAAGCTATGCTTAGAAAATCATTCGGGCCTTTCAACGTAGTGCACTGGTTAACAAGCTTGTCTCACTAGATCAATTACGAGTGAATGGGGATTTGTTCCTCACTGGATGTCCCATAATTTCGGCATTGTGCCACATCTAAGCTACGCTTAGAAAATTAAGACACACTCGACGTGGTGTGATGGTTAGCGAGCTTGTCTCACTGAATCAATTACGACTCACTGGGTGTCCCATAATTTCGAACTTGTGTCGCATCAAAATTAAGCTTAGAAAACCTTTTGGGCCTTTCAACGTAGTGCACTGGTTAACAAGCTCGTCTCGCTAGATCAATTACGACTGAATGGTGAATTCGTTCCTCACTGGGTGTCCCATAATTTCGGCCTTGTGTCGTATCAAAGCTAAGCTTAGAAAACCATTCGATTCTCACCGGGTGTCCCATAATTGTGGTCTTGTACCATATCTAAGCTACGCTTAGAAAATTAAGGGACACTCGGCATGTTGTGATGGTTAGCAACCATGTACCAGTAAATCAATTACGGCTGAATAGTGAGTTCGACCCTCCCGGTGTCCTATAATTTCCGCGTTGTACCACATCTAAACTGCGCTTAGAAAATCATCATTGCATGCATAGATTAAATGTATTGAATTGGTATCAAATATGTATTAAAATCCGTCAGAATGATAGAATACGCCACAGATCGAAAACTTTGATCAATTTCTTATTTCGTTATATTTCAGCTTCATTAGAATTTTTATGGATTGATTGATTTGTTTGTTTAACGTCATATGAAAACCTTATGAGCTATCAAATGCCGAAATTTAATTTTCTTATGAGCTTTGACGTAATAAAAATATATGTTATTCTGCTTTCATAATTCATTACATTGTAGATGAATCTCAGCTTTTGTGCATATACATGTTTGTGTGGACGTAATTAACAGAGGCGACCATATGCGTATTTTATGTTGTAGTTTTCTTAAATGAATTGTCGAATATTATATAAATAAATATCATGACAGTTTTCATGTTTGTTGTTTGGTCGGTTGATTTTGTTTAGCGGCATATCAAACTGTAAGTAATGCCAAAATCTAAATATTTTGAACGCAGCTCTATACATTCAATTACTGATAAAATGTATTGATGGGCATTTTGCTATAAATATGTATTGATCCGTTTTTATATATAAAAATGTATTGCTGGAATTTTTACGATAAAAATGTATTTCTACACTTTCATAATGCTTTGACACCAGGCTGAATGTTCACTATTTTCCCATAGATGTAACCCTAACAGGTGCTACCACCCTGGCTCATGTTGAACCTGGAAAAAAAAACAGCAATTAAGAGTTGCTTCCACGCTCCTCAAAACCTCCAATCTTCCGATCAAAGGCCTACTGCTGGATGTACTTTATCGTCATGCCGAGGACTGTCCTATGATATACTAACCATCGTTAGATTATTTAATGACGGGATTCGTTTTTATTCACTGTACTTGTGTCTATAGGTAAATGTAGGTGGGAATAATACTTGAGTTGCAGATGAACATTGGTCAAGTCTTTCCTTGAGTTTTTTTGGTAAAAATTTGTTGGATTTACACTTATGTGTACTGGTATATGTTGATCGTTTTTATACATGAGCCTATAGCAAAACTGATCGGGTTCAAGTTTTATCGGAAATAATGAAGAATTGTCTCACGTGATTAAGAACAGCGATGTCAACAGGGGGGCCTAAAGCGCGAACGCTTCATTGTCCTCCGGTTCAGTAGCCTTGTATTATGATTAGCGGAAGAGATGACGGCAGAGGTATGTTAGAAAATTTCCTTCACCTCATACTCATGGTCTTTGGTGGCCGACAGTGAAACAAGTTGGTATTATTGTTCCTGTTTGTTATTACTCTGGTTACTTGACCCTAGCTGAGAGGGTCGCAAAGGAAGGACGTTTCATTTGCAACCCGGTCATTCATCAACTATCTCCACGCTTGTTTTTTCAGTTAAGTTAATTTTCGACAGTTTGTAGGTAAATATTGGTTAGCTTTATATTTGAATCCAACAGAGAAATCTGCCATGTTATTGACTCTGACCTGGCATCTCGGCTTAAGTCACTTTCCCACCGCCGCAAAGTAGCTTCCCCGTGCCTTTTCTATAAATTCATTCATTGTCTGCTATACCTAGACTTTACGAATTTAGGCGCAGTACTGGAATTGCGCAAGGTCTCATCATCTTTCAGTTGAACTGGCTAGATATAACCGTAAGTTCTATGCTAATATTATCTGCTGTCACACTTCTCGCTAGTGTACTTCTTTTACGGATGTAGCTTATCGTGGTATATAGGACTGCGGATTATCGAAGCGATAAAATGTTTAACAAATATCAAAATTTAATTTCGTAATTTTGGTAGCGTCATTTTCACATTTTATTCCTGCTACAATCGTGGTAGCTGTTACATTTAAACATCCACCAAATAAGGCACATTCTTTTCCACACTTGCTTCAAGTAGAAATATACACAGTTACTGACTTCTCTCTGTGGCGTCCTTGATAATTTTTGAGGTGCCACTTACTTTGTCAGACGCGACCTCATTCATTTTTTTTTTAATCTCGTGGCACCATGTGTACTGCAGTCACAGTAGAAGTGGTGTTTCTTGGGCAAGATAGCCTGACGGAGACCAAGCATCTCCAGGTCGGTTTTGAATTCAGAGTTTTTCCTTCTCCTAGGTGGAAACTGATCTAGGAGAAGGAAAAATAGAACTCAGTCAGTCCTGTTATTCACTCATAGCAGCAGAAGAAGATTTATATATTCCCCAAGGATGGATATATATATATAGTACGTAATGAATTCGACTGGAATTCGAACTCGGTTCTCCGATTCCTCAATCCGAGCCGCTATCCATTACTCCACCGTGCTTCATGCATCATACGTTAGATCAAATTCAGGGAGTTTAACATCAAGACGCTTGCGTCTCTCTTACTATTGGGCATCCCTTTCCAGCAGGATGGACGAACGAGAGCGAAGTTTTCCCCGACATTTTGCATAATGTCGGCCTTCTCCATCGTGTTCTTGATGCAAATTTTATCCATCAATTTCGTTTTGTTCAGGCGGCATGACGAATGTGTTATTATTATTATTATTATTATTATTATTATTATTATTTGAAGCGAATACGAGGACGATTTGAAAGCTTTTCGTCAAAGACTTTTTTAACGGAATCCGAGAGAAAGTGGGATAGATCAGTCAACTGGGCCTATAGAAATATCAGTTCAGTTTTTGTTCTCATGAAATCTTATTTTAAATAAATCCGTCGAAAAATCGGACGGATGTTTGCTTCCAACCTGATAACTTGCAAAGTACAATTGTCTAAATACTAATTATTTACTATTTATCGAAATCACTGAATTTGTCAGATATTGTCAAAAGAGTCTAGACGCCGAGAAAATTCTGTTACCATGGGAATGCGGCGGAGATTACTTCAATGGCGGACTAAAGTTTACCTTTCGCAGCTCTGTCATTGACTACGCTCTTATGAAAATAATTAGGTTACACACACTCACACACACACACACACACACACACACACACACACATATATATATATATATATATATATATATATATATATATATATATATATATTATAATTTTTACATACGGACAAAAACAACTTACTCACTGCAAAGATGCATTCCCGTTTCGGAGTGTCTGCATCTCGAATGGTGAGACCCCCACCAAAGCTGACCAGTCGAGATGCAGACGCATCGAAACAAGAACACATCTTTGTAGTGAGTAAGTTGTTTTGTGCGTATGTAAAAATTATAATAAATAATTATTTCTCTACTCTTGGTATTGAGCCTTCTTTTGAATTAATGCTGTTACCTTAAGAATTTATATTATTTTCGTTCTCATTAATTCGTATATATATATATATATATATATATATATATATATATATATATATATATGTATGTATGTATGTATATATATTAATTTGTTTCGATTAAACATTATTTTAGTTTCGAGTAAATGATCTGCTAAATTAATTACACAATAGTTTTATTTAATTACATTTATCTACCTGAATATATATATATATATATATATATATATATATATATATATATATATATATATATATATATTTATATATATTCACTCGATATATAAACACACACATATATATATATATATATAGATATAGATATATTCACTCGATACACACACACACACACACACACATATATAAATATATATATATATATATATATATATATATATATATATATATATATGGCGAGCTACTCATAGGCAAGCGTTACAAAGCCACACCGAAGGAGTCTCTCAAGCATTGTGGCATTCCACATTTCACCTGGGAAGATAGATGAGGAGCGTGCCTTCAGGTGCTCACTTGTAAGGTACGGATTGTCTGATTTTGAAGAGAAAAGAGTCACCGAGAAAAAAGGAGAAACGCTAGAAAAATAAAAGATCAATAAGGTTTCCGTCTCCGGGCCTGGTTCTTCCTCCAGCATCCCATGTCACATGTGCAACATATTTTTCAGGGCGAAGATCTGACTCATTAGGCATCACCGTCCCCCACGTTTACTTCCCTTCTCCAAACTGATATCCGGAAAACGAACGAATGATATATATATATATATATATATATATATATATATATCGACAGCGAGCAAATACAAGCGATTCCATTATTAATAAAGTGGATCACGTGACCATAGACGAAATCCATATATAGGAAGTCGCGTGACGTCTAAATGATCACTATTTCTGTTTTATCCTCTATTACTATACGGACCACTATTCCCTATAATATTCATTATACTATTTCCCTATTCGGATCACTATACAGAGTACTATTCGAGCGAGTATTATCGAGTAAAGAATAATAAGTAAGAAATAGAATCCATTGAGTATATACATATGTATATGTGTGTTTGCGTGTGTGTGTATGTCTCTGTGTGTTCTTGCCTGTGTGTGTGTGTTTGAGTGTCCCTGTAGGGATTTAGGCGTGTTAAAGTGAAGAAAATAAACAATATTCAAACACGGCTCTACAAATTTAAATAATTTTTTATTATTGAGTATTTGTTTTGTTTCAAATGGAAAGAAACGAATTACAAAGATTTATTTTTGTTTGGCTTTCTTCGTAATACAACCGAATCAATTGCGTTTCTACGATAGAAATAAAAAAAACAGATTCTGTCTACTTAAGTAGAATATCACGTGCATAAGTTGTTTTATAAACGCGTGTAATTTTCTAGTAGTAACATGCCAACAGGTATAGTAAGATGTGTTAATACTACTGTTAAAATTTGTGGTGACAATAACCCTATTCGTATGTTATAAATGTGCTTAATTTAACATCGCTAATCATTTATAATAAAGTATAGTTCAATAAATAAGTGAAAGGATTTGAGATTTCAACATGTCCACAATAGCGAACAATCGACATCGGTCAAAGTTTTACGGAAGAAACTGAAAACTGAGTAATTAATTTAACATCACGAATATTTATAAAAAGTTTATTGGTTAATAAATGTTTTCCCAATTTTATATATCTGTCATAGGGAGGGAAAATGTTGATCATTTTCCAAAGTGATCCTACAAATTTCGAAGCAGACGATAAACATTGTTGTCTGAGAATTCCAAAGCTCTCAGATAACGTAGCTGGTTGGTTAATATCAAAAGTTATGGCAACGTCGCTGATTGTTTAATATATGCGAGTGTAAAAATTCAAATCGAAGCCAATTTTGTGCGCAAAAATGAATAAATCTTGAGTTTTAGTAAGATAACTTAATCTATTGATTTTTAAATTCTTTAACGGCTTCACACACACACAAAGAGACATATATATGCTTTTCAGTTATGTTTCAAGTGTTATAAGGGTCATTATAGAGGGTATATGTATTGAGATTCCAGCATATACGAGGTATTATTTTAAATTAAGTGTCAAAGCATTCGAACCCGCTCACAGAACTTGATATGTGGAAAGAAATGAAAAGAATATTAGACCGTTGTGCCGAAAAATTCTTTTAAGTGCCCTGAATTCTCTATTTGGAAATAAAGACCAAAATAAGTGACCATCACTAGCCAATTACGATGCTTTAAAACAAGGTAAGGAATAAACACACAGGAAACATTTCAGAGGCGCTTGGATCTTTGAAATACAAACTACACAGGGAATTACATAGTCTTCAAATGATACAGGATGTTAGGAAATGAAAAAGAGTTTTTGATGCATCGTCATTCTCATCAGAACGTGCCAACTGCACAGATCCACATAAGTCTTTGCTCCCCGTCTTCACTAATTTGCAGAAAGTAGTGGCGTCCAATGTTAACGTGTCCAGGTTTCGGTGTCCACAAGGCCACTGATAATTCATTCTTAATTCAAGAGAAATGAATCTTAATTCTTGTTCTGCTTTCTCGAATGATTCGTAGGATTGGAGGTAGATTGACGTAGAGTTGATTTTTCTTTATTTTTTTATTTTTATTTTATGGCGCTGTACCAAGAATATATTAACCACATCGCGTAGCATCGTTGTATACGTGACATCAAGGTTCTCTTCCAGTCGATTTTTTTCTATTTTCACGTAATACTATCATAGAACAAGACAGAAATGCCTGTGAATTGGGTAAAGTCTCACTTCCGAGATGAGTTGCAATTTCATTTGTATTGGTTACATTCACTTAAAATCTCAAGTACCCTTGGGAAATATATGAATATACATCTTCTCCTTCCAGTTAAAGTTTAATTAGTATGTCTTTTATCATCAAATTATTATTTCCCAAATCAATTCTTACAGTCTAAAAATATGTTCTAGCTTAAATAACCTGTAAAGGATCGATAAGCAATGAAAAAAATAAATGAATCGTGTGTTGCAAGAGACCAACTGTTAAAAATCTGGAAATCTGCTTTACCGGATCTTTTATGCGGTAAAGCAGATTTCCAGATTTTTAACAGTTGGTCTCTTGCAACACACGCTTTGTAAATGGTATTGCTCACATTCCCTCTTAGTGGAAGCAATGAACAGATGGACAAATTCAAAAGACCGTATAAGTTGCCAAATTTCTTATCTTTTTATTTTATTTTTATTTATTTATTTATTTTTCGTGTGCGTGTTACATGCCGGTAATAAGATAAACAGATTTTTAACTTAAATTTGGAAGTCTATTCATAGTTACGTGAAGCAAGAATTCTTTAACTGGGACAAGAATTTTTGAATTGGCTGGATGTAACCGTAAGTTTCATCTTAAGCTTTTCTTTGCTCGTACTTCTCGCTTGTGGAAAATTTTTTTTCGGCTTCTTGCTTTTCAGGCAAGTTTGACCTTGAAAAATTTAAATGCGATGTCATTCTTTATCTACTGTCTGCTTGATTAATCTTTTATTGTTTTTGTAACCCAATAATGCTTCTAATTTTTTCACATTCTTGTGTCTTAGTGACATTAATGCCTTATATGGTGTGAATTCGATAAAAAAATAGAACTACTCATCTGATAATTACCTGTTCGTCTTTTTGTCTGAACTTAATAGTGCAAGTTGAAATTACGCTTCCGGAACTGAAATACGTACCGGATAGTTACGTCTACATCTAAAAAAAAAACTGTCTTGGAGATTGGCTATTCTATGAAAATATTTCCCTTTTCGAAATACTGTAATCAGTGTTAGATTATTGCGAAATAAGGTTCAATCTAATAAATAAACAATAATCAAAATTCTTATTGAGATTTCGAAAAGAATAGGAAACATTTTTCTTTTAAGTTTTGGTGGTTTTTTTTCCCCTGTCCGTGTTCTCTCTTGGCATGAAAGGTTATTGGGTTTTGGAGGGAAAAAATGATTTTTTTTTTTTTTTTAGGCAGACAAATAACCAGATCGAGGCTTATGGTTATCGTTTCCTGTTTCAAATTGTTTGTTTCTTTGTTTCTTTTGTTTTTGTTTTTTTTTTTACAATTTCTTAGCGAGATTTCCTTTTCCGTTCGTCTAATGAAATAAACACGTCATTGATGTCGAAGATGATGGGTTTATTTGTGGAAGAAAGAATAGATTTACTTACAAAATTTACAGGCAAATAGGAAAGATAGACTCATATTAACGATGTCAGGAGGGCATTTCTCTGAATTCTCTGAATATTCGTATATTATTAACAAAAAGACACACAATTATTAATGCACACACACACACATACACACATATATATATATATATATATATATATATATATATATATATATATATATATATATATATATACACACATACACACAGATATATATATGCAGAAATATACTTTTAAAGTATGACATATTTATGGGATAAAGTGCTCAATATAAGAGATAGAGCGTGTGTAAATATAAATATAAAAATGAACATTGAATTCAACACTCAGGGGTGACAGACTGTTTCATGCTAGACGCAGTCATCACGCCGCGAGTTTTGAATTTTTTCTCGACTATTTATATATATGGGTCAATGTGCATTGTGGGTAATGTATTCTGCCGTTTATTTTGGCGGGACTGGCGTGTTTATTTGTTTATTTGTTTTGGTCAATTTCTTTTATTTGTTTTTCAATTTAGTTTTTCATTTTTTATATTTATTTATTCTTTTCGATTTTCGTGGTTTTATTAAGGCAGTAAAAAAAAATTTGCAGGGGATTTGCTGAGGTCGCTTATTTAATAGTTTGTTTTGGTCTGCGAAGATAATGAAATCTTTTTATCCATCCAATTTTTATATTTCTTGCCGTAGTCTATTCTGCTATTTTGGCGGGCGACAGTTTTTAATTTGATTATTATTTATTTATTTAGATTGATTATTTTTACTTGTTTTTGCTTATTTATGCTTATCATTATTAGTCCTAACAGTTATTGTAGCGGGAGCGATTTGTTAATTTGTTCATTTATTTATTTAATTGGATTAATTTTTATTTGTTTTTTTTTTCTTATTTATTTACTTATACTTACTTACACCCGGTATATATATATATATATATATATATATATATATATATATATATATATATATTGTCATCCACAGACAGATTGCTTCACTACATCACAGCTCATCAATTCGGCCAGACATCCGAATGTCCCAAGCGGGGATCAAATTTTTACGTACTAATTCTGTGAATAAACACGCCAAAGACTGAGAGAGCACAATTCAGAGAAGGGGAAGAACATTGTAATATTAGCAGTAATAGTTATTGACTACTTATCTTCCAAGTGTGCACAACCGAATTAATGTTTTTCGGGTGCGTATATATTTTCAGCCACAGACAGACTGTTTCGCTGTATCAAAACTCACCATATATATATATATATATATATATATATATATATATATATATATATTGAGCAAATTGTGAGACAAAATAGAAAATATTTGTGACGCGTTTCATCCGGTAGGACTTCATCGGATTAGATTTGTTTATTTTGTTTTCCATTTTCTCTTACAATTTCCTCAATACTGTTCTTTACATATAAAAATATATATCGTTGTCTCTCTCTCTCTCTCTCTCTCTCTCTCACACACACACACACAAACACACACACACACATATATATATATATATATATATATATATATATATATATATATATATATATATATATATATATATTATAAATTGATTTATTTAAAATATGTTTTTTTCGCTACAAAGTGTGACACCATTTAGGGGCGCAAAAAGAAGGAAAAAGAAGGGAAGGAAAAAGAGAAAGAAATGAGAGAGGAAGAGAGACGAGACTTAACTTATATGATAACGGGAGGCCACCCACGAGAAATAACATTTGAAAATGTCGGCCATTGTCTTGGGGCTGGCTGGAAGGATCCAGGTTGATACATTGTTTTGTTTAGATATATAAAAAAATTAACTGTGTATTTGTAGCAAACAGATTATCGGGAGTGGTGAAATTCCCTGCGAGGAAATTTTAAAGATGAAGTCACCTCCGAGAAGAGACATTTGAAAATGTTATTTTGATAAATGAAAAATGGTGAAAATTCTTATGGCCATTGTCATAAAGCTAATTGACAAACACCAGGTGGTTACAGAGTTTTTAACAGATAAAGATTTACTTCTGACATTTTAACAATTTAATAGGTCATCTGTTGACTACACACAAAGAGAGTCATCTCTAGGTTGGGACTTTGTCGATGGGAGGTGTCATTGAGAGAAAACACATCTGGGCTGTGTTGGAATTTGAATATGACAGCGAAACAATATTTCGTTGGCGCCGAAGAATGAGTGTGTCTGGTTGACTAGCCTTAAGAATTTTCACCATTCTTCATTTATCAAAATAACATTTTCAAATATTTCTTCTCGTAAGTGACTTTATCTTTAAAATTTCCTTGCAGGGAATTTCACCACTCCCGATAATCTGTTTGCTACAAATACACAGTTAATTTTTTATCTATCTAAACAAAACAATGTATCAACCTGGATCCTGCCAGCCAGCCCCAAGACAATGGCCGACAGAACCCTCACCAGTGTCTTCCATTATCAAAATAACATTTTCAAATGTTATTTCTCGTGGGTGGCCTCCCGTTATCCTGCCAGCCAGCCCCAAGACAATGGCCGACAGAACCCTCACCAGTGTCTTCCATTATCAAAATAACATTTTCAAATGTTATTTCTCGTGGGTGGCCTCCCGTTATCATATAAGTTAAGTCTCGCCTCTCTTCCTCTCTCTTTTCCTTCTCTTTTTCCTTTCCTTCTTTTTCCTTCTTTTTGCGCCTCTAAATGGTGTCACAATCTTCCCCTAACCTATTTGTCATTTACTCGTAAATGACACCTAAACTCAAATACACCATTTAGCATGCATCATGCATCATGCATCTGTCCCATGCAATTCTATTCTACTGTTCTACATGCAATGTAATGTTCTTTCATCTTCTTCTGTTCTACATGCAATTGTAATGTTCTTTTGCATCTTCTTCTGTTCTACATGCAATGTAATGTTCTGTTTTGGACTGGTGTTCATTATGTCTGTAATTTGATATATATATATATATATATATATATATATATATCATTCGTCATTGTCATAATTTAAATATATATATATATATATATATATTAATATATTAATATAATATATATCATTCTTCATTGTCATAATTTTTACTTAGATAATATTAAAAAAAAAATTGTAACCTAATATACATATTTATACTTGATGTAAAAATAATTCTACATCCTGTAAGGGATTCTAATACATTTAATTGTTCTTAAAAAATATAGTATATTAAAAATAAAAAAAATAAAAATGAAAATATTTCAAATCGTAGTTAAATGAAACGTATTCTAACCTAAACACCCAAAAAATCTTTAAATATAAAAATTAAAAAAAATGCCGTAAGAATTTTTGCCGTTAACAATAAAAAAAATTTAAAATCCAGACGAAATGCATTCGACGGATGTCAGATTTCATTGAAAAATACATCCCTTCCCCCTACCAAAACGTAACTAATAACGGATACATCAAATTACAGACATAATGAACACCAAGACATCCCTTGTCTACTTGAAGTAGATTTATCTGTAACCTTGGAAACGTGAATTATGATTTTAGCTGTGTCTTTAAAAACCCAGTAATTTTAAAAAGTTCCTCGAAAATTCGCTTGAGGATGAAATGGAACTAATGTTTTTAATTTAATTACAAAATTAAATTCGTAGTTTCCATTTTTGAAACATGGTTAGAACTGTGTAGCGAAAAAAAACATATTTTAAATAAATCAATTTATAATATTAATGCACTGTAAATTTACACTGTAAAAATAAAAATAAAAATATCTATAAGAACACCGGATTATATATCTTACTGCTCTTTCTTTTTATTTATATATACATATATAAATATAAAAGTAAACATAGAAGTCATCACTTAGAGGCGACAGTCTGTTTCATGCTATATGCAATCGTCATGCTACGTGTGCTGTTCAGCACTCTAAGTATTGACTTCTATGTTCACTTTTATATTTACACGCGGTCTGTCTCTGATATTGAGCACTTTATTCCATAAATATAGCACACCTTAAGACTATATTTCGTCATATGTACATATATACATATATATATATATATATATATATATATATATATATATATATATATATATATATATATATATATCATAATCAATAAATATATTATTGTTGTCTGATTAGGTCCTGTTAGCGGTCGAATTTTTTGCACAGACTTTTTTCTACTGAGTCATTCATATTATATATATATATATATATATATATATATATATATGAGGAGGACCTAATGGAACAAAAATAATATTTTTATTGATTGAATGATATATATGTGTAGAAAAAATGTCGGTTAAGATTTATTATTTCTCGATAGGAAACGTTCAAGATTTTGAAACGCTGAAAATTCTTTTGTTTTTGTTTTTATCACTTTCCATTGTCAGGTATCCCACATGGAGATAACAGTGGATCTATCAAGAAAAGTTAAATGCTGTGAGCACGTGGATGTAAATTTTCATCGTGTTTCATCTAGCGACCAAGGTACTTTCTACACACTCTCACCTTAATAAATTGCTTTCTCTTCTTATTAAAACAGGATTTCTTTTGAAATCGAAATTAAGCTTCTACTGGTTAAGGGGATCGACTAATACACTAAGTGTCCCTATATATTCCTTGTGGCAATCATAACCGCTGCTGGTTAATATTATTCCTTTAATTTTTGTCTTATTATTATTTTGATTTTATCAAGCATTATTGTTCTTGTCATAAATGCCATATTAAGCATCGATAAATTCTTTTCAACTGTTGTTGATATAGAGTCTGTAGGTAGACTAATGCAGAAATCTCTCGATTAGTGTGCCTAATGGTGTACACGCACTAATCGAAAACGCACTAATCGAAAACGCACTAATCGAAAACGCACTAATCGAAAACGCATTAATCGAATATAATAACTTATAGGAAATGATGTAATTTGTATTTCAAATTTTAGTCCCATTAGCAGTTGATATCTAATTGACGTACTTTTTTTAAATTAAAATATAGGTACATATAAATAAAAGAATAAAAATGCTATAAAATAATAGTTATTAATCTAATCTTTTATGAAAACTTCAAATTTTCCAAACATAACAATCATTCGTATTTTAAGCTGAACATTTTATTTATAATCTCTATCTATAAAAGGCGGGAAGTGTGTCTGTGGAACGAATGCACGGCCGCAATTTTCGAGAGATTTGCACCAAAATTTACATGCACATGCTCCAAGTTAGCGGGAAGGCCAAGACCGACTTTGCATTTCCGAACTCCTATCGATAATGGAAATAATGTATATTTTCATGCTTCTACGGCAGTTTTCATGTAGTTTGCGGCCATTTTCTACTGGCCAGAGTGAGAGCCAATAGCTGGCTGCCAAGAATAGGCAGGAAGATTCTACTGGCCAGCGTGAGAGCCAACAGCTGACTGACACGAATGTTAACTAGCATGCTAGCATGCAAAAAAAATTGATAGCTGCATTCGTCACAAGTGGGAAACATTTAAATCTGCATGGCACTTTACTGCAATTGGCTCATTCGCTTGCTTAAACTCAACGTTTATTCTGATTCCGCAGAACTGGGTTGGGTGTGAAAAAGTATTTGTTGTTAACATACTTTTTTCATTCGGTTTTTCCAGTTACGAGTTTTTTAAAGCTGATCGTTTTGTGTTCATTTTGTTTAGTTCTTTTTTCGTAACAGATTTAATGTTTAGTATAGAGTTTAGAACAAATTCGCAGTGTGCGATAAGCATGAAGTAAGGCATGTAGCAACATCAGCACTCCTTTAAAGGCAAGGAAGGGCAAAAATATTTTAAGTCAAGTGATAGCGATTGCTGTATGAGTCGTACGATTTTTGAATCAAGCACGGGCAACGCCGGGCCATGCTGCTAGTCTATCTATATTAACTGCAAACATCTCTTATATTTCGATATTTTTATAATAAATGTAAATTTCTAATTAAATTGTCCATCGTTTTAATACAAAATCAGAAATTTCCTTTTAAGACTTTCAAAATAAACATGAAAAAAACATCAAAATATTTTGAAAAAAATGTTAATAGAGACAAATATTCAAATATGTATTTTTATCATGGTCTTATATTATAAAATTTATCTATTTATAACTGTCATTTTTATAACATAACTACTATAATTACTTAGATGACGTAATACTTGATAAACCTAACCTTACATTTTTAAATTTTAGAAAATTTTTCATTAATTGGTAACTTTAAAAAAACAATTTTCAATTACCATGGTTAAACTGAAGAATGTCTTATCACACTAATCGAGTAATATGTATGCACTAATCAAATTTTGGTATATATAAATTTTAATACACTAAACGAAAACGCATTAACTGAATGCGCATTAATTGAAGGATGCCTGTATATCTGTATGTATTACTGAATATACTGCGTCCTGGGTATGACGATAAACTACATACGGCAGCTAAGACTGTGATCAAGAAGTTTTGAGTAGCGTGGAATTGTTGTTGTTCTTAGGTCCACCCTGATCCGGGATCCGGGATTGTAGCAGCTCTTATGGTCCCAGCTTTGGGCAAACAGTTAGACCCAAAACTGAGGTCAAAACACTATGAAAGTATGAAAATACATTTTTGTAGTAGGAAAGTAGTAGTTTTTTGGGGGGTTTTTGTAGTTTTTCATAGTAAATATATTGCCTGCATTACATTTGTGTAAGAAAAAATAAAAAATTATTACCAGTAATCTATTTAAGAACAATATTACCAGCGATACATTTTGGTCTAAAATAAATATTACCAGCAATACATTTTTTTTTTTTGTTAAAAACAAAAAATATTACCAGCAATATATTTTTTGTTAAAAATCAAAATATTAGAAGCAATAGATTTTTTGTTAAAAAAATTAGAATATATATATATATATATATATATATATATATATATATATATATATATATATATATATATTCCCAGCAATAGATTTTTGTTAAAAACAAAATATTACCAGAAATTCATTTTACAAAAAAAAATACCAGCATTACATTTTTGTAAAAGAAATTATGAGTGCTCGCATGAAAATTAAATTTCGGCATTAAATGACCCTATGCCGCTAAAGAAACAAATAAACATTGGATATGCTGGAATGGTTAATTCTTTTTATTTTGAAATATTTGATCAGCCTTTTGTTAAGCATTGAATATGAAATAATTAGGCTATTGGAATAGCTTAAAAATAAGTTCGATGTATTTCTCGAAGTCATCTAAATATTGGTTACAAATTTTGAGTGCTATTGAATAGAATCTGATAATTTTTCCGCGTAATATTTTGTTATTACTGTTCATTTATGTTCTAGGAAATTATATGAATTTATCTCTTCTCCTTCCAGCTATGGGTTAAATGATAACGAATATTGCAATCTCTATTCATGGTTTGCAATCAGTCTGGGAAAAAGACATCACGGAATTCAAAAACGGCTGTTGTCCCGATGTGGCGCATAATATAGAACAATTCAAAAGATTATGGAGTTGAAAATTAACTGCAGCATTGGATCGAGGACTCTCATTCACTCGGCTGAATAATAAAAAGAAATCTTTTCATCATTTTGCTCCCTCCCGCCCCACGGTTTTAGTTAGCACGAACGTTATGCCCTGCCGATACATCATAAATGACGGACTATTCCGTTTAGATAGCTTTGAAGTACGGAAAAGACATAATGGAGTCGCTATTAGCTTCAGTGAAAGAAGGAAAAAAATAAAGAATAAGAAAGAAAGAAATGTTTAACGTCTGCTACCAATACGTCATGAATAAAGTAGTATTCATTTTCGATCGCGTGGAAAGACGGAAAAGACATATCAGATACTGTACATGTTTTTTTAGTGAGAAAACGAAAGAAAGAAGGAAATAAAGAGATATAAAAAGAAAAAAGTATGGGAGATAGAATTGTTTAGCGTCTCCTACCATTACCTCAAAATAATGAACTTTTTTTTCCGTTTTGTTCAGGTGAAAAGACATATCTGAGACGCTACTTACTTTCAAAGAAAGAAAGAAAGAAAGAAAGAAAGAATAAAGAATGTAGAGAAGATGGAAGTCTTTAACGTCTCCTACCAATACCTCATAAATAATGAACGTTTTTTTCCGTTTTGTTCAGGTGAAAAGACATATCTGAGACGCTACTTACTTTCAAAGAAAGAAAGAAAGAAAAAAAGAAAGCAAGAATAAAGAATATAGAGAAGATGGAAGTCTTTAACGTCTCCTACCAATACCTCATAAATAATGAACGTTTTTTTCCGTTTTGTTCAGGTGAAAAGACATATCTGAGACGCTACTTACTTTCAAAGAAAGAAAGAATAAAGAATGTAGAGAAGATGGAAGTCTTTAACGTCTCTTACCAATACCTCATAAATAATGAACGTTTTTTTTCCGTTTTGTTCAGGTGAAAAGACATATCTGAGACGCTACTTACTTTCAAAGAAAGAAAGAAAGAAAAAAAGAAAGCAAGAATAAAGAATATAGAGAAGATGGAAGTCTTTAACGTCTCCTAGCAATACCTCATAAATAATGGATTATTCAGTTTTGATGGGATGGAAAGACGAAAAAGACATTCAGATACGCTACTTGATTTCAGTGAGAAAAAGAAAGAAAATTTTACCGTTTGGTTCAGTAAAATGGAAAAAGTTGTCAACTTCAAATATTTTCATTTGTACCCACTTCTTAAAATAACGTCGATCCTTCCTATTTTTGATTGTTACTTTAATATTATGTTAAAGTTCAAAAATTTAACGGGAATATAGAGGAATTACTACGGATATTTTATTGTCTCTCATTGAGCTTATTCAGTTATTAACTTAAGAATTAAGATTCATCAGAATATCAAAATAGGAAAACTAGTTATAATATAGCTTTTTCTTATTCCTTGTTCCTTAGTTACTTTGCTGGCTCGTACATAACGCCCCAGCATAAATAATGGACTGTTCCGTTTTGATTGCGAGAGAAAAAGGAAAAAAAACAAAAAACAGGTCGATGTTTGGTTTCGGTGAGAAAAAGAAACGGAAGATAGACCAGATGATAACGCGCTCATTTGTTCAACGTCTGCTTCAATGAAATAGAAAGAATCTTATCAAGTTTTTTTTTTTTTTTTTTTTTTTTTTTGTTCCCGTTTCTTGCTCTTTTTTATGGTAGCAATAAAAGAATCCAAGTTCGACAAAGATTGGGCAAAGATATCTGGCGACTGTTCCAGGAGAAAAGATTCTACACTGCTACACTTTTAGCCATTATCCCCTCCGGACGTAGGCGATCATAGCTCTTTACAACATCCTGTCCATTGTAGCTCTTAATAAAAAATTTGTCTTTCTGTTACTTCTCCTAAATCCGCTTCTGCCATCCATTTATTCAAACTCATTGAGTATGTTATGCGTTGTTTTCCTCTATCTCACTTACCCTCAATCTGCCCTGTGTGTATCATATTTTCCGAGCCTTCCTTCCTAATTATGAGCCCCAAACATTTCAACTGTCTCTTCTTGATGTTAAGTATAAGTTTCCTTTTTGGTTCCATTTTCTCTAAAAGAACGTCGTTGCTCACATGTTCGGTATCTTTGAAACGTACGCGCTTATTTCTTTAAATAATAAGTTGTATCTGTAATCCTGAATGTTATTACAATCATTTGTTGAAGCTCTTTAGCGAGAATATAGAATGATGCAGACGAGGGCTGCCAGGGGAAATTTATAGCTATCGAACTTGCAAGGATCTCATTTACCCATTAACTTGAAAATTATGATTCATCAGAAAATTAAAATAAAAAAACCGTGAAATTTCCACGGTCATTTCAAGTATATCAATAAACAGGAAAAGTTTCTTTGGAATCAAGCGCCGTTATTCATAGCATCATTATTCAGTCAATACTTCTGGCCTTTCTACGATTTTACTGATAAAGTGTATCTTCTCTCATGATGTTTTACAAGACACGTTTTATTTTTTTATGGATAGAAATGTTTCTTTGGAAGCAAGCGCCGTTATTCGTAGCATCATTATTCAGTCAATACTTCTGGCCTTTCTACGATTTTACTAATAACGTATATATTCTGTCGTGATGTTTTACAAGACACGTTTAATTTATTTTAAGGACAGAAAAAATTAGAATCGGGAACTTGCAGGTCTAGACAATAAACTGCATTGTAGAACTTACCATCCTAGCTTCGTTATTGCCTCTTTCGTTTCATTTCCTACAAGATGGCAGTCGTTGACATGTACTGAAATCTATAGCCGACTTTCTGACTAAGGAAAAAAACAGTCTTTTCTATTTCATTCAAGCGAGTTGAATCTTTCATTGGCATATTTTTTAAAACGTTTTTTGGAAATTTAATGTATTTTATTTTATATAAGATATAAAATTTCCCCCAGTTCATCATATTTCAAATTCCGGCATCTTCCATCTTGCTCTTTGTAACCGGATAAAAATCTCTTTCTAGATCTTAGCCAACCATTGCTATATTTGTATAAGTATCACCGGTGTCTTGCCGATCTTCTTTTTTCTTTTTTCTTTTTTCTTTTTTTTCTGTACATTTTCACAAATTAAACTTTAAGAATGAACAGTAACGAGAATGCATTTCAAATATTCAACAACGATATTCACCCGCCAAAAAAAGTAAATTATCATTTTGCTACAAGTAATTGCTAGGCGATATCACGTGGCCATTCGTGATAGGGAAATAAAAGCAGCCAACGATTTAAAAAGCGGGCCGTTTACTTTCACTCAAATATCATTGAGAATAGTATGAATGTATGGCTTTGACGGCATTAGAAAAAAGGATCTTTAGCCTTGGGTGGAAAAAAGTCTAAGAGAAGTTATGCTTTGGATTAGAGCAAAACTGACGAGAAAGCAGTCATTACACAGCAATTCAGAACTGATAATGAAAAGGAAGTGACGTAATAGTTTATTTTTCAATTTTCACACATATGTAAGAAATAAATTAGTCAACATCAAAACAGCATATACACCATATATATATATATATATATATATATATATATATATATATATATATATATATATTTGTTTGAATAAAAACAGACCATTTTAAGGTTCCATGTAATAAGTTATTTCACCACAACCCTTTTAAAAGGGCTCTGGATCATCAGACTTTACTTCCAAAGGTTGAAATGAAAAATGAAAAGAAATTTACACATTTTTGACGGACCACACTAAACATATGTAAAATTAACGAAGTGAGGAAGTGAGGTGGGAGAGAAGACATGAGTGAGTTAGATGTACCATTTCAATTCTTTATCCTTAACCCCACTCTGTGCAGGCTAGACGCCGCTTAACTTAAACGTATGTTATCTCTAGATATAGATGGGTAAGGGGTGAGGGAGAAGACCGACATAAATGGAAGAAGATACAACAAACAATAAATCCCTGAGAGCAGGATTCACTCAAATTCTTAGACGCTGTTATTTCGCATTACTTTAAACGGTATATTTGGAGTTAAAGTTTGATATAGGTCTAAATGTCTAAACAATCTACGAAGAATTTAATTTGAAGTCTTTTGGAGTTTTGGGTATTTTCTATTAAGTAGTCGATTGGAAAAAATCCATAGAAAGTACATTTGAGAGAATAATCCCTTTTATATCTATTAATCCTTTTTTATCTGTTCGTTTGATTTTTTGTTCATAAATTAAACTCGTGACTGTTTTTAATTATCAAAGATTATTCCAATTTAAATAATTTTATAATCAATAGTGATTATTAAAGGCTAATCTATTTCAATTTAAATTAAATTATCAATTTAAAATTTACCTCCGTATTATTTATTTAAGCTCACTTCCAATTCCAATTCCAAAACAGTCACGATATATATATATATATATATATATTCAGTGTATACGTTATTTTAATAGATAAAATTTATTTCATAGGGCATTGTACTGGAAATATGTTGGAGAAAATCCTTTATGAAAATATTTTCTATTTTCCAACTACTCAACAGATTGATACTAGAATTAAACAACATGATTCATTGTATATCAGGAACGATACCTGGCAACAAATTGAACTCATCAGCAATACTTATTGTACCTCAGTTTGCGAACATCTTATGAATAGCAGAAAGTGTGCTATGGAATTTAGTGTAGATTGGTTCTCTGTCTTAGCCAATTCATGTTCACTTTTTCATTAGAAAGTTTCGGTTTACATCAGGTCTCGCAGACCCTCGCATTGCTAGGCCTTGATGGAATCAGTTTCTAGTAGTTCATTTTTTTACCATTTCCATCATTGGCTAATACACATGTCATATTTAATATATTTTAATTCATATTCTCCCAGTAAAGAAACATTTAATGAGCGGGAGCGAAACCGGTTGTTCTTCCTTCCTTTTATTTTTTAACCATCATTATGCCTTGTAATGTTAATATTTTTAAAGCAATATATATATATATATATATATATACAGCGAAACAGTCTGTCTGCGGATGACATTATATTAGCTCCTGAATTAAATTTAATTCCAGTTGAGCACTCTCGGGCTGAGGTATGGGTTTGTAAACAGTGACTATTATAGCTATATAGCGAGACTCTTCGCAAACCGAATTGAGTCACTGTCGGTCACTGGGCGTGTTTCATAAAATAAATACGCCATGAATCCACTTTCATCCCGACCGTGCGCCGACAGCTTAGTGGTAGAATATCCGCCTGATACCAATTCAGTCGGGTTTCGATCCTAGCTAGAGGCAACCGTATGTCTAGCCGCACTGATGAGCTGCGAAACAGTCTGTCTGCGGATGACATTATATATATATGTGTGTTTGTGTTTCGTCAAAAAAGACTGACAAGGTACTGCGAATAAGCTTTTTATTTAATTTTTCTTGTGTTTGTAAAAGTGTTTTCTTTCCAGGACACAAACTGTGTATAGACTCTCCAAATGTTCTGCATTTCTGTGTGCTTTCGGCTATACTTCTAGCCATTATCGAAGATAACAACACACCTGCAAAATGGAAACCGCAAAGAACCGCCAATATTTACGAGTTCAAATGACCTTTAAGGAACTGTGTTCCTGATCAAACCAAACTGATAAATAATTGCATCGGTCACACTAATACATGCCTATCCAGGGAACTTATGTTACACCTCTTCGACCACAACTCTATGAAAACTCATTTAAATACACACACAAATCTAAAAACTCCATCTGAATCATACTAGAGAAGATAATACAAGCATAACATCCTCATCCACGTGTAAAAAAAAGATTAAAAATAACGGAAGCCCTATTAATTAAAAAGAAAAAAAAGCAACAATCAGTAAGACTAATTACAAACACGGCCACAGTGTTCTGACCGTATTCGGAAAATAAAACATCCCTATAACTCTAGATACATACACACACCCCATACATGCACGTAAAAAGATAAAATGAAATCATCCTTGATAATGGCTAAAAGTGTAGCAGTGTAGAATCTTTTCTCCTGGAACAGTCGCAAGATATCTTTCCCCTATCTTTGCCTAACTTGAATTCTTCAGTTGCTACCGCTGAATTTTTGATCTCAGTGTATCTTCCCCTTTGCCGAAAAGATTCCAGCATTCACATGCGTAGCCTTGGTGTTTACATACGGGATAATCTTCCGATGGCCAGGGAATTGTCTCTGGAGGCTGCTGACTAATCTTTCATGTGCTGCTGTCTTTTGCTACTAAACTCTGTCAACTGTCTTTTTTTTCCTTTATTGTTCCCTCTCTTCCCAAGACTGCAGTATATTAGATGCAATAGCTGACAGTATAGAAAAGTCACTTTCTCCACATCCACCTGTGAACAGCTTTTATCTTTGGTAATTTTAATGTTCACCACAACACGTGGCTGAAACATTCTAAAGGTTTTGCTAGTACACGGACATTAAATTTTTTCCAATTTTCCAAATCCCCAACTGAAATTGTGAACTTTTCTATTCCTTTCCCTCGCTAAACCGAGCAACATGCTTCTCTGTTGGATCTATTTCTTATCTCTCTTGCTGAACTTCCCAATACTGCCCTCTTGATAACTTGGATCACTCTTTGATCACTCTATTGATATCTCCTTCCAAGGATCCATTAAGCAGTAACCCCCTGTCTATAAGACCTTTTTTCCTTTACCAGCATGCTGATTAGGATTCATTCGAGGATTTTCTTTGTAACATCCCTTGGACTGAGATCTTTAACTACCCAATTGAAAATTGTGCCACTGAAGTTTCTTCTTGGGCTAAAGCTGGCTTGGACATTTTCATTCCTTCTCAGAAATACCAGGTGAAACCTCAATCCACTCCATGCTTCACACCAGCATGCTTGACTGCCACAGCACACAGGAACCACTATTTCTGGCTATACTACCATGACAGCTTTCATCATATCAGGTGCCTATTTTCTACTGCTTGAAACAAATGTAAGCGAGTCCTCAAAGAAGCTAAGTCCCTGTTTGTTGAAAGAATGAAACAGCACATAGCCTCTAAAAACTTTGGCTCTTGTGACTACTGGTGTCTCTGTAATAGGGTACTAAATAAGTGCAAGGTCTCTTCAGTCAATTTGAGGTGTTATCATCCTCTGCTGATAAAGCTGAATTTTTTTGTTCATAAATTCTCTTCAAACTTTAATCTTGACTCATCTGGAGTATCCCTACCTGACTTCCCATTTAGAACTGATTTTCTGTTGAGTGATATGCATATAATCCTTTCCATTGTTTCTGCTATCATCTCTAAGCTTGATCCCCACAAAGCATGTGGATCCAATGGCATCCCTGTAATAGTTATTATGAAGTGTGTTCCTGAACTGGCTCCTATTCTCTCTAAACGGTATAATAAATGCCTTCCTGCCTCCTGCTTTCTAGCAAGTCATCATCTGTTGTTGCAGTTTTTAAGATCTCTGGTGAACTGCCTCCTCTAACTATCAGACTATTAGCCTTCTGCCTCTTTTTGGGAAACTTTTTTGGGAGGCCCTACCCAATACTAAATTGGTTCATCATCTATCATCACAGGGCCCTTTTCTCAGACGCCTATTTGCTTGACACGTGGGTGAAACATTCTGAAGGTACTAAAGTTACCGCTATGAAGACATTATTTTTTTTTCTATTGGCCAAGCCCTTACTCAAATCGTGAACTTCCCTACTTGTCTCGCTAGTCAAATCGAGCAACAAACTTCTCTAGTTGATCTATTTCTTACCTGTCTTGGCGAGCTTCTCAATACTGCGCTCTTGATAAATCGAACCACTCTGTGGGAGCTATTGATATCTCCAGCCATCCATTAAACAGAAAACATTTATAGGTAAGACATTTTTCCGTTACCGTCGTGTTGATTGGGACTCATTCCAGGATTTTCATGGTGATACTCGTTAGATTGACCTATTCTACCTGTGATATGTTATGGCGAAAATGAGTTTTCTTTGGGTTGTACTGGCAAATTATATTTTTAACGCTCAATTTCATCGTTTACAAACCTAACATCAAAACAGTAAGAATCACAGAAGGTGGTGGGGGTGGTATCGCAAAAGTAATTTGAACCGGAAAGAGAAATAAAAAAGAATTATTTATTGTTGGATTTACTCACGTGTGATTCTGTATAGGCGCAAAATTAATTATTGAGTGTGGCTCCTTTTCTAAATTCATCCAGATAGATATGAACATAGATATATAGATAGAATGAAATAAGGAGATAGATAGATAGATGGAGAGAATGAAATCAGGAGATAGATAGATAGATAGATAGAGAGAGAGAGAGAGAGAGAGAGAGAATGAAATCAGGAGATAGATAGATAGATAGATAGATAGATAGATAGAATGAAATCAGGAGATAGATAGATAGATAGATAGATAGAATGAAATCAGGAGATAGATAGATAGATAGATAGATAGATAGATAGATAGATAGATAGATAGATAGATAGATGGAATGAAATCAGGAGATAGATAGATAGATAGATAGATAGATAGATAGATAGATACGAACAGACTAAGCTATGTAAATTCCGTTAACTACAATATGGTAGACACAGTATTCAAAGAGGTTATCGAGAGGTTAGCTTTTACTGTTCCAGCAAGAATGTCACTCAGTTCTTTAACTCCGAAATGACTGAGCGGAAATCATTACACACATACGCGCATATATATATATATATATATATATATATATATATATATATATATATATATATATATATATATACATACATACATACATACATACATACATAGATACTTATTATAAACTGCTACATTAGAACATGCAAGTTACCAGTAGCAATAGTAGTAATTATATTAGAACATAAAATTACAATTATTCTTAATAGTAGTAGGTTCATTAGAACATGCAAGTAACTAGAAATAGTAGTAACTTGCATGTTACAGTATAACAGTTTATAATAAATATTTATTGCTCTGCTCTTGTACTGAGCCCTTTTTTAATGTTATGAACATTTGGATTTTATTCTTTTCCTCCTTTTATATTTTCATATATATATATATATATATATATATATATATATATATATATACATAAATAATGTTAGATACACACAAATAATGTTAGATAGATAGATAGATAGATAGATAGATAGATAGATAATGAATACATTGGGATAGATAGATAGATAGATAGATAGATAGATAGATAGATAGATAGATAGATAGATAGATAAGGAATACATTGGGATAGATAGATAGATAGATAGATAGATAGATAGATAGATAGATAGATAGATAGATAAGGAATACATTGGAATAGATAGATAGATAGATAGATAGATAGATAGATAGATAGATAGATAGATAGATAGATAAGGAATACATTGGGATAGATAGATAGATAGATAGATAGATAGATAGATAGATAGATAGGGAATACATTGGGATAGATAGATAGATAGATAGATAGATAGATAGATAGATAGATAGATAGATAGATAATCTACTGACAGAGATAGATAGATAGATAGATAGATAGATAGATAGATAGATAGATAGATAGATAGATAGATAGATAGGTACTATATCAGAAGACATTATCCATCTAAAATGTTTCAAAACATATTTGGTATTAACCAAATTTTCAGGATCTATTTAATATGAACAATATGTCATGTCTTTCAGATTATAGTATCTAACAATATTTTCTGAAAATAGATTATACCTTCTTTTTCGTGGATATCGGGTTTTATTGCGTAAACAAAGGAAATGAAACGTCATTTATCCTTTCGAAATAAATCGAAAAGATGGCGGACAGAGAACTATGTACCGGATTAACACAACAACCCCTATTCCGGAATAAATGAATATTTTAATACAATTCTCTTTTTAAGATCGGTTCGTTGACATTCGATAACCTTCTTCAAGCTTTTAATCATTTATTTGTTTATTTTACAACTGTTTTGATTGCCAGGCATCATTCCATTTTTATAGACATGATGAACTATCGATTTTCTAGTCGTCTAATATCTGCGCAGGCTACAGGAAAAGTCCATTAATTTGGTGAAAACTTTTTGGCAAGATGGTTGATAGCAGATTTTGATGAATTTTAAGTAAATACTATTTTGAATTTTGAACAGAAATTAATATTTCTATGCAACACTGCACACAATAAATACTATCAACGAACCCCAGAAAAATAGCTACATTTTATATTATTATTATATTTTATAATTTTTAATATATAATATCTCATAAATAAACCGATGACATTAGGGACAATAATCCTATGGATAATTTTCTATCTTCTGTGTGCTATACCTCTTAAAGAGGTAGGCGATCACGTCTCTCTCCGATTTCCTGTCCTTTGTAGCCCTTAATAAAAGTATTTTCTTATCTCTCCTAAACACTTTTATTTCATTCTTTTACCCAAGCTTGCCAAGTAGATTTTTACGCACTTGTCTACTGTCCCGTTTACCATGAATATGTCCCATGATTGTCAGATCTCCCAAGCCCTCTTTCCTCCATATTTGCCCTAGAATCTTTTTCTTAATGTTCTTTTGTATAAGTGTCCTTTTTTGTTTCCATTTTCTCTAAAACTTCGTCGTTACTCACATGTTCAGTCCATGGTATCCTTATAATCCTTTTGTAGAACCACATTTCAGTTGCACTAAAATTTCTCTTCATCTACGGAATTTTCCAGCATACACTGCTATATAGGAGGACTGTAAAGTTCCCTATAAAAACAGATTGAATTAAATTCATATATATGACGAAACAACATTCTTTATGTAGATATCATCAAGTCATATTCGGGAACATTCCGTTAATTAAGCTTTATTGAAACCTATTTTTTTAGTAAGATGGCTGCCAGTTAAGCAGTGTGTGAATTCATACACAGTATTTCGATGATTATAAGACGACCCGATTCATTAGACACCTTTTCCAAATTTTGAAGAACCCAGAGAAATTTTTTTCTTTGTATTTCATAGCCATCCCCATTATCCTGAAATTTACCCACTGACTAGCATATTTGACCATGAAGACCTGCCTAATCTTGACAAATCTCTCACAGACTGAAAAGTGCCAAATTTAGAATGTAATAATAAGAATATTATATAGTGAGAACCTCGGAGCGAATGTTGATGCATCGTTGTTAGTGTCGGTAAACAAAAATGGCTGTTTTAGCTGTTGGCGGACTTCTGTATTTGCCACCTTTAAGGATTGTAAGTTTGATTGCTTTAGCGCAAAATACCCAGCATGTCCAAAAGAAAGGGTAGTTATACAGTATGTATACAGTGCTGTTCGATAAAAGTGACTCACCTGATTTTTTTTTACTAAATGTTTCCTTCTTCGATGAAACGAAAGTTGAGCTAAATTTAAATGATCCCCTTTTGCTTTCCCTATTTGCTACTCAAAATTTCTGGTTTAACGGTCGAATTTATCAGGAAGAAGTTAATTTCCGACAACAGCTTCTCCCAAAACGTGGTTAATTTAATTTGGAAACATTGGACTTGCTTTATTTTCAGGGGCTGGGAATCAGATTCAACTTGGTATCTGACGTTCAACCCGCCCCCAAAACTTATGACTTTCAACTTTCAACTATTTTCGATAAGTAGGATGCAGGGTGGTTTTGGAGGGATATTTTATATGAAAAAATGCTTCTTATAACTAGCAAAATATACCAATGTCCCAAATGTATAAACAGATTGTCTCAAATTTATATGCTAATTTAATTTTAAAACACTGAACAATGTTTCGCATTTAGGGGCTCATAATCTGATGTGACTGGGGAGCTGATATTCACTCGACAGCTTACACTTATAGTTCCCGTCGTCTAGCTTCGCTACATAGGACGCAGATTGGATTTTGGAGATATTCTATGAGAAAAAATGCATCTTCTAAAAGGCGAAATAGCCCACTATTTCAACTGCATGAATAGTTTGTCTCAAGACGGTCAGAGTTTAATTTTGAAACACTGAACTTCTTTTCTTTTCAGCGGCTCAAGATCGGGTGTAACTGTGGAGCTGACATTCAAAACACACCTCAGACTTATAATTCTCGTCACCGACCTTCGATTTATAGGACACAGGGTAGGGCTTGGAGTTATTTTATAGGAAAAAAATAAGTTTCATATAAAGCAAAATATTCCAGTTACGCAAATATATATATATATCTTGCCTCAAAACGTTCTAAATTTAATTCTGAAACGCTGAAGTTGTTTTACATTCAGTGGGTAGAATCAGATCTAATTTTGGAGCTGACTCTCAACACTTATAACAACTGTCGCCGACCTTCGACATATAGGACGCAGGGTCTTTTTTTGAGATATTTTATAGGGAGATGCATTTTATAAGAAGGAAAATATCCCCGCATCACAACTGTATAAGAAGATTGCCTCAAAACATTCTAAATTTAATTTTGAAGCATTTGACTGGTTTTATTTACACGGGGTCAGAATCGGATCTAATTGAGGAGCTGACGCTCATTGCACACCCAAAACGTATAACCTGCGTTAACTACATTCGATAGGGTGATTTTTGGAGATATTTTATAGGAAAAAATTGTCTTATAAGCAGCAAAATATCCCAGTATAACAACTGTATGAAAAGATTGTCTCAATACGATCTCAATCTAATTTTGAAACACTGGACTAGTTTTATTTTCAGGGGCTCAGGACTGGATGTAACTGGGAAGCTGACGCTACACGTACACCCAAAATTTCTATCTCCCGTCACTGTACTCCGATTTATAGGTCGCAGAATACTACTTTGAATTCAATTCGGCGCTTCACTACGCAGCGTAATTATCTTAGTTCGATAAGGAATCGCTAAAAACCTCATACCCACCAAATCGCTGCAAGAAAGCTGATAATACTCTCATTTTAGAAGCATCTAATTGTAAAAGAAAGAGCAACATCTCAAGATACGAACTAAAAATTGGAGATAAAATGAAGTAAATATAAAAATGACGGAATATGGCTCACCGAAATCCGAAGGCACATCGTGTTAGCAAAAGATGCTTTTTAAAGTTAAGCAAAGTGTTAAGAAACATGAAAATCTCGTCAGAGACTAATAATAGAGTATTGAACTGTTCTGTCATATTGATCCTCCTTTAGCGCAATAAATAATGGATAATCTCCTCAATGATGGTGAAAAGACTTAAAGCAACGAAACTGTGGCTCTAGTAAAAGATACTGAGAATTCCATGGACTGAACATGCGAGTAACGAGGATGCTTTAAGTAAAATGAAAGCAAAAAAAAAGGACACTTTTACTTAGAATCATTAATAGAGAGTTGACATTTCTCGGACATAAGGATGTAGGAGGGTGTGGGGAATTTGACCCTCACTGGATATATTGGAATCAATAGGGTCTAGGAAAAACGGTGTAACGTATCTAATGTGCTTGTGTAAGTGGGTGGACTAACATTAAAATTCATCATCTAAAAATGTGGCAAAATAAATAGTTTCAAAGAAGATGATTTTGTCTACACAGACAATGGGTAATACAGAATTCTTGTCTTGAACGAAAGAATGATGAGCTTTTTTTCTTCTGACAATATCATCGATCGATTTTCTTTTATTCGCTGCTATAAACTCGGCATAATATATATAACAGAAAAAATCCTAATTGGTTTTGCATCTTCTGTTTGAAGACATTGTCTTGGTATTACCGTCTAGAAATGCAAAGTGCGTTAATGGGGAACAAGTATAAGATTTTTTGATTTTAGTGATATCGGAAGCATACCCCTGAGATGATCACTCCAGTCGAAAAGTCTTCTAGCCTCGAGTTAGACGTTTACGTATTCTAATAACCTACTCTTTCTTCCTCCTCTTATGCCCAAAGAACAACCGCGTTCATCAACTCTCTACCTTGAGGGGCTCTTGAGTTTCGTATTGGGTGAACGTTTAGCAAAAAAAGAAAAAAAAGAAAAGAAAATGGTTTCGTTATTCAAACAAGATGTGTTAATTCTGAAAGAAAGCGAGAACCTACAATTTTTTTATACGTTGTAGGGAAGGTGAAAAAATATCGCAGAATCTGTCATTGACAATGATAAAGAATCTTCTTCAGCTTTCGTTGATCAATCGCGAAGACTTCTTAGAAGACCTGGAATTTCACGGCAGCCCCAAATATCCAGACGATAGCATCAATAAAACAACTGAAAACTAATGTGCCTTTTAATATCATTTCAATGATCTCACGTTGGACGTCACCAGTTACTGCTGATATGAAAACTCTACTGTTACTACTACTACTACTACTACTACCACTACGACTTCTTCTTCTTCCTCTACTTCTTCTACTACTACTACTACTAATAATATTAGGTTGGTACAAAAATAATGACGTAATAATGTCGTTTTTGACGTTAAAAAATACGTCAAAAAAACGACATTATTACGTCATTATTTTTGCACCAAAATAATAATAATAATAATAATGATGTTGATGATGATATAATAATAATAATAATAATAATAATAATAATAATAATAATAATAATAATAATAATAATGATGATGATGATGATGATATAATAATAATAATAATAATAATAGCAGCTGCATATGATTTTTATTAATACAATTTTTAATATGCAGATTAAGGTAAAATCTATCGGTTGAAATCTATAAAATATTTCTCCTCAAATAACTTTTCAAGAAAAATTTTTTTCTGAAATCCGGTAGCTTTTATAGCTCTTTTCATTACTGATACGGGTTTCTTTCAGAAAATTCTATTTGAAGTAGTGTGGAATTTTAACAGCTTGATTGTAATTATTTTCTCCTCGAGTTTACTGTTGGCTGTTGCTTCTGTTAACAGTCCTCGGGTTAAATTGTAGATTTTAAATAAAAGGAAGTCATGAATTTAGTTGTTTTCTTTTAATTTTTTCACATTTTTATAGTCATTGAAAAAGACAAAATTCTTTAAGGAACGTAGAAATTTGAAAATGCAGTTTTCTATCCTGATAAGATACAATACTGTGCCATTATTTAAATGAAAGTTGTGGCTGAATTTATTTCTACGTATGACTAATGCATTTGACAAATTTTTGAATAAGAGTCTATAGATATAGATACGTCTTTTTACACTATTTACATTATTCGGACTATTGTCCTCATCTCTGTTGTCATATTTATCAAAACGTTTCGCGCTTTTATTTCGCTCGCTGGGGTAGACTAGTTATCAGTAATTTCACCTCTCTAATTTCTCAACGAGGTATTGAACTCACAAGTCTTTGGAACCTGTCACTGGATCGAACCAACGCCTTTATCCACTGTACCATGTGTCCTTAAGGATATATTTGTATGTATTTCTAGGACTTATAAACTTAATGTCTTCAATGATTTTTTTTACCAGTGCTCATATTGCAATTTCTGCTGTTATCTTTGCATGTTTCTTTTTTTTTTAACAGAGCTTATATTGCAATTTTCGTTGTTACTATTGTTTTTCTCTGTCACTGCTTATTTCTGGTTCTCATATTGTATTCATTTCTATGCTTAGTCGGCTTAGGACATTTTTTGTGGCATATGTGCTGATTCCTTAAGTTTACAAATTTTCCAATTATGTTCTTTGTCTACGATTTCACCCTGATCCCACAGAAGGCGGTGATCACCCTTTTCTCTCTATAAAAATAAGGACAATAATCCGAATAATGTAAATAGTGTACATAATACCTCATCTCAGAAATATCGACAGATACAGATACGTTTTTGTTTTTTAATTTCTGCAATTTTCACCAATGTATTGTGTGGAGAAGCTCTGTATATAGATTTTATATATCTGCTTCAGAATTATTATTATTATTATTATTATTATTGGTAATTTTTGGTTCTGATCAGGTCCATAATAGTTTGGGATACGGTTGTAATTATTTTGATATGGTTAAGATTGGATAAATTATTTTGGAAAGTAGATATTAAAGAGTTAGTAGGTAGTATTATATACCTATTTTTATTTATCTTCATCTTTTTATTATTATAGTTCGTCCATATATATATATATATATATATATATATATATATATATATATATATATATATATGTATATATGATTTCTAATCAAAACTTTTGTGAACTCTTAAATGTTGGTTTGCTAAAGTGTGCACAAGAGACACTAAAATGAAACTTAATTTCTTTTTATTCGTGAGTTACGCTTGCAAAAAAAGAAGAAAAAGAAAAAAGAAAATTATCCCGCATCCGCATACGTAATCTTTTCCACAATGGCAGGCTTGTTTTGTCAAAATTCACTGGTAAAGTCACCCGAGTAAACGCAGCAGTATAATATATGTGCACACGCCATTTAGGAAGACATTTCATAGAAACACTTCCGATGATGCAAAAAGCTTTTGTAATGAAGCTCTCGGTGGAACATCTATGTTCGAATGACACGGACGTCTCAAAAGGAAAAGGTCGGGCATTCACCAAGGATAATGATCGTTCTGTATTTCTAACATAGAATCCGACTGAATATATCTATCTATCACAGTTTGTTCATTTTCTATCTATCTTTATATATATATATATATATATATATATGCGAAGCGTGTGTGCCTGTGTATGTAATGATTCTCGTTCAGTCATTTCATTTGAATAAGCACTGAGTGTCATTCTTACTGGAACACGAAAACCAAGTATCTCGATAACCTCCTTGAATACTGTGTCTACCATATTGTTAATAGCGTTTAACTATCTTAGTCTATTCGTATCTATCGATCCCAGTTTGTTCATTTTCTTTCTTTCCTCCTTTCTTTCTTTTTCTCAGTTTGTTCATTTCCTATCTATCTATCTATCTATCTATCCCCGTGTGTTAATTATCTATCTATCTATCTATCTATCCCAGTCTTTTCTTTTTCTTTCTTTTTTTCCTTCTTTTTCTTTCTTTCTTTCTTTCTCAGTTTGCTCATTTCCTATCTATCTATCTTTCTATCTATCTAAGTCTGCTCATTTTCTTTTTTTCTTTCCTTCTTTCTTCATTTTTCTATCTGTCTGTTTGTCTATCTATCTATCTATCTATCTATCTATCTATCTATCTCTATCCCCGTGTGTTCATTATCTATCTATCTATCTCTATCCCCGTGTGTTCATTATCTATCTATCTATCTATCTATCTATCTCTATCCCCGTGTGTTCATTATCTATCTATCTATCTATCTATCCCAGTCCTTTCTTTTTCTTTCTTTTTTCTTTCTTTTTCTTTCTTTCTTTCTTTCTCAGTTTGCTCATTTCCTATCTATCTATATTTCTATCTATCTATCTAAGTCTGCTCATTTTTCTTTCCTTCTTTCTTCATTTTTCTATCTGTCTGTTTGTCTATCTATCTATCTATCTATCTATCTATCTATCTATCTCAGTTTGTTCATTTTCTATCTATCTATCTAAATTTCTTTGAAAGTCATCGTCTCTCACACAGAAAGTCAAATGGTAAATCTATTTCAAATAAAATTTGACAACTTTAAGAAAAATAATATTAGCACTCACCCTTGTTTCTGTTACGGGACCTTACGCATAATAACATAATGGACTATTCCATACGTAATAAATACTGCACCTCAAGAGGAAGCAGGGAGTTCAGTCCGAAGTCGGGCGACCGGCTGATCAGCGGATCGGTTGAACTCTCTGCCTTCGAGCTGAGAGGAACCCGAAGGAGGCTACGCCGAAGGGCGGAGTCTCTTTCAGGGTGGTAGACCGACACTGAACCAGTTTATACTGGTTCAAAGGGCATATTTTTGCCTGAGCCCACGGGCTCGGAAACCCCACGTTAAACCAGCCTTGTGCCACATGATTCCCTCGTGGGGGGGGTGACTAAATACCGTTCAGACCGAAGTCGGGATACCGGCTGATCGGCTGAACTCTCTGCCTTCGGGCGGGAGGAACCCGAAAGAGGCTACGCTGAATGGCGGATTCTCTTCGGGGAGGTAAACCGACCCTGAACCCGTTTATACGGGTTCAATGGGCATATTTTTGGCCAAGCGCACGGGCTCGGAGATCCCACGTTAAATTGGCCTTGTGCCACATGATGCCCTCGTGGGAGGGTGACTAAATACCGTTCAGTCCGAAGTCGGGCGACCGGCTGATTGGCTGATCGGCTGAACTCTCTCCCTTCGGGCGGAGAGGAACCCGAACGAGGCTACGCCGAAATGCGGAGGCTTTTTCAGGGAGGTAAACCGATTCTGAACAGGTTTATACGCGTTCAAAGGACATATTTTTGGCCAAGCCCACGGGCTCGGAGATCCCACATTAAACCGGCCTTGTGCCACATGATGCTCACGTGGAGGGGTGACTTCCGTCGGAAGTCTGGAGTTCATTCTGAAGTCTGGAGTGAAGTCCGTCTGAAGTCTGTCAGTCAGTCAGAGCGAGCGAGTCAGTCAGTCAGTCGAGTCAGAGGCAGTCCGAATCAGTGTCGCGTTCAGATAATTACTACTAAACCTGATTGTTCATAATAACACTTCTACTTCTCTGTATATATTCCTGTTTATAATATATCTGTGTTATTCCATACCTGTGTTCGAGTTCTTCTTTATTGGTTCTACCTTGGACTATCACCGTGGTACAAGGAACCGGACCATAATAAGTTTCTTAAAATTAAAAAAAAAATACTGTTGTTTAAACATAAAGCTACAATTTTTATTCATTTGGCTTTAAAAATGACTCCCTCCAAATAGTGTCCTGTATTCGCCTTAGACAATTTCTAAAGTTTTCCATCACCCGGAAGTTCGATCCCTTCAAGGTTTTCTAGGTGGCTTCCTTTTAAGCGCTTAACGTGTGGCCCTGAAATTTTCACTCCAGAGCATTATCAATTTTCTATTCGGAAAAGCATCATTCAACCGTGACATGAAATGAGCATGAAAATCTTTCCGTTGTGGCAACATTTAACGAGGCAGAAAGGGAAAGGAAAGAAAAGAAGGAAAGGAGAGGCTAAGAACCGAATCGTGAGTGATAAGCAAGAACGCACACATAGCTAAGAGACAATGGATAAAGGGATATTTTGATAAGTAACAAATGGCGAAAGAGTGTCATTACAATGACAGGGGAATTCTGAGTAAAAAGAAAGGGAAAGAAGGAAAGAATCAGATATGTTTTGGCATCGGCTGTGTTATCTAAAGATATGAAAACAAACTATTGGTGCGGGAAGACATCTTATTATCAACAAAAGACCGGCTGGCCAGAGAAAGAAAGAGGGGAAAAAAATTCAAATGAAAATGTTATTTCGTTAAGTGACGAAAAACAGACAACTAAAAGGACTTGCACAGATATGAAAAATTAAAAACCAGCCACGAGCATCCTTGGCCTGCGATAATAAAATTTTGTTATCAGGAATTTGTACCAAAGGAAATGAATGTGTTTTCTTTCTTTCTTCGAGGCGACAGACGGACTGGAACTTTGGAGATGTTCCTTTTTGAGACCATGTCGAGAAGACCACATATTCTGATAATTAGCGATAAAATACCTGACGTAAACCACATGACCGCCATTGTCATATTGTCCCGTTCGCGGCTGGAGAAATGATAAACCATTAAGGGGAAAAAAAGGAAGAGATAATTTTTTTTTTAAGCAAGATATTTTTTTCTTCCTGAAACAAAGCCGCAGATTCGTCCACGCCTGACTAAGACATCATTGGTCGAGTGGTGATCACGTGATGCACGAGGGAGGCTGTTGCCGCCCATCTGGAGGATTAGTAAGAGAGGTTGCCCCGAAGATGTGGGGAGGGCAGTTCACGCCCCTCTGAAGTATGATGAGAAGGTGGGAGTGAGGAAAGGTTCCCAAAAATGGAAAAAGCTGGAAATTCCTAACCAGATAGGTGGATATGTATTTAGAATTATCGAGGAACCCCCCGGCGCCGACAAACTCACCCCGGTTTTGGTCGGCGCCCATATAAACGAAGCCACAACGAGCAGAAATGAGTCGAGACCCAGCAATTCCCGGAGTCAATCTCCGGTTGAGGCAAGCCTCGCAGATAGCTGACCAGGATTCACGCGCACTTTCCGGATCCACATCTTCAAACCAAGAACAATTATTTTGAAGAGCGACTTAGATCCAGATCACCGAAATAAGTTTTTCTTTTGACTTTCGTCCAAAGACCCACCGAAACACCAACTTCTTAGAGAGCAGACGACTTGAAGTGTTAAAACTTGCCTAGCAGAAAACGACGTGTCACAATCCATAGAACGGGTCGGGAGATAGATGCAGTCCTATGTAACGAACAACTAGACATAAAGTTTGTTACCTTTTTCTTTGATACTTTGAACTTTTGAGTTTTCATTTTATTGCCTTTTATGCGTATTTTTGTGGTATCACCCCCGTTGGACTCGGTTTGCAGTACGGCCCCGATGACTGATTGATTTCCTCTGCCTAGATCAAATCACAACGTGGGTAGGCAGACTGGGAATCAAAGTAGGACGTCACAGTTGGTGCCGTGGTAGACTGGGATACAACGACACGGTTGGCGCTACGACCAGGGGACGACGTCACAACTGGTGCCGTGACCACAGGATAGGACCCTGGAACAGCCACTGCCACAATTAGTACCGTGACAGCAGGACAGGATCCTGGATCGACCGCTGTTGCTGAGAAATTTCGAATAGGACTCAAAACGACCCGGGACCGAGAGGAACGAGAACAGAATCGTCTGTGAGGTAGGACACTTTGCTTGATTTCCCAACCTCAATTGTTGCTGCGTAGATTGTCTTTCTCTTTAAATATGTCGGACTATGATTTAGATAGAGCAGTGGGGGATGAAGAGGGTGTTAGACAACGGTTGTCAGCTGACCTGAGAAAGTTGTTGGGTGGACCGAGGGTCCCAGCATTTGACGGCAGTAGGAAAGATTTCAAAAACTGGCTGGCAATCCTGGAGAAGAGCCGAATTATATATGAACTCACATATCAGGAGACCCTGTATCTGGCATATGATGCCACAAAGGGGAAAGCCTCTGAGTTTATTAAGGAGCTCTTGGAGAGTCAACCCCACTTGTCTTGGGAATGATTAAAGGGACTATTCACCAAAGAATTCACCGACGAGGGCACGGCTATAGAGGCCATGGGGGCCCTCTTAAAGGTAACACAGCTGCGGGACGAAACCCCTGGAGAATTGGGGGCCCGAGCGGGGAAGCTGTCATCATTGGCCTTCCCAGAAGTGGTTAGAGACAATGCGGTCATGCAGGCCCAGTTAGCAGACCTGTATGTGGAGGCCCTAAGTGACGAGCGTGTTCGTCACGACGTGCTGAAAGAGGGGCCGGTGAGACTATCGGCGGCAATAGAGCTGGCCAAGGAGAGCCAGGGCGTATGGAAAAGGGTAAAAAGGTGTGGAAGGAACCAGATACTAAGTCAAGAGATCGGAAAAAGGTGGAAAGGCGGAGGACACCCCGCGTGGAATCGGAGGGTCAAGCTAGAAGTAGATCAGCCTGAGGTGTGGGAAGAAGACCCCAATAGAAAGGCATGGTCAACCAGGCATGGATTTTATAAGCCCACGCCGGGTAGATACGGGCTGGTCTGCTGGACCTGTGGCCATAGGGACCACAGAGCGGCGGAATGTCCGACGAAGTGGGGTTTGCCCCCAGACATCGAACAGGACAGGTGCACCAGGTGTGGAAAGAAAGGACACCTGGCCAAGTGGTGCGGGCTGAGAAAAGGCGCCCCACCAATATCAATAAAGAAGGCCGAGCCCAAGAGACAAGACAAGGGAAAATCCAGGGGGCCACCCCGGAATTAAGAGGGAGGGTGGCCCAGTTAAAAAGAAGGGAAATAGAAGCTTGGACCAGTGGTCGGGCGAGCTGCTTGGGTAGAGGACAGGTCCCCCCGGGAGCAAACGAGAGGTTAGCCCGGTTGAAGAGAAAAAGAGCAAAATGTTGGACATGTGGTCAGGTGGGCCACTTTGCAGCGAACTGTCCGGCAAGAAGGTGCTGGTTTTGTAGGAAACCAGGGCACTTGAAGAGAAGCTGTATCCTTAGGAACAGCCGCGGGAGACTGGGAGAGGTCAAGCCGGGCCCGCCCAGGTGCGAAAAGCGCAGAACTTCCCCCCGTAAGAATAATGAAGGTGATTTATTGCTGCCGGCGCCTATGGCTGGGATGACCCAAGGGTGGGGGCCCAAGTGTTCTCTTCGCTGACGCAAGAGAAGGAGCTATCCTGTAGAGCAGAGATAGAGGGTAAGGTGATGAAAGCTCTGGTAGACACAGGAGCATCTGTGTCATTGCTGAGAAAGGAAGCATACAGGCGGGTGAAACGGAAGAGTAGGTTACGGGAAGCGGACATAGAGGTCACGCAAGCAGATGGAGCCCCCCTGAAGATAAAAGGGATGGTGGGCCTCCCTGTGAGGATTGGGAAATTAAGAAGCACCCAAAATTTTTACGTAACCCCCGACCTGTGTACGGAGGCAATCTTGGGAGAAGATTGACTCCTGAGCCAGAGGGCCCAGATAGAGTTCAACCCTACTGTGCTGATAGTGAATGGCGAGAGAACGCCATTGGGATGCCCACCGGAAGAAGATATAATAATAGTGGTGGAGGAAGATGTAAAGCTACCCCCCAGAACGGCGGTGTCGAGAAAGGGTGGGTTAATGTCAGAATCGAGTGAGATTCGAAAAGAAACGAGGAAAACTTGTAGAGCAAACAGAAGGAATAGTGGACGAAGATATATTGGCACCTGACCAAATTAGGGCCAGGGTGGGAGGTCTGCTGAGGGATAATCGAGATGTGGTGGCCCAATCAGATAAGGAATTGGGCCAGACCCACACGGTAAAAATGTAAATCGACACCGGCGATCACCCCCCCCCCCTGTGAAATTGAAGCCCTACCGGACACCTATTCATAAGAGACCCCTTGTGGAAGAGGCAGTAGAAGAGATGTTGGAAGCTGGGATGATCGAAAGATCGATCTCCCCTTGGAGCTTTCCAATCGTAATAGTAGGTAAGAAAGATGGAGGGCACCGTTTTTGTGTAGATTTTAGGAAACTGAATTCTATATCGAAGCCGTTGGCGGTGCCATTGCCACTAATAGATTATATATTGGCATTATTAGGGAAAGCAAAGTACTTTTCTACGTTGGACTTGAGGTTTGGGTATTGGCAGGTAGCCCTTGATGAGGCTGACAAGGAGAAGGCCGCATTTGCGTGTCACCTGGGACTGTTTCAGTTCAGGGTGATGCCATTCGGTTTAGCTAATGCACCGGGAATCTTCCAACAGCTGATGTCAATAGTGTTAGGAGGCTACGAGAGCTTTGCCATGGCATATTTGGATGATATTTTGATATTTTCAGAAACAGTAGAACAACACTTTTTCCATCTAAAACAAGTGTTGGGAAGGTTAAGAAAACACGGCTTAAAATTGAAATTGTCGAAGTGTCAGTTTCTGAAGAAGGAGACTAGATATTTGGGCTTTGTTATAAACGGAGACGGTATTAAACCCGACATGGATAAGGTGAAAGTCATAAGGGAAATGCCAGAACCTAAGACAGTGAGACAAGTAAGAGGCTTTATAGGAGCTATAGGTTACTACCGACGATTCGTCCCGGCATTCTCGAGAATTGCCATACCCTTAGTAGCCCTGACGAAGAAATACGCTAGGTTCAAGTGGACAGAAGACTGTCAACGGTCATTTGATACGTTAAAAGAACAGTTGACAGCCGTCCCACTGCTGACGTACCCAGACCTCAGCATGCCCATGGTACTATACACTGATGCCAGGAGCAGTTCTTACCCAGCCGTGTCCCGATAAAGAAGGACCAGTACCAGGCATACCAGAGGAAGTACCGATATACTTTCTCTCTCATAAGCTCTAAGAGACACAACAGAGATGGCCAGTAATAGAAAGAGAAGCATATGTATTTCATGTATGCTCTCCAAAACTGGACTACTACTTAAATGGTGCGGTCTTTACTATAAAAACAGACCACAAACCTCTGCAGTACCTATTGCAGGCAGAGTGAACAAATAATAAGAAGATTCAACAGTGGGCCCTTAAGTTAAGTGGCTACCACTGTAAGATAGAGTATTTGACAGGGAAGGAAAACACGTGCGCAGATTTACTCTCAAGAATACCGAAACAACTGGAAGAAAGATCTGTAAAAGTAGAGCAGGGAGTAGATGATAAAGCCTATAGAATAGGAGTAATTAACTCTAATAAGCTAAAAGATCGCCCTATGTTAGAATCGGACGAAGAAGGGGAAACACAGATAATAACCGATCCCTACTGGACAGAAGGAATTGAGAAGGAGCAGGCAGACAGTGAAATAGCTGCCCTGAGAGAAAAGGTGAAGGCAGGAGAGACCATCAAGTATGCCATAATAGAGGAAAGGCTGTATTATCTCTCAGGCAGGGATGAGGAAGTCAAGCCCAAGTTGTATGTGCCCAAAAGTTTAAGACCAGAGGTATTGGAACAGTGCCACGAGAGGTTGGGTCACATGGGAATTGATAGGACATGTGATCTAATAGGAAGAAAGTACTATTGGCCCAAATTGTACGGAGAGGTCACTAACTATGTTCGGAGCTGCGTAGTGTGTCAGTCGCGGAGCAGAAGGCAAGAGATGGCACCATTGGAGGAGACGGACGTGCCGAACTTCCCCTTCGAGAAAGTGAGTATGGATGTATCAGGACCATATGGGGAAACTGCGCAGGGAAACAACTACATAGTGAGTTTTGTCGATTGGCTAACAAATTAGCCTGAGGCATTTGCAGTACCAGACAAGAAGGCTAGAACTGTGGCCGGTTTGATAATAAGTGAAATCTTCCCTAGGTATGGCGCCCCTGTGCAGTTGGTAACAGATAATGGCACGGAGAATATAAACAGCATAATGAGAGAAGTGCTGACAGGTTTGAATATAGAGCATGTAAAATCATCTCCATATCACCCCCAAGGAAATGCTAAGGTGGAAAGGTTTCATAGAACCTTGGGAGATCTATTGGCCAAGCTGGTCAGAGAGAACACTGGAAACTGGGACTTGTATTTGACACAGGCTCTGGCCCGTGAGGTTTACGATAAACGAAACCTCCAGATTTTCTCCTTACTTTATGTTGTTTGGCAGAGACGTGGTCCTGCCTGTGGATAACCTATTGAAGCCCCGAAGAAAGTATATGGGAGAAGATCATCATCAGCTGTCGCTAGAACAACAACATAAAATATTTGTTCAGGGCAGAAGAAGAATAAAGAGGGCCCAGAAGAAAAGAAATGAGAGATGAATGCTGAAAGAAAGGTAGTAGAATTGAAGGTTGGAGACCCTGTCTACTACAAAATCCACCAGAGAGAAGGAAAGCTGGACCAAAGATGGGAACCGTACTACCGGATAGTAGAGAAAACGGGTCCAGTATCATATGTAATATGGGATCAAGTGGCAGGACGAGCAAGGAGGGTCCATGCCAATGATCTAAAGAAGACTGAAATAGCTAACCTGGAAATGAGCGAGCCGAGGTCTAAGAAGACAAGGACAAGGAGGGTAACTCTGGTTGAGCCGGAAGAAATGGAGACGGAGGAAGATTCCGAAGAAAATGAGGAGATAGATCGACTTGGCCAGATAGACGAAGCGATCCGAGTGACGGGGTTGGAACCCTCGGCGGATATCAGCGGTGTTCAGTCGTCGACTGAATCGGTGCAGAGAAGACCCTGCCAGGTCGCCATCGCACTCCATGCCCAAAGGAAAGGAAGAGAAAGACGAGGAGATCCAATCAAGCAGCCAAGGGCTCTAAAAAGAGGCACCCTGAACAGGACGAAGGGCCCAGCGAGTGGGAGGAAGAGGATCAAATACCCCTTTCCCAGCTCAAGGAAAAGCTAAGGAACAGGAGAGATCTAGACATAGAGTCAGGAGGTATTAAAGACGTCCAGGTAGAGGACTCTAAACAGAAGGAAGAGTCAGGGGAGGAAGAAGAGGACAAAACACCTCCTGGACGGTAATTAAACACAGAGGGAACGTTAGAGGTTGAGCAGGGACCACCTCGGAAGATGAGATCAAGAAGGGTGAAGAACCCCAAATCTCAGTAGAACAAAGAAGGCTGTGCAGAATAGAAACATTCGGTGTCGACAGGTAACGACACTGGCTCATCCAAAAAAAAACCTGCTGGCTGACTGTGGTGGATGTGGATGGAGGGGATGGAGTCGCGGGCTGCATCTCACGAAGGACGGAAGAAGATTATTGGCATTGCTGACTGGCCATCAGTGGTGTCATGAAGTACGACCTTTGGGAGTGAGCGCCACGCACACCTGTCCGGGCCATTCTGTCTGCTAGGAGTTAGTTGGAAGAGGGAAGAGCTGAACGTAGTAAGAAATTATGGAATAATTGAGTGAAGAATTGAGCAAAACTGAATGGTTATGAAGAATAAAAACAAGAGAATCTTGTTGCAGGAAAGATCAAAATAAAAGGGTTGATGATGATCATGATGATGATAGTAGCTACACGAATAATAGCAAGGTACAAGGTGGAAACAGAATACATAGCTTTAAATTCAGGGAGAACGAAATTCATGTTGCTAACAGCTGAAGAAGCTAGAAAGTGTAGAGATGATGCCCTTGGGACTTGTACCTCGTTAAGCCCTATCTATATACCTGGTAACCACAAGATGTGCATACTAGAATTGTTTGAAGGGAAGAGAGAGAGAAATTGAGAGAACTTGCCAAGTAGAGGTATTAGCAAACACGGCATTGCCACAAGCTATCAGTATTTCAGACGGGGTGTGGGCAGTAGCCACACAGAAACCTATCAGCTTGTCTAGGGTGTGTGGGGTAGAGTCAACAAGGACATTAAGAGTAAGGCCACCATTATCCCTGTTAAAGTTACCCATGGGATGTTCGGCATTCGGGATATCTATTTCTTTACCCCCCTATTACCAGGAAGAAGAAAGATATGAAGAGAAAGATTCAATCATAGAAATGATTGGCAGAGGCTTAGTCAATTGTACAGAATTATGGGAGCCAATAGTGAAGGGATTCTCCAATGTTACCTTGAATAGAATGGCAGAACTAATTAAGCCGATAGAAAAGATCGATATGGATCAATTGAGGGACAAGTTAAGTGCGTTGGGAAATGAAGGTATGGCTTGGGAAGGCGATGAGCAGATCGCGATAAGTTGGTCAATAGTGATGGGTACATTCATAGTTATAGCCATCGGGGGTATAGTAGTATGGAAGATTAAGAGTAAGAGGAGATTAACGAACGACAATACAATGCGCATGCAGCAACTCGAGAGGGAGATGCCGAGCAGTGTTCCTTACTCATACAGAATCGGCGAAGAAATTGCAGGAAGACCGGCGGAGGATGCTGGCGTGAGACCGCCACGTGCGGCGGAAAAACCTCCCACAGCGGAGAGGAAAACATTGACCAAGAAGAACAAGCCATAGTAACCACATCTGCACCCACAGGCACACGCACACATGACATTACATATAGAATAGAAGAACTTGAAAAAGAACATTACATTGCATGTAGAACAGAAGAAGATGAAAAAGAACATTACATTGCATGTAGAACAGAAGAACTAGGAAGAGAACATTACGTTGCATGTAGGAAAGTAGTATAGAATTGCATGGGACAAATGCATGATGCATGTTAAATGGTGTACTTGGGTTTAGGTGTCATTTACGGGTAAATGACAAATCGGTTAGGGGAGGATTGTGGCACCATTTAACGAGGCAGAAACGGAAAGAAAAGAAAAGAAGGAAAGGAGAGGCTAAGAACCGAATCGTGTGTGATAAGCAAGAACGCACACACAGCTAAGAGACAATGGATAAAGGGATATTTTGATAAGTAACAAATGGCGAAAGAGTATCATTACAATGACAGGGAAATTCTGAGTGAAAAGAAAGGGAAAGAAGGAAAGAATCAGATATGTTTTGGCATCGGCTGTGTTATCTAAAGATATGAAAACAAACTATTGGTGCGGGAAGACATCTTATTATCAACTACAGACCGGCTGGCCAGAGAAAGAAAGAGGGGAAAAAAATTCAAATGAAAATTTTATTTCATTAAGTGACGAAAAACAGACAACTAAAAGGACTTGCACAGATATGAAAAATTAAAAACCACCCACGAGCATCCTTGGCCTGCGATAATAAAATTTTATCATCAGGAATTTGTACCGAAGGAAATGAATGTGTTTTCTTTCTTTCTTCGATGCGACAGACGGACTGGAACTTTGGAGATGTTCCTTTTTGAGACCATGTCGAGAAGACCACACATTCTGATAATTAGCGATAAAATACCTGACGTAAACCACGTGTAGAACAAGAGTTATGACCGCCATTGTCATATTGCCCCGTTCGCGGCTGGAGAAATGATAAACCATTAAGGGGAAAAAAAAAGGAAGAGATAATTTTTTTTAAGCAAGATATTTTTTTCTTCCTGAAACAAAGCCGCAGATTGGTCCACGCCCGACTAAGACATCATTGGTCGAGTGGTGATCACGTGATGCACGAGGGAGGCTGTTGCCGCCCATCTGGAGGATTAGTAAGAGAGGTTGCCCCGAAGATGTGGGGAGGGCAGTTCACGCCCCTCTGAAGTATGATGAGAAGGTGGGAGTGAGGAAAGGTTCCCAAAAATAGAAAAAGTTGGAAATTCCTAACCAGAGAGGTGGATATGTATTTAGAATTATCGAGGAACCCCCCGGCGCCGACAAACTCACCCCGGTTTTGGTCGGCGCCCATAAAAACGAAGCCACAACGAGTCGAGACCCAGCAATTCCTGGAGTCAATCTCCGGTTGAGGCAAGCCTCGCAGATAGCTGACCAGGATTCACGCGCACTTTCCGGATCCACATCTTCAAACCAAGAACAATTATTTTGAAGAGCGACTTAGATCCAGATCACTGAAATAAGTTTTTCTTTTGACTTTCGTCCAAAGACCCACCGAAACACCAACTTCTTAGAGAGCAGACGACTTGAAGTGTTAAAACTTGCCTCGCGGAAAACGACGTGTCACAATCCATAGAACGGGTCGGGAGATAGATGCAGTCCTATGTAACGAACAACTAGACATAAAGTTTGTTACCTTTTTCTTTGATACTTTGAACTTTTGAGTTTTCATTTTATTGCCTTTTATGCGTATTTTTGTGGTATCACCCCCGTTGGACTCGGTTTGCAGTACAGCCCCGATGACTGATTGATTTCCTCTGCCTAGATCAAATCACAACGTGGGTAGGCAGACTGGGAATCAAAGTAGGACGTCACAGTTGGTGCCGTGGTAGACTGGGATACAACGACACGGTTGGCGCTACGACCAGGGGACGACGTCACAACTGGTGCCGTGACCACAGGATAGGACTCTGGAACAGCCACTGCCACAATTAGTACCGTGACAGCAGGACAGGACCCTGGATCGACCGCAGTTGGTGCCGTGGTAGACTGGGATACAACGACACGGTTGGCGCTACGACCAGGGGACGACGTCACAACTGGTGCCGTGACCACAGGATAAGACCCTGGAACAGCCACTGCCACCATTAGTACCGTGACAGCAGGACAGGATCCTGGATCGACCGCAGTTGGTGCCGTGGTAGACTGGGATACAACGACACGGTTGGCGCTACGACCAGGGGACGACGTCACAACTGGTGCCGTGACCACAGGATAGGACCCTGGAACAGCCACTGCCACCATTAGTACCGTGACAGCAGGACAGGATCCTGGATCGACCGCAGTTGGTGCCGTGGTAGACTGGGATACAACGACACGGTTGGCTCTACGACCAGGGGACGACGTCACAACTGGTGCCGTGACCACAGGATAGGACCCTGGAACAGCCACTGCCACCATTAGTACCGTGACAGCAGGACAGGATCCTGGATCGACCGCAGTTGGTGCCGTGGTAGACTGGGATACAACGACACGGTTGGCGCTACGACCAGGAGACGACGTCACACCGTGTTGCAATTACAGTTTCACCAGGCTTAAAAGAAACGTCTCAACAGTTAACTCACGGCTTTCACCGGTCCAATCGACGTGTAGCCGAACATAAACTAACGCCAGCAGTACGACCTGTGATCGGAAGATTGGAGATTTTCTATCCGAAAACAGATATAGGGGGTGAAAAAGAAATAGAATAAAACTGAGAACGGAGAGGATTGAGAAATTGATAAAAAAAAAGAAACAGGGTTCAAGAAGGCACAAGATGGCGATTGACTGTCATTTAAAATTGTAGTTATCAGGGAAGCAAGAAGGGAGTTCACAGGTGGGAAGTGCGGGAAAAGAAAATGTTTGAGTAGAATAGACGGTTGCATCTAGCTAGTTAAACAGTAAAAGGGCGGGGCCTAGTTTCCAGTCTACTGCCATGCTTAATTATTTGTAGTCGTGGCAACATAGAATAAAAAGTTCATCCGAGCAAAGGCCATGAAAATATTTTTCTGAAAAGACAGAATGAAGCCACATCACGTCTGTGCGAAAGTGGCTGAAGTAGAGATGCCTGGTCAGGATCGATTACATTACAGATCCTTCTTTGGATTTTGTCAAAAATCTCGAAATGTACAGCAGGAGAACCAGACAAGATTTGGCCACAATATTCAATGGTAGATTTATAAATGTACAAGATGGATTTTGACAAGAAAACGTTTCTGCCACGAAACAGTGAACCAATTTCCCTTCGAGTAGACGAATCAATTCACTCCATATAGTCGGAACACTTCATGTCTGTGTAAATGGAGCTTAGCAGCAACCATATTATTATATTAGGCAGAAAGCTTACTCTGTGCTAATTAAATGAAAGCAGTTTGAATTCGGAGGCGTTAAAATTTACAAGACTTGACCCAGTTAATCACTGATACTTTTCAAGAGCATTTGCTATCTTTTCATTCTCGGATCTGTCGGACTTGCTACTAAGACAGGTGTTTGTCCGAAAGCAGGCCGTGTTAAATCTTTTCTTGCCCCAGTTAACCAGTGATTGTAGGTCCTATTCTAATCCAATTACTAGGTTTACTTTGACATATCTCGGACTTGCTACCAAGACAGGTGTGAGTAATTGTGTCATCTGCATAAATATTTAGTTTGGAACTGGTGACATCAAGAAGGTCGTTGAGGTAGATCAGAAACAGCGTAGGTTCAAGGATAGAACAATGAGTCACCTCCCTTTTTAATATGAAATCTCGCAGTGTTATCGTTCTACAAGACTTTCATTGCACGATTGTTAGGAACGATTAGATTAAGCCAAATATTCGTCCCGCGACACCATAGACATTGAGATGTCTAGAGCCATAACTCGAGCTTTGCCATTCTTATCTAAAGCTTCATAGACAAATTCAGTGATGGCCGTCAACACGTTCTTAGTAGACCTAACGTAACGAAGGCCACGCGGTTTGTGCTTGCCCCAGTTAACCACTGATTGTAGGTTCTATTCTCGACCAGTTGCCAGGTTTACTTTGTCAGATCTGTCGGATTTGCTAGTAAGGCAGGAATAAATGTTTGCCGATAATTACCTAGCTTAGAACTGATGACATGTGGAAAGTCATTGTTGAAGATCAGAAGTAGCGTATGTATCAAGACTTCCTCTTTACTTACATGTTCTGTTATTCTTAGCATACTTCTAAATAACGGCGTTTCTGTTCCTTCAAGTCTCTTTTTCATCTGTAAGGAGATTTTTTTCAAAGCTATAGAGGAGGGCCGATCCGATATTGCATAGCAGTTCAGCAATGCTTTATTTTTTTCATGACGAATTTCTATTTGCTTAATACGTTGCTTAGATTTTAAAAGGCCCTCTTTCGATAAGTAATGCTGAATATTCATGTACTGCTTATTCTATCTTTTTATCTAAACTATTATTGATAAATTGTGCTTCCAAACGTTAGTCGGGAAAGATTATGGCTTTTGGCCGAGAGGCTTTTAACAGTAATGTGCATATCGATTTTTCATTACATCGTAATTAGCCAGTCTGTTAGTTAACGTTTCATTGACTCCTGACCACCGTTAATGCTGTTTTCTTATTTCGAATTCGTTTCATATTAAAATCTCGTCTGGTGCTCTGCTATATATTTAGGGATCCTTGATAAAATCCAAAGAATCTGCAACGTTATAGGTTCTGACATGGCATCTCGGAATTAGTCACTTTCCCGTGTCGTAGCTACACTGTGATTTTTCTGTAAATACTTTCATAGTAACTGTTCTGATGGACTTTCTTCTATGGTATCTAGACTTTATGAATTTAGGCGTAGTACTAGATTGGTGGTATGGTCTCATCATATTGCAGTTGAAATGGCTAGGTGTTAGCGTCAGTTCTATGCTAAGAGTTTCTTCTATCCTACTTCTCGCTTTCTTATGGAACTCGCTTCTAGCTTCTTGCTTTCCAATCAACTTTAGATGTTCAAAAATGAAAATTTAATATTATTTGTTATTATCTAATTCATGTTCTTTTCTTGTTCTCTCTGTGTATCCACTTTGCATCTTAGTGGCTCTATTGTCTTGAAATGATTTTAAAAAATAATTAGCAATGCATTTGCCTTATAAATGTAATCGTCCTATTCTGTCAGTAGCGCTTGAATTAATTACTGACAATCCCTTTTTAACTAAATGTTGTCGTGTTGGATTCTGTGGCCAGCAATAAAAGCAGGTTGTTTTTTTTTATTAATCATTTTACCCCAAGCCATAATTTGTTTTAATGTCAAAATGCAGACACAAAAACAAATTTTCACTGCGTTAGTTAAAAATGAAAAACTGGAAAGAATAAATAATAATAAATAAAATAAAATAAATAAGCAAAATTTAAATAAGCAAAAAAAAAGAATAAATAAATAAGCAAAAACAAGTAAAATTAATCCAAATGAATAAAGTTAATATACAAATGAACAAACCATTTTAGCCAAAAATAGAATAGACTACCCACAATGCACCACTGTCGCGTATAGTCGAGAAAAACGCAACGCATGTGGCCTGATGATTGCGTTTAGCATGAAACTGTATGTATGTATGTATAACTTTATTTTTATTGGTTATTTGTATGTGGATAGACACACCGTTAATTCATCAAAAAGTATATTTATTTATTTCCCTCTGCCAGCCTGAATGCTCAAGAAAACTTATTAAAGAAACTTGCGCACTCTATAAGAGATGTCCGAATAAAATATACTTTTTAAAACATAAAAAAAACATAAATATAACCTCTTTTATGTTTTAAAATGAATTTTATAATAAAAAAGCTGTTATTTTTTCTTCCTCTCCTCCTTTCTTCTCTCTTGCTTTTCCTTCGTCTTGTTAATCTAGTATATCAGTCGGGATAAACAGTCACCATTTATTAAGAATTTTCGGTCTGAAGAGATGAATATAGAAATATTAACGAAATAAATTATAACCGAAATATGTTTTGACGTTTTTTTTTTCTTGATTTATTATTATTATAATTCTCTGTAATTTACATTGAGCTCTCTTTAGATTTATATCCTGCTTGCAATTATACTTACCCATCATAAATTGATATTAACTATACATATATATATATATATATATATATAGAAAGACTATTTCGCTGTATCACATCTCATCAGTGTGGCTAGACGTCCGGTTACCTCTAGCTAGGATCGAAACCCGGTCAGTCAGGATTCTACCACTAAACTGTTGGCGCATGGCAGGGATGAAGGTGAACTTAAGCATATTTATTTTTAGATAAACACACAGTGACTGAGAGAATTCGATTCGATTTACCGAATACTGTATCACAGCTCATCAGTGTGGCTAGACGTCAGGTTGCTTCTAGTTAGGATATATTTATATATATATATATATATATATATATATATATATATATATATATATATATATATATATATATATGAAGCAGAGTGGAGTAATGGATAGCGGCTAGAAATGAGTAACCCATCAGTGTACGCCTTGAAAATCTTGATGCTTTTATCTTGAATGTTGTAAGACTTGTTCTTTACAGTCAGTGTAATTCTAAATTGCATCAGTCTAGCTGAATCTAGAATGATTAAAGAAGCCAAACCAGTCTTCTGCTTCTTTTCCCAATACAGAATCTCTAATAAACCTAGAGCGGAAGACATGAAATGTTATTTTTGTGGAAGACAATTCTTTTCATGAAGCTAAAATCTCGAATTGAGTTACTCTCTAGGAAGGCCAAAATGAAAGAATGGCTGAACAGAGACAATTCTGGGGAATTTTGTTTGATAATATATGTAAGAAGATAATACTGAATTTAACCGGAATAACAAAAAAAATAATACTAATTTTTAACTAACTACCAATCAATTTCTACCTTTTTCACAATAGCTTTCTTGATTACCTCATCACCTAAACAAGTTTTCTCGCCAGAACTTACCTTCCATATTAAGAATTATACGTCTAACATTCGTCCTTGTTTTGAATACTGCAGCCACAGTCTGGTGCAGCTGTTAATACATTTAAAAAATCTTAAGAAGAATCTGAAATATTCCAATGTTATTGGTTCACATCTAGCATATCGGCTTCAGTCATTTTCCCACCGTTGTAAGGTAGCTTCCCTGTGCTGTTTCTATAAATATTTTCATGGTAACTGTTCTGATAAACTTTCCTCTATGGTAGGATATTGCTCTTCCTGGGTTCAACTTGTGCAAACCATCCCGAAACCAGGCTATTTTAGGTTCAGTTTTTTATGCTTTATTTTCTTTTTCTTTCAGTTAACTTAGCTAGGGTATGTATGCTCATTGGCCCCCTTTTATTTCTGTCCCTACTTTTTCTCTAAGTTTAATTCTCCATCCCCTCCCTCGTTAGGTGGTCAGTTATGTCAGTTCGCTGGTGTATGCGGGGCGCCTTTTGTTTCGCGTGAGTGGTTTTTCGTATTTGTTGTTGTGTCTGAATGAGTGCATGTCAGTGTGAGTGCTTGGGATGAATTAATGTTTTATACTATTATAGTCCCGCATTGATTTCGGCCAGTGAACCGATGTGTCTGTCACTTTTAGTAATTGTGGGGGGCTTTTATTACTAATCTTATTTTCTTTATTTTATTGTAAATAGTTTTTGTATTCATATTGTATATACTCATTGGGGTTAACTTTTAGAATTGATGTTTTATTCCCCTCTCCCCCCCACACTGACAACGAATTGTAAATACGGGGACTAGTTAGTACCTTCATAGAGACAACGAGGTATTATGGTGGTTGTAGTAAGAAAGGTACTTATGAATGTGTTGTTTTGGTGTAAGGAATATTGTTTAGTACGATTGGGTCAGTGCTTGCGGCTAGCTAAGCTATAGTTAAGACAGAAGAAGACCGTCCTTTCCCCTATCCCCTTTTCGGCCTTGTGTATTGTACAGAATAAATATCACTTTCATCTATGGTAGGATATTGCTCTTCCTGGGTTCAACTTGTGCAACCCATCCCGAAACTAGGCTATTTTAGGTTCAGTTTTTTTATGCTTTATTTTCTTTTTCTTTCAGTTAACTTAGCTAGGGTATGTATGCTCATTGGCCCCCTTTTATTTCTGTCCCTATTTTTCTTTATTTTTTAATTCCCCATCCACTCCTTTGTTAGGTGGTCAGTGATGTCAGTTCGCTGGTCGATGCGGGGCGCCTTTCGTTTCGCGTGAGTGTTTTTTCATATTTGTTGTTGTGCCTGAATGAGTGCATGTCAGTCTGAGTGCTTGGGATGAATGGATGTTTTATACTGTTAGAGTCCCGCATTGATTTCGGCCAGTGAACTGATATTTCTGACGCATTTAGGGATTGTGGGGGGGGGGTATTACTTATATTATTTTCTTTAGTTTCTTGTAAATAGTTTTGTATTTTCATATTTCACTACCTTCTATCTTCTTAATTCTTGTTATTGTTCTCTCGCCTTAATAGAAATCTTCTCATATTCTCTAACAATAAGTAACGCCTTGCGTCTTAGTGGCTTTATTGTATTGCTTGAGGTGAAAGCATTAAGAAAAATATATAGCTATACTTACAACCTATATATAACTATATTGACTGACTGATTTATTTATATATTTGCTTGCGGCCATTTTAAATGATTGATCAGAGATAACGTTTGTATATAGCTGACAGTTTAGGCATGTTTTACATAAATGGCCTTTTCACTACAGAATTAATAATTATCGCAATCGAATTAAGTCGACTCCCCATGAAAAATTATTACCTGTAGAACAACATTTCCGCTTGGAAAAACACGATTTCAAAACCCATGCCAAATTCACTGTAATTGAGAGAATAGAAAAGTTCAGAGCAGATAACATTAGAAAGATTTTAGAGTTCCATGAAAATAAGTGCATACAACGTGTAAAAACACACTATCCAGCCGGGCTAAACCATAAATTTAACAATATAGATAGTACTAATATATAACTCAATAAATCAAACCCTACCCACATTTCTCACCCACACAAGACAGACATGCTTACAAATGTGTGGAGGCCTCACACTTATACACACACCCACACGAATGTATACACTTACACACATCATACTCACTCACTCCCTAATGAGCTAAATGATAACACACACCCACAGCAGTATACACGCTTACACATGTCATACTCACTCACTCCCTAAGAACCAAATAACACACACACAAACACTAAACAGAGACGCATCCCCTCACCAGGACCAATAAAACTGTCAAACTGACCAGAGGAATTCAGAGCAGCATGTATCTATCCAGCTCTTATCTCAAATAACAACTTAAAAGTGACTGTTTGACTAACACAAGGAATGTTAAAAGATTCATGTTAAAAAGATAAAAAAAATAAAAAAACAAATGAAAACTACAGACATTTTCTCCATGAAGACATTCATTTCTGTAGTTTACTGCTACCAGCAAGCAGAAATATTTCTCCTCCCGATGATGGCCATTTTGGTCGAAACTAGTCGAGGAATCTCAATGAAATAATAATAAAAAAACGAAAGAATATTAATCTACAACCGACTGTGTCTAAAGATTTTATTTTTTTAATATTTTTTATTGTTCAATATATATATATATATATATATATATATATATATATATATATATATATATATATATATATACATACATACTAACCTCATAGTCTCAACTATGTGAATTTAAACGTGCTACTAGATTGGCAACTAGGTCTCACACTTTTACTGTTGAACTAGCTGGATGCAACCGTCAGTTGTATTCTAACGGATACTTTTCTCGGACTTCTCACCTGTGGAACTCTCTTCCTTTTCTTGCTTCCCTGCCATTTAAAGTTTTCGAAAATATAAATCTATTGTCAATCGCCATCTTCTGCCTTCCTCAATCCTGTCCTTTTATTCTTCTTTTCTTGACTTCTCTTCACTAAAGTTTTCTCATTCTCTTCTACTACCAGTAACATCCTTACATCTTAGTGGAATTATCGCCTTGCTTAAGGTGAAATTTTTAGAAAACAAAAAGGTGATATAAACGGAAACATCACCGGCCAGAATATGATCTACCAGTTTGACATTACTCCGCGCCTCCAATGAAAATATTCCGAAATTTCTCCCAGCATTACGATGAACGCACCGATGAAGGGCATTTAACAATAAGAATAATGACAACAATACCATCCTATGAACAAAAGTAATTCAATAATTATGGGACGGATGATTCTACAATTAATAATAAGGATAATAACGAGGAATTTAATGATGGTGATTATAGCGAGTGAAATATTAATTATCTTCAATTAAGCAACGCCCATTTCACTATATGCTTGTCTGCCATTCCTAAACGCTTTCACTGTGATCTTAATTTTACGCCACGATTACTAGTGCACTCAAGAACGGTTCACAATTACCAATCATTATGACCTGCTTTATCAGCAACTACTGGCATGACTACTAAAGGGATTCTTGTGTACAGTAGTATATTATAATATGCAATATTGCTTGCTTATTTATGAAGCGAAATTATTAGTTTGAAACGCGGACAACGTGTCTTTATAAGCCTATAATGTAACAAAATATACGCGAGATTGCCCACATCATTTGCAAAAAATTAAGATCTGATCGGATTTTGGGACGAGAATCGAAACGAGAACTTTTCTACATATCCGATCTGTCGAGTATTTGATGCTTCACTCTTTTGTCTGTGTGTGTTACTTTCTCTCCCTGAATTATATGAATCCCCATTCTCACTCACTCTGTCTCTCTCGAATATATATATATATATATATATATATATATATATATATATATATATATACAAGTATAGGATTGGTGTATAGGGAATAGATTCCAATAACCAACATTTGATAAGACACCAGAACAGTTGAAACAAAATGGCTATTTTTGTAGTGATTTTATAACATAAATATGTTATACTTTTCGAATAATTATATATATATATATATATATATATATATATATATGAATGTATGTATATATATATATATATATATATATATATATATATATATATATATATATATATATATACTATCAAAAACGCACAAACGATACACAAGAATGGAAATACATCTAAGAACATGTAAGGGTCATTAATGGATAAGAATAGAGATATATTTCCTAACCCTATCTCGGACAAATCTTAATTGATTTATTACCCTTCCAGCAGAAGAACTTTCTCAATACCAGTCCAAGAAAGACATTTGTGTCACTAAAACACAAAAAAGAGAAGGCTTAACATAGAAAAACATATGGAAAATTAATACATTTAAATTATATGTGGAAATATCCACTCTTTGCCCGAAGAAGCTCGCGACACCCGAAACTCGTGTTGCAAAATTATGGAAAGTAAAGTATAATATATTTTTTTTTTAAATTACAATGAAAAACGTTTAAGGTTTCTCTCTTCTTTTTAAAATATACACCTTTCTCTTGTTGGAACAACTATAATCCCTATATATATATATATATATATATATATATATATATATATATATATAGTAGTATAAGTATGTGACACTATTTGGCTTGCCAAAAAGGAGAAAGAAGGAAAAGGGAAAGGCGAGAATTAAATTTAGGTGATAAGAAGCCATCACGAAAAGGACACTAAGCGGCGTTATTTTTCTGACAAGGAAAAGTGGTAAGATTTTTTTTTTATTTCCATTGTCGAGAAGTCGAAAAACGAAGATACTGGAATTAATCTGATTTATGTTACGGGGCGGGTGAAAATTCCAGGTTGTCCAAATAACCTCAGAGACAGAATTATAAATAGATAAACATTTAACTGTGTCGCAGGAATGCCCATTTGAGACCTCCCAGAGAATCCTAAAGAGATAAAAATTAAATAGGTCATCCGCTGACCGAGAAACAAAAATGTCCGCTGACCACCATGAAGGAGAGGTTAAGCCTTTGTCGATGGGAAGATATCGTTTGGACAAGGCATCTGTTTTGTGTTGAAATTCGGCTATGACAGCGAAACTATTTTATCGGATCAGTAATTGGCACCAAGAATGCGATCTCATCATATGACCACCTACTTGATGCTGGCGAAAATCTGATTGACGAATTCCAGGTGACATTTAGGATAAGGACTGCGATTAAGGGACCACACTACGAAAGAAAAGAAAAAGGAAGATAATTTTTTTTTCTTGGAGCAAGATTTTTAAATCGAGACTAGTCTGACCACACCTACACTGCTGAGCGCCCATTGGCTGAGTGGTGGCAGGAGTATTGGGCGGAGGTGATCATGTGAGGCAGGAGGGGAAAACCTGCTGGCACCCATTGAGGGGATAGGTGTGAGATGCCACTATGAGAGAGAGAGGGAAGCCCGTTGACACCCTCTGAGGGTATGGTGAGTTACCAATACGTGAACAGAAGAAGGTGGGAGGACGAGAAGTCTTCCAAAAATGGAAAATAATAATATTTTCCTGACCAAAACCAAATAAGTGGATTGTGGGTTGAGAATTATCAAGGAACTTCAAACCCCGACAAGCCCACCCTGGTTTTGGTCGGCGTCCATATAAGCAAAGTCGCAGCAAGCGAAAATCAGTTCAGTTGAGTTGAGATTTCAGTTAGGTCCAAGTTGTTGGAGTTGAGTTGAGTTCCAGTTGAAAGCTCTGAAGAACCGCCTCACAGAAGCTGACTAAGATTCACGCAATTCTGAACTCATCTTCTAATCAAGAACAATTCATTTTTGAAGAAGGACTTAGACTCACACCACTAATACAAGTTTTACGAATATCGCCTGAAGATAAGCCAAGAACCATTTTATGAAAGAACAAACAACTTAAGATGTTAAGACTCGCCTAACAAAAACAAAGTGTCACGAATCCATAAAGCGGGTTTGAGAAATAGACGCGGTCCTGTATCCAGCAACCATATATAAAAGATTGTTATCCTTTTCTAACACATTTGAACTTTTCCAGTTATTATTTTATTTTCTTTTGCATGTACTTGTGCGATGTCACCTTTATTCGAACTCAACTTGCATTACGGCCCCGGCGACTGATTGATTTTGTCTGCCTAAGATCAATTCACAACGTGGGTAGGCTAGACTGGAAATCAAAGCAGTTACTTCGGTAACCAGACGTTGGAGGCAGGGTGGGAACTACGAGGCTGATACCGAATCTAACCAGATTCCCATCCGAATCACCAAAAGGTTAGAACGTCACAGTTGGTGCCGCGACCAATACCAAGCCAGTTGGTCGTCACAGGACAGGATAGCACGACGGACGCAACCAGGCAGACGTCACGTTTGGCGCAGCGACACCGGGGGGACGGCACAAGTATATATAATTTAGTATGCATACATTTATATATATACTAATAAATAAACATTTTGTTTTTGTACCTCAACATTGTATGCACGATGCAATGTGCGTACTCTCTATTTGCATTAACTATATATATATATATATATATATATATTTCCGACTGTTGATAGATAAATATATTATTACATATTATAATATATATATATATATATATATATATATATATACTTATGCATATATATTTTAAATTCTAACTTTTATATATATATATATATATATATATATATATATATATATATATATGTGTGTGTGTGGCTAAGTATAGGATGGGTGTATACGGAATAAATTACAATAACCAAAAAATGTTATTCTTAAAAGAGTGCTGAATGCAGAGTAGACCAAATAGAATTTCTTCGAAAATGATAACATAAATATGTTATAAAATCACTACAAAAATAGCCATTTTGTTTCAAGACTTCTGGTATAAGGCACCATCACGTCATCAGACACCAGAAGCGTTAAAACGAATCGCTATTTTTGTAGTGATTTTATTTTTTTCTAATTTTAGAATAATTTATCTATATATATATATATATATATATATTTCTACCCTGCCTAAACCATAGCACAGCTCAAAAAATTAATTCGCTCTCACTCTTTCCTTCTCTTCAGGTAACATAGATAATACACACACGCACACATCTATATATATATATATATATATATATATATATATATATATATGTGTGTGTGTGTGTATATATATATATATGTGTGTGTGTCCGTGTTTCTCTTTGTGTGTGTCTGTGCGTGTACAACGACTCCAAGACACTAAATAAATCTTATGAGCTAAATGTAATATACTTCATAACAAATCTTCAAAGCTAGGACCGAAAATAAAGGCAAATGACAAAACGTATATATATATAACAATTTAAGAAATTATACATATATGTTTAAACTCACAGAGACAGACAAATAGTAACACACAACCATACACACACAACCATACACACACACACACACAAATGTACACACAGTGTATTACGGCAGCAATGATTCTCTTAAACATGACTGATTAAATAATATGTACAAACTTCTGTCTATAGACTATTTTAGCTCATTTTTTTTAAATGCTCGAATTAGCTGTTTTGAAATATCGGTTCATTCGCCAAACTACAAATTTCCTTTGTATTTTATATTATTTTCTTCCCGAGTACATTCGTATATTGTTACATTCGTTTTCGAGAATTGGTCTGTATATATTGACGCAACAATTTTTTTTAAATTCCCACGTTTTAACGTTTGATGTTATCAATTTCAAGTCCCTCATGATGGCGACATATAAATTCATGAGTGTGTATGTATATGCGTTTTGTTTATTTTAAATAAAGCGCTTCAATGGATGGTACCCTATTTAGAGTTGACATCTCTTTTATTACAGCAGCCTCATTCCCGCCCATAAAACACCTATTTCAGGAATTAAAAAGTCCATATTTTTTAATCAAACTTATATATATATATATATATATGTGTGTGTGTGTGTGTGTGTGTGTGTATTTAGGCAGCAATGCTTCTTTCATGCACATTTCATAAAAAACGACAGACAAGGTGCTTTTATTTAGTTTTTTATACAATTTCTCATGCGATCTATTCTATCTACCGGATACTATTCGTAACATATTTGTTGGCAACACTAATATAATACCATTATCTACATGCAAAAAAAGGCTAAAAATAATAGAAGCCTGATTAATAAAAATCAAAACAACCAATACTCAATAACTTTGAACATGGAGACAATATCTTTTATAAAACGTACATACAACAAACTATTTCTTATTTTAACAGTTGAAATATAATCCTTGAAAATGGCTGTGTAGCCGAAAGCGCTCGGATAAAAAGAACATTTGGACAGTTTTTTCTATAATTTATCATCCGAAAAGAAAAAAAAATATTAGATCGCCTTCTCTGTCGTTTTCAATATATATATATATATATATATATATATATATATATATATATATATAATTTCAATTAAAAGGTGCAAATATAATTCATAAAATCATCCATACAAAAAACAAATATACAGGTTCGGGGTTGATATATCTTATTTATATTGTTTGCGACGAAGTATATTTGCCATTTAAATCATTAAACTCTATATTTGTTTTTTGTATGAAGGATTCATGAATTTATATATATATATATATATATATATATATATATATATATATATATATATATATATATACACACACACACACACAGTAGCGGCCATAATATAAGGAACAGAAACGACAAAGACATAAATATGTGTATTACTTAAAAAGTAATGCATGATTAGAAATGAAATTTTTACCGAATAAAGATTAGGGTGTAATGCATAAATATTATACAAAGTTACAAAAATTTACATAATAGTTTTTTTTTTAAACTATTATGTAATTTTTTGTAACTTTATGCATTTCAACCTAATCTTTATTCGGTAAAAATTTCATTTCCTAATCATGCATTATTTTTAAGTAATAAACATATTTATGTCTTTGTTGTTTCCGTTCCTTATATTACGCCCGCTACTGTATATATATATATATATATATATATATATATATATATATATATATATATATATATATATAACTGTGTCTAGGCGTGTGTGTTAGTGGGAGAGAAGTTAAACAGCGCGTAATCTACCCAATAAACTTTTGTAAATCCATGGCAGAATATAAACAGGTTGCCTAGCACGTTGTGGAGAGCCATGATCTCCCAAGCCTTGAAATAATGCCGCATATATATATATATATATAAAAGAATACTGCTGTTGACAAAAGGAAACGTATCTAAAGCTCCAGCCAGATCTGGGCATTTATTCAGCTGCATCTGATACAAGGACACAAAAAAAGTATCTTTAAGCAAACTAGCGTAGCCAGTAACTTCTTTAATTAATAAAGAAGTTACTGGCTACGCTAGTTTGCTTAAAGATACTTTTTTTTGTTTTATAAATATAGTTTGGCACAAGTAATGGGGCGTGATCGGGGGGTGGGGTGAGAACTAAATTATTTTTACTTGAAATTTGATCAGAAATAAATCATTGGTAAATATTGACCTATAAGTGTCCTCATGAGTGATTAATGGGGAAGCAATCAGAAATCGTTGATCCAAAAAGTCATTTTTATGCAAATTTGCCTGAAATCATTATTAAATATTACCTGATTCGGTCGGTTTCATGGTTTGTGCTTAAAGTTATTATGGGCTTCTTTTTTTTTGTAAATAACTAAGCAGACGTCTAAGTAAAACCATTCTTGGATTTCATTCTCCAGTTATTGTGCTAGCAGACGTCACGTAACGAAGACACGGCTTGCAGACGATATTTTTTGCCAAGATCTTATTGGATAAGTCGCACCACCAAAGAAAGAAGCAGGCGCAAGACGTTAAAGGCAAGGAAGACCGTCCTTTTAAACTACGCATATCATGAAACAATACAGCCTTTAGTGTCCAGTTAATCGATACAGAAAACGGAACGTAAAAGAAGTCATCACAGACGACTGTATTATATGAATAAATGTACAAAGAAGCCTTTCAGAAGACATACGTCGACTGTCTTGCTGCTAAGCAGTGGCATTTGACGCGAATGAAAGGCGACTTACAAAATAGCACACCGTCTTTCATTCTCTGCTGAAACGTTCTGCTTGTTCTCTGTGTGTTCTTGAAAAGCAATCACTTCACACGGGAGAGTCGATATCATTAAATTTAGATACGATTTCAACTCAATTATAATAAAGCTTCGTTCTGCTTCTTTTTCCTGGTGGAATCCTCAGAATAAGCGCAATTCAACAGACAATTTCAACGAACCACAGATAATGGTGGTCACACGATGTCAACACGTACAGTTCTAAAGAGGAAGTAATACGTGGAAGATTTGGCATGGAGGTCTATAAAGTGTTCATTATCTATCTGAGGGCGATCGTAAAAATCAGGATATCCTATAAATAATTTGCAGATAATAGATATTTGTTTAAAATCCTTTGTGTAATTGAACCAAATATGCATCGGTTTCATTGTTATCAAAGATCTTCCTTCAGCTTAGGATATGCCCACTGCGTACCCTGAAGAGGTGTGAGACCCCCAGTCCCAGAAATCTACATTAATGCACGGTACAGTGATTTTATAAGGGTAGCTTAGAAGGCCGAGCGTATGGTGTACCTAGTGAGGATCGAACTCACTAGTCAGTCGTAACTGTTCCAACGAGCCAAGTTTACTAACCACTACACTCTGTCGAAATGTCCAATGTTTTTCTAAGCGTAGCTTGGATTTAGTACAAGGCTAAAAGTATGGGACATCAATTTAGAATTGAACTCACTACTCAGTTGTAATTGATCAAGCGAGCCAAGCTTAGTAACTATTACGCCACGACGGAGAGCCCAATGTTTTTTTTAAGCGTAGCTTGGATGTGGTACAAGGCTAAAAGTATGGGATATCAATTTAGAATTGAACTCACTACTCAGTTGTAATTGATCAAGCGAGCCAAGCTTAGTAACCATTACACAACGACGGAGAGCCCAATGTTTTTTTAAACGTAGCTTGGATGTGGTACAAGGCTAAAAGTATGGGATATCAATTTAGAATTGAACTCACTACTCAGTTGTAATTGATCAAGCGAGCAAAGCTTAGTAACCATTACGCCACGACGGAGAGCCCAATGTTTTATTTAAGCGTAGCTTGGATGTGGTACAAGGCTAAAAGTATGGGATATCAATTTAGAATTGAACTCACTCCTCGGTTGTTATTGATCAAGCGAGCCAAGCTTAGTAACTATTACGCCACGACGGAGAGCCCAATGTTTTATTTAAGCGTAGCTTGGATGTTGTACATGGCTAAAAGTATGGGATATCAATTTAGAATTGAACTCACTCCTCGGTTGTTATTGATCAAGCGAGCCAAGCTTAGTAACTATTACGCCACGACGGAGAGCCCAATGTTTTATTTAAGCGTAGCTTGGATGTTGTACATGGCTAAAAGTATGGGATATCAATTTAGAATTGAACTCACTCCTCGGTTGTTATTGATCAAGCGAGCCAAGCTTACTAACCATTAAGCCACGACGGAGAGCCCATTTGTTTTCTAAGCGTAGCTTTGGGGTGATACAAGGTGAAAAGCGTAAAGCAACCATTGAGAATCGAACTTTCGACTCAGTCGAAACTGATTTAGCAAATCATTGCTAATCATTACACCACGTGGAAGTCGGATGCGTAGACATCCGGTTATAAACTTGACCAATGTATACTTTTAGCTTCCTCTGTAAACAATATATATATATATATATATATATATATATATATATATATATATATATATATATATATATATATATATATATATTTACTTTTGTAAATATAACGAAATATGAGCCTTTAAACTCTAGTTTCAATTGGATCTATGTCTAACTATTTGGTTCAAACCTGAACAGAACCTACGCCCGTCTTTGCGAATTTAGAGGAAATCAGAAATATGTTACCCTTTTTATAGCAATTTGAAAATTACATAATTTTACGCTTTGACTCCAGTGTAAACATTTTAATTTTTTTTACTCTATCTTAAATATGGTGTATATGTTAACTTTTTGTGTAGTTTCAAACTTGAGCTCCGTCTACCTTTTATGACTTTAGTGTAAAATGTGACCTTAGTCTACTTCTTTGACACTATTGTAAAATGTAACCTAAGTGTGCATCTTTGACTCTAGAGTCAAAATTGACCGAAGATTATCTTTTATTACTTTACTGTAAAATGTGACCCAACACTACATTTTATGACTTTAGTGTAAAATATAAACGCAAGTCTACTTTTCGAATGTAGCAAAACCCAGTATGAAATCTTAAGAAAGAAAATGCGTTTACCTGCTTGGTTCCAACTTGTGACACCCATTTTTAGAAAGAAGAAAAAAAAACAGCAAGTTTGATCCGGTGTACAAAGAGCTAAACTGAACGACACTGTTCTACTTACCCCCACCCTTTTAAGGAATACCCACCGTCCGCAATTTTTCTCGAAATTCCATATATGTTCAGTTTCATCTCCGAAACGTAAACAAAGCAATTTCTAAAAAATTAATGGATTTATTTTTAATCCGTATTTTTATTTCTGCAAATGTGATTTTTAGCGGATCTACTAAAAATGATGTTTGAAGAAATACAAATGTATCTTCTCGAGAAATATTTAAAAAAAATCTCGCGTGACTTAACGTTAGGCTAAGGTATATCGGGTCACGGTGGAAAGCATGTTAGATTTCTTTCGCAGAGTTCATTTTATTGTCTTAAGATTTCTCGAATGCTCAGGCCTATAGATGTAATGCAGACGGTTTAAATTAGTACGTCTATTTCAAATACTGTACTAACGGTTGAAGTAAATGCCAATCTATTACTTCTTTATATATATATATGTGTGTGTGTGTGTGTGTGTGAGTGTGTGAGTAATAAGTCATGGTTAGCATTCACGTTTCCTAATGTAGAAAGGTTGATCAAAACCAGAATTTTCAAAGCTTATTCTGCCTGCCACCACCTAACTTACAGATTATATTTAAAACAGCTTTTCAGGGTGGTTTTTAAACAGCCGTAATAATCAATTAAGTAGTTTACTCCATAATGAACCAGGTGCGATAGATAAAATGTCGTCTAAATTAGGCAAAAATGAAAATAAAACTGACACCTCATTTTATCAGATATTTTTTATTATTGTTTTTTTTTTTTTTTTTTTACCAACATTGCACCAAAATATTTTCGTTACTAAGGCGTACATTTATTCGATAAAATCGACATCAGCTTCGTCCACGACCTCCAGATGACTTCAGAATCTTCTGCAACTTTTCTGGACGGTCTTTTTCTTTAAGATGTTGAATGCTGCTATAATTCTTGCTTTCAGTTCATCTTTGGTGTTACAAGGGATTTTTGTCCCTCGTTCAACTACGCCTCACACATAATAATCAAGGGAGTTGCAGTCTGGGAAGTTTGGTGGCCAGATATATGGCGTGATATGGTTGCAGAAATTGTCTGACAGCCACGACTGTATCCTCCTGCTTGTACTGCATAGTGCAGATATGGGGTCTTCCAGCAGCCACCCTCTTGGCCTAGGGCCGCACTACCTCCTCAAGCCACTTGATTAGGCTTCCGTGTTGATTCGAATGCCCTGTGGGAAAGTGAATGGAGGCATAACCTCGCCATTACTAGTGATCACTCCAAACACCTTTTTAATCCCCATTAGACACATTCAACTCTTTCCAAATCCCCTGTATTGTCATCAGATTTGCACCCAAACACTCTGGTATGTTTTTTATTCCGGTGCGAATGCCAAGCAGTAAAGTATGCCATTTGCAAATTTCTTGCGGAATGCATTGCGTCATGGTGATCTTTGTCTTACCAGTGGTGCACAACTGACCCTACTATACTGTGCAGTCGACAAATACAAAACCATACACCGAGCATGCGCGAAACTAAAAATATAAAATGGCAAGAATTTGCCCATCGCAACCTGTATATAATTGTTTTTTTCCGTTGATATTTCTATATTTTTCTTTGCGTTTTTTTAATTTCATTAAAGGTGAAATTAATAAGTACCAACCATCAAAATTAATTGTTGATTACGTTTGCATACGAAACTGAAGCTAGCAGATATAAATTCGTCCCGACGAGAGATGCGTTTTTTTTTTTTCTTAAATAGTTAATTCAACCCTTGCTCTAACAAAACGGTCTCTCGTAGCCAAATTCGTAGCATCATACTTTGATTTAAAAAAAAAAAGTGTTCCTTTTATGGACGAAAAGGATGTCGGTTCAATTCCTGTCAGAGACGCACTTTTCATTTAGTAGGTCTTTTCAATCTAGGCCTTTTATGATTAAATTAACAGCTTAATAAAATAAACATGGACAGCAGCACAGGCAGCTGTACGCCGCGAAAAATAGAGTTTCTTACAATAAGAAATAATGTCGGATAAAAAAAAATCGCTCAAAACATTTTATTATCAGAAATACTCGTGAGAAATTCACGGTTTTCCAGATTTCATTTTCTGGTGAATCTTAATTCTTAAGTAAATCTATTCTGGGTATGACTATAAAGTACATTCGCGTTATGTGCCTGATGATAAACTGCAATCGGCAACAAGACCTTTAACGAGGAGGTTTAGAGAAGAGTGACGCCACCTCGTAATTGCTGGTGTTGCCAGGTTCACCCTGGCCTCGGGTGGTAGCACCAGTTAGGGTCCCAGCTATGGCCAAACAGTTAATCCCCAAACTGGGATCAAAACACTATGAAATTGTAAAAATAGATTTGTATGCATGCAATACATTTTTGTAAAAAAAATTATTATCAGTAAGGAATTTTTGAAGAAAAATTATTAACATCAATATATTAATGCCAGCCTTAAAATTTGGGAAAAAGAATTACATAATACATTTTTGGAAAACCTATAATCCACAATGCATTTTTGAAAAAAAATATTACCAGCAATACATTTTTGGGAAAATTATATTATCAACAATACATATTTGGGAAAAAATATATTACAGGCATTACATTTTTGGGAAAAAAAATCTTACCAGTAATATAAATCTTGCCGGCATTAAATAACTCATTGAGGTTGATATGCCGTAAACCAAACCAAACTTAAGTTAATGATTGAATAAGGTTACGATAACAAAATAGTCGTACATATTTCCCCATCACATCGTTAAATATTGTATATTAATAACTTTAACAAAATATTGCAGTAACAATCATAAATGTGAATGCTGGGTGTTATTTAAAGAAGTAAGGGGATACAAATAAAAGATTTGAAATCGAAAACTGTTTCCATTTCACTGGAACAGACGTTAAACACATGGGGGTGCTACTGACTCTTTTGTCTTACTCCCCACCCTTCTTTTTTTAATTTTCTCTCTCTTTTCACGCGATCAAAACGGAATATTCCATTATCTATGAGATATTGGTAGGAGACGTTAAACACTTCTATCTCCACTTCTTTATTTCTTTCTCAAAATGTTCTCTTTTCTTCTTTCACCAAATTTTGTTTTCTCTCTTTCAAAAGGTTTCTTTTTGTTAAAATTTTATTTCATTTGGTTTTTCTTGACTCAAAATTTCCATTCTTCCTTTCTCAAAAAATCCTTTTTATTTCCGTTTCCCAAGATTAGATTTTTTTTTCTTTCAAAATGTCTCTTTTATTTCAAGGTTTTATTTCGTTTCTTTCTGCACCCCAAATTCTCTTTCTTTGTTACTTTTTAACTCCCCCCTCTCTCTCTTTCTTTCTTACTTTCTTTCGTTCTCTGGAACCAAGTAGCTTTTCTTACATGTCTTTTCCATCTTTCCGCACGATCATTATTTATAAGGTATTGTCATGTACGTACGTGCCAACTAAAGCACCAAGACATGGACAAGCAGAATTATAATAAGATACTAAAAGAGAAATATTAGTTGTACTTATCTTGGTAGATAGAGAATTAACAGTTACTGAGATATGTAAGCATGGTGAGTACTTATTGGTGTGTTTATATCTGCTGTCACTTTTATGAGCAGAAGGCTTATCTCTCCCGTTTCAACAACTTTAACATTATTTATGTCTTTAATAATAGAAAATCTACTAAAACCACCTCCGCCCAAATACGATGTTAGAAATGATAGCTGTAATATTTTCAACGTCCTGGGTATGGCGATAAACTACATCCGCGTCCTGGGTATGGCGATAAACTACATCCAACAGCAAGGCCTCAGATAATGTTTTTGAACAATAATGTTGCCAGCTATGCGTTTTTGAAACAATAATGTTGCCAGCTATACGTTTTTATTCCATACAAAATAGGCATTTAAAATTCATATAAACTGGATTTGGCATTAAATAACCCACAGTGGTTGATATGCCATAAAACCCAATCTAACAAATAACAAATAACATTTAATATTTTCAAAATTATCTATCGTTAAAATATCTAGTTCGAAATTTTCCAATCGCCGTCAGCATTGTGTACTTTCAAACTTTCTAGAAATTTCTCAAATTTTCATACCGCCGATGTTTATCTCCGGCACTTTCCTACCACACATCCGGTTCCATTGGTTCAATGATGATACTCTTCGCTCTCCTGGCTCTCATTTTGAGAACACCTGATCTATACTGATTCGCCAAACTGTGAGTTTATGACCGACTAGACATTTATTAATAACTAAAGGTCACTTAGTGACACCAGTTAATGTAGCCACCTTGTGGCCATATTCTACACTACAGAAAGTTTATTAAATCAAGATCCCTTAGAAACACCAGCACAGTATTAACTGTGTCTGCAGACGCAAATTGTAGATTCAAAGTTTAAACAGTATCGCACAGCATTTGACATAGTCTAAAATTAAAAATAAGTTGACCATAATTTCTGAATGTTATTTTTTTCTCCTGGTACCCGAAATATCTGAATTGAAGAATGCTATTAGCTTGGCATCTAGGTCGCATCCTTTTATTGTTGAAATAGTTAAATATACCCGACACTTCGACTACGCCAGTTTATTTTCTCGCAGTTCTTAGCTGTGGAACTTACTTTCGGTTTAATTTTTTCTTCGATAATCTTCAAAAATTTAAATGCAACGTCAATCGTTATCTTCTGTATTCTTGAACCCTTTCCATTTTGTCCTTTCGTCAATCATCTACATTCTTATTCTTATTCTCTTTCACTTTCACTTTCACTTTCACTCCCTGTAACCGCCCACCTGCATGCTAGAAGCATTTACAGCCTTGCTTGGGGTAAAATGATTTAAAAAAATAAATAAATACATGGTAACTGCTCTGACAAGTTTTTTTTTTCCCTGTTGCCCCGACTATATAGATTTAAGCGTGCTGCTAGAATGGCAACTAGATTTCATACGTTGAGTGCTGAAATAGCTAAATGCAACAGTTACTTTTCTCACACCTCCTACCTGTGGAACTCACTATCGATTTCCTTGTTACCCTGAAAATTACAATCTACAGAAATGTAAATGCAACGTCAATCGCCACCTTCTCTCTCTTTGAATCCCGTTCATCTTTTATCCTTTCCCCAGTGCCACTACACCCAGTTTTTCTCTCACTTTCATTCACTGCAACCCCCCCACCTGCGTACTAGTGGAATTCACGCCTTGCATGTGTGAAATGATATAAAAAAAAGATAACATAAAATATTTTCGTAACTGAATAACATATCATTAAAGTAATAAAAGCAGAGGGTTAAAAAATTATATGGATCCTTCTTGCAAACGCCTGCTCAGTCACATTTGCGTGTGTTCGTAGAGCCCACCTGTGGTTGATACGGCAACTATGCTTAGCGGACATTACATATACTTTACGAGAGAGCGCGGATTATCTAGCGTAACCAACTGTCTGAACAAGGACAGCACGCACAAAACCTCGGTCACGATGACTTGTAACTTTGTGCTAGCACAACCGACGGAACCCAAAAATTACGTGTATTTTTTTTATTCATGTGGATTGGTCTTCCAAGCACTTTCTAAATTTGCCGCAGGTTGGTATCGCCTCCCATCCCAGACTGATAATATCTTGAGGTTTTTCAGACACTTTCCAAAGAAGCCATGGGCTGTGATATTTCCCACCCCACAACAGATTGATAATATCAAGAAGTCACATTCCTGAGGTTTTTGGACACATTCCAAAGAAGCCGTGCGCTGAGATAGCCCCCCCCCCCCAGCCCGCAACAGATTGATAATGTCAAGAAATCACCTTCCTGAGGTTTTTAAACACTTTCCAAAGAAGCCAAACGCTGAGATCACCACCAACCCGCACCAGTTAGATAAAGTGAAAAAGTCACTTTCCTGAGGTTTTTCAGACACTTTACAAAGAAGCCGTACGCTGAGATAGCCACCACCCTGCAAAAGATTGATAACATGAAGAAGTCACCTTCCCGAGGTTTTTAGACACTTTCCAAAGAAGCCGTAAGTTGCCCCAGCCCGCAGCAGACTGATAATATCAAGAAGTCAACTTTCTGAGATGTTTCAGACACTTTCCAAAGAAACCGTACGCTGAGATCGCCACCAACCCGCGCCAGTTAGATAAAGTGAAAAAGTCAACTTCCTGAGCTTTTTCAGACACTTTCCAAAGAAGCCATACGCTGAGATCGCCACCAACCCGCGCCAGTTAGATAAAGTGAATAAGTCACTTCCCTGGGTTTTTAGACACTTTCCAAAGAATCCGTACTCTGAGATAGCTTAAACCCCGCAAAAGGTTTATAACATCAAGAAGTCACTTTCCTGAGGTTTATAGACACTTTCCAAAGAAGCCATACGCTGAGATAGCCCCCACCCCGCAATAGATTGATAACATCAAGAAGTCACTTTCCAGAGGTTTATAGACACTTTCCAAAGAAGCCGTACGCTGAGATAGCCCCCACCCGCGCCAGTTAGATAAAGTAAAGAAGTCAACGTCCTGATGTATTTAGACACTTTCCAAAGAAGCCATACGCTGAGATCGCCCCAGCCCGCAAAAGACTGATAATACCAAGAAGTCACATTCTTGAGGAGTTTCAGACAGTTTCTTAAGAAGCCATACGCTGAGATCGCCACCAACCCGCCAGTTAGATAAAGTAAAGAAGTCACATACCTGAGGTTTGTCAGACATTTACAAGCTGTACGCTGTGATAGCCCCCACCCCGCAACAGATTGATTGAATCAAGAAGTCAACTTTCTGAGGTTTTTAGACGCTTTCCAAAGAAGCCATACGCTGATATCGCGACCAACCCGCGCCACTTAGATAAAGTGAAGAAGTCACCTTCCTTAGGTTTTTCAGACACTTTCCAAAGAATTCGTAGGCTGTGATATCCCCCACCCAGAAATAGACTGATAACATCAAGAAGTCACCTTCCTGAGGTTTTTAGACACTTTACAAAGATGCCGTACGCTTAGATTACCCCACTTCGCAACAGACTGATAAAATCAAGACGTCGCCTTCCTGAGGGTTTTCAAACACTTTCCAAAGAAGCCGTACGCCCCCATCGCCACCAACCCGCGTCAATTAGATGAAGTGAAGAAATAACCTTCCTGAGGTTTTTAGACACTTTCCAGAGAAGCCATACGCTGAGATCGCCACCAACCCGCGCCAGTTAGATAAAGTGAAGTCACCTTCCTTAGGTTTTTCAGAAACTTTTGAAAGAAGCCGTACTCTGAGATTATCCACTTCGCAACAGACTGAAAAAATCAAGACCTCACCTTCCTTAGGTTTTTCAGACACTTTCCAAAGAAGCCGTACCCTGAGATCTCCCCCAAACCGCACCAGTTAGATAAAGTCAAGAAGTCACTTTCCTGATATATTTCAGTCACTTTCCAAAGAAGCCGTACGCTGAGATCGCCCCAGCCCGCAACAGACTAATAAGATCAAGACGTCATCTTCCTGAGGTGTTTCAGACACTTTCCAAAGAAGCCGTATGCTGAGATCACCCCAACCGGCACTAGTTAGATAAAGTCAAGAAGTCTCCTTCCTGAGGTTTCTCACACACTTTACGAAGAAGCCATACGCTGAGATAGCTCCCACCCCGCAACAGATTCATAACATTAAGAAGTCACCTTCCTGTGGTTTTTAGACACTTTCCAAAGAAGCCATACGCTGAGATCGCCACGAATCCGCACCAGTTAGATAAAGTGAAGAAGTCACCTTCCTGAGGTTTTTCAGACACTTTCCAAAGAAGCCGTAGACTGAGATCTCCCTACCCCGTAACAGACTGATAATATCAAAACGTCACATCCCTGAGGTGTTTCAGACACTTTACAATGAAGACGTACGTTGAGATCGCCAACGGAGGCAAGCATCCTAAATTTGATCTGAACAACCTCGCTAAAATACGCATGCTCCTACTTTGTAAACCTCATCAACTACTTCTTTTTTTCGTGATTTGGATTCTTAAGCGTTTATAATATATTTACATTGCTTTACTCAAATTAAACGAATGACCAGCAACAGCTAGTTGAAATATTTCCATGAAATTCGTTGGAACTATAACGGAGGCAATCATCTTATAACGTGTTCGTTTTCAATCTTTTTTTTAATTTCTTTTTATGTAGTTTAAAGAACATCCCTTGATGTTTAAAAATGGCTACGTATGATGTCCAGCAACGAGTAGAACCCATTGGATTTTTTTTTCAATTAAAGATCAATTATTCAAATTCAGTAAAATACCGGCAGCAATTTAATGTCCAAGTGTATCCTAGCGATAACATGATTCGGAAAACAAATCCCTCTGTTTGAAAGAATTGGATCAGTCGGTGAAGAGGTCCTAAGCGTACTGACGCAGCAGTGAAACCATAGTGTCCTTCAGTATCTATCATCTTCTACCCGTCGTCGATCTGCACATGTAGTGATCGCCAGAACATCGCTTGAGAAGATTCGGACAACTGGATTAAAAAATTTTCATACAAGATGCAAATGGTCCAAACTTTACTACCTCGAGATACTCATGTGCTTGTAAATGTTAGTTTTTACACTCCCACACACACACATATATATATATATATATATATATATATATATATATATATATATATATATATATATATATATCATTCATTTTATTATTGGCCACTCTGTATATATGCTGACAGATCGAAAGATCATCTAGGTATTTATATATATACAGATTGTTTTTATAACATAAGGAAAAATTCACAGCTGAACAAAAAAAGAAAAGATTTTTGAATTTTATTTCATTTTAAACCAAATATTTGGGCACCGGATAATTTCGCGACGTTCGGAAATTGTCTGGTCACGACGCTCTCTTGATCTGACGTCAGCTGATTATTTTATACATCAATAAACCGCAAGCAATTCAGCAAATCTCAAGGATAATATCTGTGCAGAAATCCGAGCGCTTCAGCCAGGGGTTATTAATCACTGTTAGGGAAAAGATATCGAAAGAGCGCATCTGTGTAAAGACAAAAAAAAATGAAGGTTATTTACAATGTATAAATTTTCATAATTAAATGGGAATATATTTCCAGTTTTGAATTTTCTTTCTGTATAAAACATCTCTTTGAATATGCCAAATACGTTACTTCCCTTAATTGGAACTCTTCATGTAATTATTACCTACGTTAGTACAATGGCATATATTAGCAATATTATTGTTTTCAAGGTGAATATTTGCCTACAAGTTTGGACTCGGTCGTCGGAAGGAAGGCATAAAAATACACCTACATCAAGAGGAGTATCAGGAGGAGCAGTAGATGCAGTACCTTTGGCTGAAGACATTTAGTCACTCACGGTTAAATATTCTCGTCCCTATTTTATATTCTACATGATGTTTCCCTGTACCAAAAGGGAATAAAGTTTTTGTCAAGGCACTTCCGGTTTTCTGCTGTTGTTTTTGATAACTCAGTTACAAAAGTTATTTAACTACGTTTTTTCATTTTTTCCTTTTTTTTTTTTACACTAAGGTTCATCCTGAACAAGGTCCCCGGGGCTAGTCGAGGTAGAGGATTAATTTAAGTAGTATAGGAAGGAAAGATAAGGGTTGGATCTAGACTTGAACATGTTAAGATTGTCGCGATAGGGAAGCATCCTCTTGGAAGTCTGTTCCACACGGTAGTGGGTCGCGGGAAGAAGCTGAGTGAGACCTTACTTCCCGCTGATGGAATACGGGGGGAATGTGGGTGATTTGCTACTATGTAAGTGGCACACTGGTTTCTAGCCGTGAAGATTAGATCTGGCTGAACCAAGGAATGCAGTTCGCACGTGCAGTTTCTATGGTAGTAGCCATAGAGCAGTGAGAGACTCGCCACATTCCGCCTGTGAAAGCGAGGTTGGACGGTGGGAAATAATTCTTCTCCAACAACGACTTGCAGACGTTTTTGAACTCTGTCAAAACTGGAAAGTGAGGACTAAGCAGCCCCTTTCGAAATATGGCAACAGTACTCCATTTTCGTCCTGATCTGGCTCTTGTTCTTCTTTCGCGTTATCCCTGTCACGGACTATTTTGTTCATGTAAGTCTTTGTTAAGGCACTTCCTGGTTCTGTTGTATTTTGCAGCAGAAAAATAAAAAAATAAATATATCGAAATTATTATTAGGTTGGTGCAAAAATAATGACGTAATAATGTCGTTTTTTGACCTTAAAAAATACGTCAAAAAACGACATTATTACGTCATTATTTTTGCACCAACCTAATAGATTCTTAACTCTCTAGGTGACTTTTGGAGCAGCGAGTATTTTTGATTACCCATCTTTGTCCTTACCAACTGCTTTTAATGTCTGCTTTTACCAATTTTATTTCACCATTGCGAAAATATTTGAAAGTAGCGTTCAATATTTTCTTTAAAGTTTCGATGTTTTTTAATGTATTGTAGTGTTACTGACTCACATAAAGTAGTATGTACTCAACTGCCTCATGGGTAATAGCCATAGCCATTTATAGTTTTTGTAATATAATAGATAAATGAATCAACTCATCTCCTTGTACCAAATCAGTTTTATCCTCTTATTTATCCTAGTACTTCTTCTGGGAACTTTTTCCTCCTCACTATCTTCCTCCCTCTCCCCAAGAGATTTTTTTTAAGCTTTTCACCCCAAGCAAAGCGGGAAGCCACTAGGACGCAAGGCGTTAAAGAAAATTTGGAGTAAGATCAGATAGGAGTGATAGAGGAATGGATGAGGAGAAGGGTAATCGATAGATAAAGAAAACTGGAGATGTCGATTGACATTACATTTGAATAGCTGAAGATTATAGCTCTCAGGGAAACTGGGATAGGGAAGGGAGTTCCACAAGCGAGTGGTGCGAGACATGAAGCTATTGGAGTAGAAGATTCGGCTACATTTAGGAGTTTCGACAGTGAAGGGGTGAGAGCGAGATGCCAGCCTCGTAGAGTGCTTGAATTCATGAAGTCTGGGAACCAGTCAAAGCAGCTCATCGGAGCAATTACCATGAAAGTATTTGTAAAACAGACAGAGAGTGGCGACGGCGCGTCTGTGAGAAAATGACTGTAGACGAGATGCCAGAGCAGGGCCAATTATATTGCATACCCGCCTCTGGAGCCTATCAAAAAACCCCGAAGCAAACAGATGGGGCTCCAGACCATATATGGCAGCAATTCTCCATGCTAGGGAGAATTGTTGATTTGTAGATCTGGAGGATCGATTCCGGTGAGAAAAATTTCCTGGCGCGGCACAGGGAGCCAACTTTCCTTTCGGTGGACGAAGCAATTGACTCAATGTATTGTTCCATCTCAGGTCAGCAGTCAACGTGAGACCGAGCAGCCGCAGAGAGTTGCTTTCGAGAAGTTGAGCGTCAGACATTCTAATGGAGGGCAAGGAAGGATCTCTGTGGTGATTAATAGAGAGCAGTTTTGCTTTTGAATCATTAAAGTTGACCAACCAATTCCTGCCCCAATTCACAACCGATTGGAGGTCCTTTTCGAGACGCCCCGCCAGGTGAGTTTTCTTTTTCTTTTTCCATAGAAGGATCCCTCCAACGAGTGTACTTGTTTGTCTTGTTTATATTTCTTTCGATTTCACTGTCTTGGGCGTGCAATTTCTAATAAATTTATAATAACCTGACAACCATCATTTGTCAACAAGAGATCAGTTATTTGGTTTTCTCCTTCAACTGATTCTAAATTCGCTAGCATCCTAACCCACGCTTGTGTGTATTCGTAGTTATCAAGTGATAATTGTTCATTCGATTCGTTAGATATCCGTCACGCTATTGTAGTATAGTGTTACTTACTCACTGTATGTAGTACGCACTCAACTGTCTCATGCGTAATAGCCGTATCTATTTATAGTCTCTGTGGCTTAATATATAAATGCGTCATCTCAGTAATATTTAACAGGAGGAATACATTTAGTCTACCTTAATAGACGTTCATGAAAAGAATGAATTTAAATAAATACAGTGAGATAAACGTTTATTATATGAGCAAATTAAAAGGTTTTCAAAAATGTCAGCAATAAAAGGAGGCTTATAGTTAAAATCAGAAACGAAGAGTTGAAATTTATCAGTGATGAGTTTTAATAATTTTGCACAAAAATGGCAACGAAGCTACTAAGGTACAAAGAGGTTATTGAGCGTGAAAAAAAAAGTTAAGAATTAGGAAAATATTATTAAGAATCGAGAACTATAGAAGAGAACTCAAAAAGACAGTCAAAAGTGATTGACATTGCATCTTTCAAGACCAAAGTAGGCCTGGAAAGAAAAAACCGAGAAAAGAAACTGTTAGCGTGCAATTTACAGTTGCATCTAACCAATTGAACTGGGAATTCATGAGAACTTGCCGCTAAACTAATACTGCGTTTCAATTCATAAAATCTATGTACAATAGCAGTCAGTAAAATTTATTTTGATAAAAAAATGTAATAAATGGTGACGGTAGAAGACTGGTTTTCACTCTGTGTTATCTTAACCTCAGAACTACTGACCCAAACATGCCACAGTATACAAGACATTCTTAGTTATCATACATACTACAGTCACCATAATACCTCATGTCTCTATGAAGTACTAAATAGTTTCCATATGTACAATTTGGCTGTACGGCTTGGAATTAAAAACAACAAAATTAAAAAATGAAAGCCATTGAATTAGTTTACTATTTGTAAATTTATATATTTATATATAGGAAACCATAGCGGGAATTTATATATTTATATATAGGAAACCATAGCGGGAATTTCAGCTGAACTATTAACCATGAAAGTATTTACAGAAAAGGCAGAGTAATGTTATGTTACAGCGATAGGCAAGAAAGGCAAAGAGCTAGACGATCTCAGCGACCAAAGAGGAGAGTTCATTAGAAAAAGTATCACGAAAGTACTTACAGCAAAAGCAAAGGGATGTTATGTTTTGGCGGTGGGTAAGTAAAGCAAAGATCTACATGAAGACAACGAAAAAAAACGGAGAGTTCATCCGAACAATTATCTTAAAAGTACTTAGAGTAAAGGAACAGTGGTGCTATGTTACGGTAATGGGAAAGTAAAGCAAAGATCTAAACAATCTCAACAACCAAAGCGGAGAGTTCATTCGAAAAAGTTCCAAGAAAGTATTTACAGAAAAAGGCACAAGGATTTTAACGTTACGGCGATGGGCGAAAAAGGCAAGAACCTACAAAAATTAATGACCAAATCGAAAATCTCATCCGAACAAGTAAGATGAAAGTATCTGTAGAAAAGTCACAAGTAATTTTTATGTTAAAGCGAAGGTTATATAAGAGAAACACCTACAAGATCTTTAAGTTCAAACCGGTTGAGTTCATCGGAACAAGAACGATGAATGTATTTCAAATAAAATCAGAGGGATGTTATATTACTGCGGTGGGTAATTAAGGCAAAGATCCACACCATCTCAAAGAGAAAACATCCGAACAAGTACCGTGGAATTATTTTCAGGAAAGGCAAAGGGTTGTTATGTTAAGGCGATATTTAAGTATGGCAAAGATCTACATGATCTCAGCGACAAAAGTTGACAGTTCATCGAACAAGTACCGTGAAATTATATCCAGAAAAAGGCAAAGGGTTGTTATTTTAAGGCGATATTTAAGTAAGGTAAAGATCTACATCATCTCAGCGACAAAAGTTGAGAGTTCATTTCGAACAAGTACCGTGGAATTATATCCAGAAAAAGGCAAAGCGTTGTTATTTTAAGGCGATATTTAAGTAAGGCAAAGATCTACACGATCCCCATGATCAAAACGCAGAATTCATCCGAACAAGTGTGATGAAACTATTCACAGAAAAGCGATAGTGATGTTATGTTACAGTCTTGGTTTAATGAGTAAAGGCGAGACACTAGGTCAGGACCAATAGTATTTTTTTTTAAATATCTCTAAATGTTCAAACACATATTTTTAAGATGAGATACTACGATATTTCACTGTGTTTCTTTTTATATATTGACTATAAACTATGTACTACAGATTGCTTATTTTCTAGAAAAACAATTGTTAATAAAACATCTAATCACACTTTTGATCGCCCGGAACAATGTGAAAAGTGTGTGACTCATAACTGTCAAATGGTCCTCATACACGCTGAGCCAAACCTCTTTTAGTTTTCTTCTCAACAGTAACAATCTAATAATTTAAATGTAAATTGATAACATCATTAGATAATTAGGAAATGTAAATCGAGAATCATGACACAAATTATCTAAATAACGTCTTCTGAAATTATTTGTCTTTCAAGAATTTAGTCTGAATTTAATGAAACTGTCATCACCGGAAGACATCAAAATTATCTCTAAAGCAAATAATATTTCTTATAAGAGCTGTTCGCCTTTCGTGTCAAATTAGCTAAGATATAAAGAATTTTATGGTGGGTAAAGAAAAGTTGTTGTTTTTTTTTGGGGGGGGGGGTTCTTTAGCACATAGCATTGATTAAAATATGTTAGATAAGCCCCGGCGACATATGTATAACGAGGTATATTCGAAAGCAGAAAAAGATCCCAAAGCAGATAAATATAAAACCACTCTAACTAGGCCTGTTTTGAGAAACTGTAGCGTTCATTCATGACCAGTGACAATTACTCACTTAGTGATCTTCAATTCATTTCTCGATGTTATCAGTTTCCAAATGGTCATTTATGCCGATGAAATAACTATACACGCTTAGGCGATCATGTATCTTTAGATACATGACTGACGAGGCATATTTTTTTCCTGCAGTAAGTTGCCATTTCTTTCTACGGTAGACCAGTTACTTTCCTGGTTACGGTAGACCAGTTACTTTCATAGCTGGGTGAGTGGTGATGGAGAGGATGCATACCTTTTTCCAAGGGTATTAGCAAGTAAATGAATGTAATGGATTCGGCTGGAATTCGAACCCGTCTCTCCGATTCCTCAATCCGATCGCTATCAATTACTCCGCCGTTACAATAGGTTTGATAATCTAAAACCGCTGTTGCTCTCGAAATCAGTTGTTAACTAGGGTAGGAAATGTCTTATAAATTTTGAAACCTCCAAGTGGAAATTACTATCTTTTAAACATCATAGAGAACCCTTTTGGCATGGCTGATGCTAACCTCTAAGAGAACAACGATACGATGTGGAGAGGTTTGTATTAAATCAATTTTTAGGTTTGATACTATGAAAGTCATTTCTCTGTTACGTGCTATTCAGATGTTCTCGTCAGACGCCATCTTGCACATTCATCTATAATTCGTCTGTGCATTTAATCTTACTGCCATTTTTGGTCTTGTGCTCCCGCTATATATCTCACGAGAACCATGACAAAAATCAACGAAGGGTCTGTAATGTTATTCTTTCTGAGATGGCATCTCAACTTCAGCCACTTTCCCAGCGATGTGTCATGGCTTCAATCTGTCTTTTCTAGAAGTATTTTTCAAATATTCTAATGAGCATTATTTCTTGGAACCGTGATCGCGTGCATTAAATCATAATACTAGATTAGCTAAGTCTGGACTTTTTTATCTAAATGTAACAGTAAGTTCTAGTCTATTATTTGCTTTTCTTAGACTTCTTGCCTGTGGAACTCTCTTCCGCTCTTTTGATTCCATGCCACCTACAATGTTCCAAAATTTCTGAATTCACCATTAATCATCATCATCTTGAACTCCTTTCTTTCATTGTCCTTTAGCCTCACTAAAGTCCATCTCATTAACATTTAATCCAAGTAACCCTTTGCGTCTTAGTGGAATTATCCATTTGCTTGAGCTGAAACAATTTTTAAAATACTTTAAAATATTCTTCATTAATGAATTAATGTAAGAACTGTCATTTGAATCGAGGGATAACACTCGCCACAATAGCCTCCAAAATCTACAAACTGTTCTTATTGAATCGCATCCGCCCTGAACTGGACAAAAACGGTTTCAGACAAAACAGATCGATAGTTGGCCAAATTCTAACTATCCGTCGTATAATTGAGGATGTAAAAGCCAAGAACCTCAAAGCAGTCCTTGTACTTGTCGATTTCTCCAAAACCTTCGACTCCATCCACTGTGTCAAACTTAAAGAGATCATCAGCAAATGGGATCCCGCAAGAGACAGTATCAACCATCATGATGCTGTATAAGAAGCCTCGCTCAATGGTCCGAAATCCCGATGGAGATACTGAGTTTTTCAACCTTGTGGCTGGAGTCTTGCAGGGAGATACGCTTGCCCCTTTCCTTTTCATTCTGAGCTTACATTAAGCCGTGTGAATATCTGCTGATCTAAACACAGATCTGGGGTTCACCCTTGAAAAAGTAAGAAGTTCACGTCACACAGAAAAACAATTACAAACAGAAATGACGCAGACGACCTTACCTAGTTTGCAGACACGATTGATAAGGCTACCAAACTTCTCCATCTCATCAAAGAAGCGGCCAGCGATATTTGCCATTACATTAATGCTGACAAAATATAATTTATCAACTACAACCAAGAAGATGAAATTAAGTTGGAAAACGGCAAAAGCATCAAGCTATTGCACGAACTTGTTTACCGCGGCAGCAACGTCCAATCAACGGAGAGAGAGATCAAAATCCGCAAAGGCCAGGTCTGGGGTGTCCTTGATGGTCTGAGCACCATCTGGAAGTGCTCTCTCTCTCTCCCTCCCTCTCTCTCTCCGTCTCTCTCTCTCCGTCTCTCTCTCTCTCTCTCTGACAATCTTAAGAGGGACTTCTTTAAGGCCACTTTAGAATCTGTCTTGTTCTACGACTCAACAACATGGACCCTGACGAAACAGCAAGAAGCATCACTTGACAGAACATACACAAGAAAGTTACGAGTTGCATTGGACACCAGATGGAAGAAACACCCAGCAAAGAAACGCCTATATGGACACTTTCCTCCTGCCTCAGTTTCGCTAAGAGAGAGAAAGCTTCGGCTAGCTGGTCACTCCTGGAGAAGTAAATCAGGATTTGTGATTGACAACCTCCTATGGAACCCCTTGCGCTGCAAAAGATCGATTGGAAGACCTCATCACAACAATATTGACCAACATGTAGATGAGTCTGGATGCTATCAGGAGGAGCGCCTGACAGCCATCTCTGACACAGATGGTTGGCGGGAAGGAGTCAGGAGAATCCGAGAAGAATTCTCGACTGAGGACGATGATTAATTAATTAATTGGTAATTAATTGACATTAAGCAAATTTACTTATTCTACCAGTATCGTTTTTCTTCAATTCTAACCAGGGATGAGATATTTTTCTTGGGATTTCTAATTGGTTTTTATGGTAATATCCTTTACAACGTTCTTCTATAGTTAAATTATTCGACCTTTATTGAATTTTCATATATATATATATATATATATATATATGAAGAAATATATTTTTAAGGTGTGCTATATTTCTGGCATAAAGTTCCCAAGATCAGAGATAGAGCGTATGTAAATATAAATATAAAAGTGAACATTGAAGTCAAAACTCAGAGGCGCAAGGCTGTTTCATGTTAGACGTAATCGTCAGGCTGCCTGACGATCGCGTCCAGCATGAAACAGCCTGTCGCCTCTGATATATATATATATATATATATATATATATATATATATATATATATATATAACGCGGATTGTCATGGCCGGCGTACCCTGACGATCCTCGTTGGTGAAATGTTATATATATATATATATATTATATTTTCCTTTTGAATTTATTGATATTGTCCTTTTACAAATTATTTAGTTATATCTGATATTTTATACGCACACACACATGCAGGCGCAGGCACACACACACACACACACACACACACACACATATATATGTTTGTGTATGTGTGTGTGTGTGTCTGTGTGTGTGTGCTATATTTATGGACAAAGGTGCTCAATATCGGAGATAGTTCGTATATAAATATAAAAGTGGACATTGAAGTCAACACGCAGAGGCGACAGTCTGTTTCATCCTAAACACACATGGCCTGAAGTTTGTGTTTAAATGAAACAGACTGTCACCTCTGAGTGTTGACTTCAATGTCCACTCATATATTGAGGGACTTCAGGGATTCTTTAGGTACGCCGACCCCGACGATCCGCGTTATATATATATATATATATATATATATATATATATATATATATATATATATATATAACACGGATCGTCAGGGCCGGCGTACACTGACGATCCGCGTAGGTGAATCCTAGGTAGGTTTGCCTGGCCCTTTAGGTTCATAGTTTTGCTCTACTTAGTCTATTGAGCACATTGCTTAGTTATTTTTATTTTACTCGTACCGGAGGTTTTTTTTTCTTTGGACTCTGAACTTGGATTCTGATCGATTGTTTTCGCCTGAATTACATGTTCTTTCTTATTTTATTCCTTATATTTCCTTGGGTATTGCATTGTTCATTTACAAGGCAAAACACCTAAGGTTTTTCCCGCGAGTATACTTACTTACATATATATCTATATCTATCTATCTATCTATATATATATATATATATATATATATATATATATATATATATATATATATATATATATATATATATCGGGTGCCTCAGCAAAATTGTTCCAATCGTGTTTGGGAGATTTTATCTCCTGACGGCTAAGCGCTATCTCATGCTGACTACGGGATATCTAGTGCTTGGCATTTTCTGATAAATTTCATCTGCGCCCGCCAACAACAAGTTTAGTCTCAGGGATACTTTTAGTGTGAAAAGAATGTTAAGACGATGCTAAACCTCAGGTCATAATTTATGTTTATTACATAAGTTGGGTGTTATAAAGATGTCGTTTGAAGTCAGCTTTCGTTATTGACCTCTGGCAATCAACGTGCTGAATTCTGACAACTTACAATTACCTTTCTTGGAGTTCCCAGTTTACTGTTGCAGTAAAATATCTCAGATTGCTCATCAATCGTAAAAGCATTCGCACTTAATTAAAATTATATATATATATATATATATATATATATATATATATATATTAAGACATTTTTACGTTTATACATTCTTTTTTTTATAGATACAAATATTTTAGTAAATGCGCTGTTTATAATAAACAGTATTCACAAAAACATTTTGGTTAGCAAGGTCGATTTTAAACAGAGCATTTACTTAAATATTTGTATCTATAAAAAAAAGTATCTATAAACATAAAAATGTCTTTAAATAATTGTCGGACTTTGTCCATTTCATAATGTGTGACGTCATTTGTTTACATTTGGATAGGCCATGAGCAGATGTGAATGTACGTGAGAGAATCATGCAAAATTTTAGTTTAAAGACAGTAAAATCGCCCTTGCTAGCCGAATGCTCCTCTGTGGGCAAATCGGTTAAACGCACGTCTGGCTATATGAGAGTTCCGTATAGGATACATATTCGATTCCTGTCGGAGTACGAATACTTTCTATGAATATTTCTCGGACATTCAGGCCAGTAAATGTTGTTTAATACTGTTTATTATAAACAGAGCATTTACTTAAATATTTGTATCCATATAAGTATGTATATTTGTATCTATAAAAATAATGTATATAATATCTTAAAATAATTCTCGGACTTTGTTCATTTCATAATATATATATATATATATATATATATATATATATATATATATATATATAATTTGCACGAAAATTATAACAAATATGTTATAAAATCACTAAAAGAATTTGTTTCAACACTTCTGGTGTCTTATCAAGTGATGGTGCTAAATGTAGAATAAAGGGTTTTAAAAGGTTCAAATCGACCAAACAGCCCTCGATAGTGGAAAAGCTGTTACATAAGCTGCAATGACCAATCAAAATACAAGTATATGAAAATTCAAAAAAACTTGACTACGAACTTTGATTATAATAATTAATGCTTTAATGTTAGGGTTAGACTAAAATAGAAATCATTCTAACTAATTAATATTAAAATTTACTAGAAAATTAGAAATTACTAATTTTAAATTTAATCTGTATTAAGTTTAAAATATAAAATTATTTAAAGAAGAAACTGAGGAAAAAATACATATATTGTTATGCTAAGTTTCGTTAGAGATTAGATACATTTGAAATGTTGATATAGGCAGGGGAGGGTGATATCTTGCAAAAGACAATACATACACAATGAGATTATAATATATAAACACGTAGACATATTTAGATATATAAACACGCAAAAACACGAACGGAACAGGAAATAGATGTCCACGATCCTTAAAAAAACAACATATACATACAATGAAAGAAATATATAAGCGATCATACACACATAGATTAATAAAGACACACACATATGCACACCAACAAATATTCAAATTTGAAAATGTTAGTAAACGAATTCAAACAAAATTTTAAAATATAACTTACATGGACAAAGATATATATATATATATATATATATATATATATATATATATATATATATATACAAATGTTTAGAGGTACAAAATTTATATATAATTTTAAAAACAAGGAATGTATTGATTTTAATTTTAAAAGTCTCTAAGGCCCTTTCAACCAACATCTCGTCAGGAGGTAATCGTTGGATAATTAATTAACGAAAAGAATAGTAACGACAATAAAGAGCAAAAAGGGGGAACACGTTAAAATAACAAACAAGTGTATATACTTGTAACGAGGGGAGGGGAAATAACGTGTAAATAAATAAGCGAGGGACAGTTAAAATAAAGTATCCCCAAACAGATTAAGAGACTTTACAAATTCCTTCTGCCGGCAGAGAGAAGGTTTCCTTAATCCTATGCAGACCGATTCCAAAATCTTCAAATGATTGTTGGAATCGGCTGTATGAATAATTTGAAACCACTCTTTTTTGTACGACTTGGCGCAGGCTATATTCTCAACTAAGTGTTGAGCAATAGCCGATTCCATATTCATGGGGGGGAAGATAGCATATTTTATCTATCTTAACAAGTCTTATTTTGGAAGGTACATGCTGATTGATTCTAGTTTCCAAATGCAAGGTTGTACGCCCTACATAACCAGCAGCACACTGGCAATTAAACTCATATACTAAATTACTCAATTTGATGTAGGGCAATGCATCCTTGCGAAACGACGGAAACACAGACCTAGTTCGAAAAATGCTACGTAAAGCAATTGATGGGAAACAACCGGAAACCGACTTGCTAACCTGCTTAATTAAGCCTTGACCCCTATCCCCAATCCAGGGAATCTTCAAATACACCGGACATTTAGTAGGACCCTTGACTTTAGGGGAATGAAATTCCTTAGTTTTCTTACTAATAATAAAGTCAATGAGGGCCTCCGGATAGCCATTACTGAGGAAAATCTCCCTAATGTTCTCGAGTTCACGGTCCAATTTAATAAGAGAACAAATTTTAAGCGCTCTGTACACCAAGGTTTTAACAAGATTAATTTTCCTTGATGCAGGAGCAAATGAACGCCAATTCAAATAGAGACCCGTAAAGGTTGGTTTGCGATAGATGCTTGTATGAAAACCCCCTCTACCACGCTCTACAAAAACGTCCAAAAAAGGCAGACAATTGTCCTTCTCCACTTCCATAGTGAAGGACAAACCTTTGTGCAAGGAGTTGAGCTCATTGAAGAACTTAACAGCCTCACTTTCATTTGAAAAAGTTGCAAAAGTGTCATCGACGTACCTGACATAAACAAACGGTTTAGATACTTTGGCAAAAAGCAACATCTCGTGGTAGCCCACAAAAATATCAGCCAGTGCAGGGCCAAGGGGACTGCCCATCTGGACCCCATCCACTTGACTATACATGACACTGTTAAAACTAAACTCCACTGAACTGGTACATAGTATCATGAGTTCTATAAATATATCCTTAGGAAAAGGAGGTGGAGTGATGTTACCTTCATATAAAAAGTCTGCACAGATATTAATAGTTTCCTTTAATGGTACGTTGGTAAACAGACTGGACACATCAAAAGAACACATAAAATCAGTGTCAGTGCAAGACTGTATGGCCTGTAAGCGTTCAACAAACGTGAACGAATCAGGTATACAATATTTAGTAAAAAAATTTTGGACCGGTTGTATGACCTGCAGAAGTCGTCGTTACTATTCTTTTCGTTAATTAATTATCCAACGATTGTCTCCTGACGAGATGTTGGTTGAAAGGGCCTTAGAGACTTTTAAAATTAAAATCAATTGTTTTTAAAATTATATATATATATATATATATATATATATATATATATATATATATATATATATATATATATATATGTTTGTATGTATGTATGCATAAGACAAGAGATGAAAGGCAACGACGAAAAACGTCACATACGATAAAAACATAAAAACTGAATGTGTTTGTCGGATCCTCATACGACGAAATCGACCGGAGAGTCCAACATCATTTATATATATATATATATATATATATATGTATAATCGGAGAGCCGAGTTCGAATTCCAGTCGAATCCATTACATTCACTTACGTGCTAATACCCTAGAAAAAAGTGTGAATCCTCTTCTTTTCTCTCCAGCTATGGGTATATAGAAGGGCAAACTGGGTTATATAGCATTGGATGGCAACTGGTCTAGAAAAAGGACAATTCTGAATTCAAAACCTGCGAAGGCTTTTTTGTGCACCAAGTCTTTGTATTCAGCCTTTCAATGTGTGGATGGTTCTGCACAAAAACTTCACCTATATAATCAAATCTCATGTGCTGGCGACGGGCTGTCAGTTTGCTAGGAACTGATCTACTTGAACCACATACGTCGAATACGACGGGAGAGTCGAGTATATATATATATATATATATATATATATATATATATATATATATAATACAAATACAGTTTCAAAGTACGCTATATTTATGGGTTACAGTTTTCAATATTGGGGATATTCTGTATATAAATATAAAAATGAACATTGAAATCAAGCGATGACAAATCTGTTTCATGATTAAACGCACTCGACAGGCCATACGTTTGTGCATGAAGGATTGTCGCATCCTGTTATTGGCTTTAAAATCCACTCATATATATATATATATATATATATATATATATATATATTGCATATATTTTGGTTGGCAGCATGATTTCATTAAGACATGTATCATTAAATTATTTAGGCTAGTTTTCTACGGTGAAGTAAAAAATATAAAACACACTCGTAGTAATAATAGCTTCCTTAATTATATTGCTGATGAGCAAATGAGATGCTCTCTCAGGAATTTTAATATAATGCAAATAGAATATAATATTTCTTCAAATATTCCTAAACATATGAATCTTTTATATCGCAACCAAATTCATTGTAATTATAAACAGAACGAAAGTATCTTAAAAAAACTAATAAATATTAATATATTCACTCCAGATACTACTACAAAAATAAAATTAATTATATACGATACTAAATTCAATATGCCTAATTTAATCATTCGTAATGACTTCTTCCCACCAAACAATGTGTTACAGAAAACCGACATTATATACAAATTTAAATAACCCTCAAACATATCTCCAACAGAAAAATAATATTTATGTTAGTCACACTACAACTACATTATCTCGGAGGTTGTGTTTTCATTGGAATGATGTATCTAACATTTCTACACATTTATAACAGTTTGCTGGTCCATATTCTCAATTTAGAAAAAATCTTGTTGAAAATACATCTATACATTTTCATGAAAATAATGAACATAAACTAAAACTTCTTTAGGCTATCTTTATTAAAAACAAAATTGAAACCAACTCTTAATATAATTAATTATGAATACTGCACAAATGTTTTGGCGTGTTTACAGTAGATAGTTTAAAAACATCGAGGTTTAACTAATAGATTAAAATAGTCTTCTTTTTAATTTTAAATATATGGTTCTTAATAACCTAGTTATCTCTCTTGGGGTTACTGCACGACTATGCTTACATCATAAAATTTTAAATTCGTACAAAACATAAGTTTAGCGTTTATCACTTCGCAAATAAAAAAGTAATTTTCAGATAAACAAAACAAATTTGTTTAAGATCAAACAAAACCCTGATAAAACAAGACACAGAAGATGACATTTTGCTAATGTCGAATGTACTCGAAATAAATGAATATACCTCAATATGGTAACATTCTTTCTTCCTTTAATAAGAGTTTTTTTCGTGAATATGAGAGGGCCATATAAAAAATAAATAGACCAAACTTGTCTAAATTATTTAATGAGACATAATAATAATGGCCTATTCCATACTTAATAAATACTCCGCCTCAGGAGTAGCCAAGGAGTCATTAGTTCAAGTCTTGACCGGCTGATCGGTTGAACTCTCTGCCTTCGCCGGAGAGGAACCCGAAAGAGGCTACGCCGAAGGGTGGATTCTCTTTTGGGGAGGTAAACCGACCCTGAACCCGTCTATACGGATTCAATGGGCATATTTTTGGCCGAGCCCACGAGCTCGGGGATCCCACGTTAAACCGGCCTTATGCCACATGATGCCCACCTGTGTGTGTGGGGAGGGTGACTAAATATAGTCAGTAGTTCAAGTCAGTAGTTCAAGTCGAGTAAAGAGTCAAGTCAGAGGTAGTCCGAAACAGAGTCGCGTTCAGACAATTACTGCAAGACATTAGAATAGTAATACTGGTCGAGACTACATTGTTCTCTCTACTAAACCTGATTGTTCATACTAACACTTCTACTTCTCTGTATATATTCCTTTTTGTAATATATCTGTGTTATTCCATACCTGTGTTCGAGTTCTTCTTTATTGGTTCTACCTTGAACTATCACCGTGGTACAAGGAACCGGACCATAACATATATATATATATATATATATATATATATATATATATATATATATATGTAGAAGTAAATATATGAATGTATCTACAGTATATTACAATCAAAATCCCAAAGAAACGAATTGTCAGTGGTCAGGAATTATGATAAAATATACTCAGAGAGCGGCTTCAGAAAAGGACAATCTTCTTCGTCTTCTACTTCTTCCAGTGCCCCTTCAGGCCAATGGTAATCCTGACTCTCCACATTTTCCTGTCCTTTGTAGCTCTTATTATTATTTTTTTCTTCTAATCCCTCGTCTTGACAACCATGCCAAGCTCCTGAGGTCGGTTACTCGTGCCTGAGAGTATCAAACTTTTCGAGCCTTCTTTCCTCATCATGTGTCCTAGAAATGAACTGTCCCCCATCTTAAGGGTACTTTTTGCTTTCATTTTTCCGTTGTTTCTCATATGTTCAGCCGACGGCATTCTTAGTCACACCACATATATTTCTATTGGCTCAAGTCTCTTCTTCATCTGTGTGGAGATTGTCCAATATTCGCTACCATGTAGCGATACTAATATTACATAACAGTTCACTCTTGGTTTGTTTTTTGTTTTTTTGTTTTGTTTTGTTTTTATTATTATTTTCATGAAATTTTCCTGTTTCTTAATACTTTGCTTAGCTTTCGGAAGGCAACTTTCGCTGTCCCAATGCTCTTTTAGATTACGATATCACATTTTCCGTCCTCTGTTAAAAACACTTCCCAGATATTTAAATACTTGTACTGGCTTCATTTTGACATCTTCGATTCATAGTCACATCCAAAATTCGCCTTCGGTGTTGCTTTTTTCTGCTGCATTTATTTTTTTTTTTTTGTTTGTTCTGGATTTAAAATATTCCTAGATATCTAAATTTGTGTACTTGCTTTATTGTCGTTTTTTCCATTTCGTAGTTCGCTTCTTGGCTCTTTCCCTTTGTTGACAAACATACATTCTGTTTTCTTGGAATTGATAGTCCTTTCCTCTCACTTTTCTTTTACTACATTCTGCGGGAGTTACTGTAGTTTCCATTCTGTGTCTACCATCAACGCTGTGTCATTTGCTTATCTAACGGTGTTAGGATTATTGTTATGGTGCAGGAGGAACAAAAACGAACACAAGAGTAGAAATAACGAAGGTATATTACACGAAATAATAATACAAGATGTGGAAGGTGTTAGCATGACTGTCAGTCTGGTTTGGAGTGAACTACTATCGGCTCGACTCGATTCGTCCCTCTCTCTTGAGAGGCGTAGTATACATAGTGTTAGGAAGAGTTCATTCTGTAGTTATAGGTAAGGACCCATGACAATTATGGCCACCAATAATTAATTCTGAAAAGACTTTAAACTCTCTCAAGATTGCTTAGCTGTATGGTTAAATAAAACATCCTTATCTTATGTCGCTTTCTCTTTTTGCGTATTTACTGAATTCATTTTCTATTCGTTTGCTTTCAGTATGAGTTCTGAATAATTCTAATATCCTTCCCGATTAAATGAAGCTAACCTAGCAGTTCAAACAGTTCTTCGCGATATAATTTATTGAACGCTTCTGCGTAATCTATAAAACATAGGTATACATCCTTTGAATTTGTACTGCTTTATCTGATATAACTCTGAGTATATATGTCTCATTCCTTGTCAGATATCCTTAAAATCACTGCACAGTCCGTGTCCTTTTTCGGGTTCTAATTTTGCAGTGTGTACTATTTATCAAAATTCGGATGATTAGTTTTTCTATGTGGCTCATTAGGCTGACTTAGGAGCTGCTGTAGGTTCCTCTCTTTGCATGCTATCAACACTTTTGTCATCTGCATATCTAACGGTGTTAAGAGTGTGGCTATCAATAATTATCCCTGTTAGGACTTCTCATATGCTTCACTGTAAAATGTTCAGAAAGCAATAGCAGAACGTAACAACAGGCCTTCAGAGAAAACAGGTTTTGAAATATTGTGTAATAAACAGACATTCCACATATCTGCTGAAGGAGGAAGTTCTTAAAAACCATTCAGACGTGCATAATTGTTCTGTATTTTCGTTTGCTTATAATCATGTCGTTGAATCGTCAAAACGATATAGTAAACATGAAAGAATATATTGGAACTGTCCTGTCGAAGCTTGATAAACGAAAGAAAAAAAAGAGGAAGAAATAATTTAAAAAAAAAAGACAACTTCGAAAGAGGAAAAGAAAAAGAAATATCGACATACAATTCGTATGTTAGGAGCAGGTGGTCTGAGTTTGTTTTCTGTTACACAAAAATACAGTAAGTAAACCTTACGTTTAGCACGTATTGACTGACACACGTGACTTTAAGGTTTTTTTTTTGGGGGGGGGGGGGTATGCTAGCTTCTGCATTCATTAATTGCACAAAAGCAAGGCATCAGCTGTTGTGTAGGATAAGAAACATATCTTTAAGGACCGTTGTGCTACATCCATATGTTAAGACTTGTTAAACGAAAATCTGTTATAGAATTACAAAAAAAAAAAAGAAAAGAAAACAGGCATTCTCATTACCCATGTTCTCATTGTTGTTAATTTCTAGTCCTAGGTATGACGAGAAACTACATCCGGCAACATGGGCTCTGTTCGGAAGATTGAAACTTTTGAGGAGCATGAAACCACTTTTTAATTGCTGTTGTTTCCAAGCCCACCCTGACATTTGTTTCTAGTTCTGGGTATGACGACAAACTACATCGGGCAGCAGGAGCCCTGATCGGGAGATTGGAGGTTTTAAGGATCAAGGAAGTTAGAGTAACGGCCGATTGAAATTCATAAAATCTTTCTCTTAAACCTTTTTTTTTTTCAGAAAAATAGGTTTCTTGAGTCAACCAACTGTTATTGTTCTTTTCCAGTATTGATGGCAGATTCCTTCCTAACCTTTTTTATTTGTAATTCTGTAGCGTTAGTCTGTAAGATTTAATAAAGTGTTATCTTTTTAAGAACTTGAGAATTCATTTGCTTGAAGCTATTTTTAATAATTAATCTGAGAAAAAGGTCGTATATGGCTGACATCTTAGATATTTCTGAACGAGTTGAACAACATGCATGACAGTCATGACGAATGTGAGTCTGACAACACGATTTAAGAACATGACATAATTTCTTAGGTTAATGTTTTGGTTATGTAGCACCTTGCGGTGTTAGGCGAAACTACCCCTACCGCAGACTATCCTGTTTCATTTCTTTTTTTTCTCCTGTACTATTTTTTAAATAACTGATCAATACACCGAGTTTTTTTTTTTTTTTTTTGAAGAGATTAAAGTTTATTCATTCAATATACTAATTTTTTTCCGATGGATTCAGGGTAGGTGTCGGCACTGTTTTCATTCGAATTCCTGATCATCGAAACTTGTTTTAAAAAAGGTTTATCTAATATTCAACTTCTTCGACCGCTTGATAAAGAATGTTGTTATTTTTTATTTATTTATTTATTTTTTTTTTTTTTTTTGTTCGCGGGCATTCTCGTCAGTGCTATGAATACCTATCTAATCAGCATAGGTCTCCTCTCCTCATCATCAGTACCCTGGCCTCTGGAGGGAAAATAGCAAAGGTGTGATAGGGAATGTACAAATCACTATTATTCAATTATTGTACACGCACATACAAAAAAAAATATCATAGATATATCGTTACGTTCAAAATCGACTTGTTACATATTGTCTTCAATGTAATTTCTAGTTTTTTATTGAATGAATAAAAATTAAATAAAAAACAAGAGATTCTTTTTTTGAAAAGTAAAAGTATTAAAAATAAATGAATGCGTTATTTTCAAAATTTAAAGTATTAAAAAAAATAAGGTTTCGTTCTTTTTTTTTAAATTTGTTTGCATTTGGTTGCAAGCAAATTACTCGCAGCTTTTACATCAATTTAATGTTCAATAAACGGCGAGAACTTTCATTCCATACAGATAATTCCAACATAGGATTAAAACCAGAAATATCTAAAAAAAAAAATATATATATATATATATATATATATATATATATATATATATTAGGTTGGTGCAAAAATAATATCGTTTTTTGACGTAAAAAAAATACGTCAAAAACGATATTATTTTTGCACCAACCTAATACTAAAATTCGAAACTTGAAGTGACCGTATGTGACGCGTTCGGCGGAGGAGGGGCGTAGTCCACATTTGATAAATTTGCGCCAATACGCGCTTAAAAAATTTTAGAAAATTTTGACCAACATTTATTTTAATGATTAACTGGAAGGAATTGAAAATTTAGGACTACGTTAGACTTAAGTAAAACAATAACAATAATAATATTTATTAAGAATTTATTACAAGAAATATAAAGTTTTATGGAAACCTTTTTGACAATTATGGATTTAGTTACAAAACAAATAAATAAAAATAATATAAATTTTGATGCTATATTCAGTTTCTTATGTATTTTACATTTTCTCCTTTTTTTTGGGCAGCATTTTAGAATACGTTGGATGCAAGGCTAAATTTCCGAAGTTGAACAAACTCAAGCTATTTCATTTATGCTTTGTTACCTCTCTTTTCCATTGTTGTTTTTAGATCACTTTCTTCCGGTCATTTTGATAGGCAATAGTGAAATTCTGACATTTAGAATGATCTTATTCGTTTTTGAAAAATAAAGTCTATAAAAAAGGAATATTTTGAATTAATATACGAGCAAAAATAAAAATGCTTTCGACAAAATACCTTAATGATTTCATTATAATTATGTAACAATAATATAATGATATTCCGCAGAAAAATCTCCAGTTTATGCTATCTCATCTCATTTCATCGTTATGAACTATTAACTTAAATTGAGCTTGAAATATTGTGTAATCGGCTATAATTTTTATAAAGTACTTGGATATAATATAATAAATAATTTGCAGTGAAAAAAGCAATATTATGTTGAATAGGCCCTCCTAAGATGACCGCGTCATATACTCGACTAGAGTGTGTTATTTTATGATAATTGTTTACGCAAAAATATTAGGGAATCGCACTATACAAAGGTATTTTTTGAATAGGTTAAAAATCAGACATTAACAGTTTTTTTTACCCAACAAAATAGAAGGTCGCACAATACACAGGTAGATATAAACACAAACAAAAGTACAGCATCTAAATCTTCGTATCAGATATTTTGCGATAAGCGGTTTTTCTCACGATTCCCGGGTAGCTTTGTACAAAAAAGAATGAAGACCATTTATTTGATATAAGATACGTCCAGGATGATGTCTAAGTACAGCGATATTTGATTACAGTAAGCCTACTATTAATTATCAGAAGATTGTGTCATTATAGACGCACTATATATATATATTTATTTAAATGTCAGGTTTTTCAAGGAAAAAAAACACTGGTTGCAGTATAAATGAAGTCGACTTATACACGAGTATATCTGTTGTATTACAAGGGCACTTCGGCCTGGTGTAATGGTTAGCAAGCTTGTCTCGCTAGATCAGTTACGACTGAAAAGTGAGTTCGATTCTCACTAGGTGTCCCAAACTTTCGGTCTTGTGCCACATCTAAGCTACGCTTAGAAAATATTTGGGTACCTCTAGGTGGTGAAATGGTTAGCAAGCTTGCCTCACTCAGAACTATTGCAACTGAGTGGTGAGATCGATTCTCACTGGGTGCCATACATTCGGCCTTGTGCCACATCTGAGCTACGCTTGGAAAATCACTATAAACGTGAGCACCTCGACGTAGTGTAACGATTACAATGCTTGTCTTGCTAGATCAATTACGACTGTGTAGTGAGTTCGATCCTCACTGGGTGCCCCATACTTTCGGCCTTGTGCCACATCTAAGCCGGGGTTAGAAAATCACTATATCCGTTACTTTACAACGATATTCAGAACTTACTTGAGTATCCCTATAAATGTGATTTGCCTTTTTCTAAAAAAAAAAAATATGTTGTGGAGTGTTGAATAATGTTTAATTAAAATATTTTGGCAGATAATTTACTATTCTGATGTCTTTGGTGGTGCCTTGTTCCCTTTCAGAGAATCATACATTGACATTTGTCTTCTAAACAGTCGTTCTTTCAACAGCAGAAGCCTAAGCGCACCTTCCAATCATTTCAGCGAAGATACTTGGCGAATCGTCAAGTCCTGCAGACCCCTGGCACGGGATTATTGAAATCTTGAATCGGTCGACCGTATTCAATTATAGAGGTACACCGAAGAACACCTAAATTGCAAAAAGCGTTTGAAGACAACAAAATAAAATAATATAAAAAGTATAAAACAAAAACAAAAATAACTTGGACACATGTTCGCAAAATAGAACGGATTTGGTTTGGCATAAAATCTGTCCAAATATACCTCTGCGCTTCGTCGAATCTTATAAGCATGCTCCAAGCAACTGAAGTTTATTATACTGCTGTTGTTGACTAAAATTAACTTCGTAGGGAAAAGGGTTGTATAAGAACAAGACGGGTGAATAGGTAAATTTTTACGCGCCAATCTTTCCCTTGCGTCTTTGTATGCTTTGAAAATCAGCATTTGATAACGTTCTTTTGTTGCAGCTCTAGAATCGACTTTTGCTACTGGTGAGAAATGAAGACCTACTGTTAGACTAGTGGTTGTCGATCAAAGCATATTTCAGCGCTTCTTTTATTTGTGGATCACTTTGTAAGTATATAGATCAAACAAAAACTGTAGAATTCCTTTTATTCTAGAGACAACACCATTTTATGATTTGGACAACTGGTTTAGAAGAAGTTCTTAGTTACCATCAAACAGAGCATCGATTCTTTTTTTAACCATTTCATAAGAGCCACTAACACGCAAGCGGTTATTCAGTAGGAAATGATATAATTAAAGCATATTAAGGAGCAAGAATAATAAAAGGGATGCAGAATTAATTTCAACTCGGAACTAATTTCAACTCGGTGGGAATTTCAACTCGGAACTAACTGTTAGGGTTAGGGTTAAGAATTTAAATCGAGTTGAAATTCATTCTGATTTTAAATTAATTCCGAGCTGAAATTGATTCGGAGTTTAAATTATTTCCAAGTTGAAATTAATGACGAGTTGAAATTAGTTCCGAGTTGAAATTGCTTCCGAGTAGAAATTAATTCTGATTTAAAATTAATTCCGAAATGAAATTGGTTCCGAGTTGAAATTAATTCTGATTTAAAATTAATTCCGAATTGAAATTGGTTCCGAGTTGAAATTAATTCTGATTTAAAATTAATTCTGATTTAAAATTAATTCTGATTTGAAATTAATTCCGAGTTGAAATTAGTTCTGTCAGTCGGATAAAAGAACAGAATTTAAGATAACATTTTGAAGATCAAAGTGGAAAGTAAGGAATGGAACCAGAAGAGTGTTCCACAGGCGAGAAGTGCGAGGAAAGAGACTCTCAGCATAGACCTTACGGTTACATCTAGCAATTTCAACAATACAAGGATGAGACCTAGTTGCCAATCAAGTAGTACGCTTAAATTCATGAGGTTGAGGTGCCAAAAAAGGAAATCACATTATGAAGTAAGTAAATCTTACCGCCAATCTAGTAATGCGCATAAATTCATAGAGATGAGAGAAATGAATTAGAAAGTGGCGTCACGTCTAAACGATCGCTATTTCCAGTCTATCCTCTATTACTATACGGATCGCCATTTCTAGTCTATCCTCTATTATTATACGGATCACCAATTCTACTCTATCCTCTATTACAATACTGATCGCCTTTTCTAGCATATCCTCTATTACTATACTGTTGTGACCAAGTAGATGGTGAAGAAGAACAAAACATGAGGTTGCAGATAAATATTGTATTGCACAGTAAATACAACAGAAGAGTGTTACACCAGTGCCTGTCGGTTAATCAGCGTTCAGTCTATATCACTGTCCCTCCTCCAGGCCTACTTTTCCTAGTAACTTTATAGTAAGTGGAAGATTCCACCATAGCCTTATTAGATGAAGGACGCCACAACATATACAGATCGCTACTTCTAGTCGTTGCTCTATTACTCTACGGATCACCATTTCTAGTCTATCCTCTATTATTATACGTATCCCATTTTTAGTCTATCCACTATTAATATACGGATCGCTATTTCTAGTATATCCTCTATTAATATACAGATCGCTACTTCTAGTCTATCCTCTATTACTATACGGAAATAACTGAGATTAAAGGTTAATTCCAATCACTTGAAGAATGCCTTTGTGAATATGGCAATGAAGAAGGTAACAGTCTGAATAAAAATAATACCTCATCTCTAAGCTACATTATGACAGAGATAGGCATAGGTAAGCTACATTATGATCCACGTCCATCTTTCAGGGATCTCAAGCATAGTTATGCTACGTTATAATTCAAGATCTCAAGAGATATAGCCCGCGCGAGATGTGGTAGACTTGTAAATATGTAAGGTACAATCTAGCACAACACAGTGAACCAAATCTCCTAGCAGAAGACCAGATGAAAATTTGATGCCAAGAAGGTAGAGTTGGCTGCTCTCCATTCTAGCGCTAGAAAAAGTTCTCTGTAATGGTTAAATGAGAGCAGTTTTATTTTGGAGGCGTTAAAATTTCTTGCCCCAATTAACCACTAAGTGAATGTCCTTTTCAAGAGTACCAGCCAAGTTTAATTTTATCGTTTTTTTTTTTTGTTTTTTTTAACGATTCCAATTTAAATCTGTTTTTTTTGGGTGGGGGGTTAACGATTCCAACTTAAATCTGTTTTTTTTTTTTTTGTTTTTTAACGATTCTAACTTAAATCTGTTTTTTTTGTTTTTTTTAACGATTCCAACTTAAATCTGTTTTTTTTTTGTTTGTAATTTTTGTTTTTTTTTAACTATTCCAACTTAAATCTGTTTTTTTTTTTTTGGTTTTTTTAACGATTCCAACTTAAATCTGCTTTTTTTGTTTTTGTCTTTTATTTTTTTAACGATTCCAACTTAAATCTGTTTTGTTTTGTTTTTTGTTTTTTTTTTAACGATTCCAACTTAATCCTGCTTCTTTTTTTTTAACGATTCCAACTTAAATATGCTTTTTTTTGTTTTTGTCTTTTTTTTTCTAACGATTCCAACTTAAATCTGTTTTTTTTTTTTTGTTGTTTTTTGTTTTTTTTAACGATTCCAACTTAAATCTGTTTCTTTTTTTGGTTTATTTTTTTTGTTTTTTTAACGATTCCAACTTAAATCTGTTTTCTTGTTTGTTTGTTTGTTTTTTTAACGATTCCAACTTAAATCTGTTTTTTGGTTTTTTTTTTTAACTATTCCATCTTAAATCTGTTTTTTTGTTTGTTTGTCTGTTTTTTTAACGATTCCAAATTAAATCTGCTTTTTTGTTTTTGACTTTTATTTTTTTAACGATTCCAACTTAAATCTGCTTTTTTGGGTTTTTTTTTAACGATTCCAACCTAAATATTCTTTTTTTTTGTTTTTGTCTTTTGTATTTTTAACGATTCCAACTTAAATCTGTTTTTTTTTTGTTTTTTTTTTAACGATTCCAACTTAAATTTGTTTTTGTTTTTTTTAACGATTCCAACTTAAATCTGTTTTTTGTTTTTGTTTTTTATCGTTTGTCCACCTACCCAGGTGTGTATTGTAGGAGACATCGCTCTGAAAGGTACGAAGCTGGCATCGTTTATTTAAGCAAGAAACATTGAAAAGTTGCTCTTAAGATGATGCAAATTTTTCAATTTAACTTGAAAGATTTTCCAATCATATAAATTCATGGCGGCATTATTTATTCATTAGAATTCGATATGTCCTCTGGTTTTCTATTTCGATTCAACACATTTCAGCTAAACCTTTCGGTTCTCCATAGGACAAACTAATTAATAAGACTCTCGCACAAATTTAAAAGATTTCGTCGTAACACTGATGGCTTAAAAGCATTCACCCGAAGCAAGGAGGTAAAGCCACTACGTCGAAAGGGGTTACTGACAGTAAAGTGAACTCAGAAAAGTTCTCTGTAGAGAAAGTACAATAAAAATAGCAATATTCAAGAAAACAGAAGATGACGATTGATTTAATTATTTTTACGGTCGTAGTTAACAGGAAAGTGAGCGTTGTAGCCAGTTTAGAGGCCAGAAAGAAAAACACGGAGGACGAAGGTAGGTTGAACAAGTGTATTGAAATAACAGATATATACAAAGCATGAGTGTTAGTAATAAGCAGTTAAAAGTGTCCGTCGGAAAGGTCAGGTTACACTGCGTCTCGGCTGCTCAACGACTCTATATTTAACAGTCCGCCCAAAAGGAATGTATGTGGCACTAGGCCGAGTTTAACGTGGTTTTCTACTCGGTCAAAAATATCCCCTTTGAACACGCATGAGCGGGTTCGGGATCTGTCTACCTCCCCGGACGAAACTTTGCCCTTTGGTAAAGCTACGTCCGGGTTCCTCTCTGCCAAAGCAGTGAATTCGACGGAAGTCGCACACAGTCAGAGACTGCTCACGTCTCTACATTTAACAGTCCCCCCACGAGGAATGTATGTAGCACAAGGCCAAGTTTAACTTGGGTTTCTCCGAGCCCGTAGGCTCGGCCAAAAATATCCCTTTGAACCCGCATAAGCGGGTTCGGGATCTGTCTACCTCCCCGGACGAAACTTTGCCCTTCGGCAAAGCCTTGTCCGGGTTCCTCTCTGCCAAAGCAGAGAGTTCGACAGAAGTCGCACACCGTCAGAGACTGCCTCACGATTCTCTCCTAGGAAGTCTAGCGGTTAGTATTTATGAGAGGAGGAAGAATTTATTCTACTGTAGGAGGGTTTACCACAATAGCAAGTTAGCGTAAGAGTGTGAGAAATGTTGGATAAGTTATTACAAACGATTGCACCTAGCAATTTCAATAATAAAATGATAAGACCTAACTGCCACTCTAGTAATGCGCTTAAATTCCCGTAGTCCGGTTACCAAATAGAAAAGCTCATCAGAACAATTGCCATTAAAAGAATTATACATAATGCACAGAGAATCTACTTTACGAACCTCGAGAAGTGATGAGATGTTGAGATAACATTTCTGATTTTTCTTTTAATTTTGTCCAGAACCTCTCGACACAGAGCACCAGTGCAAATGGAGCAATAATAATTTAATGCGCGGGCGCGAGATAGACTCATAAATGCGCAGGACATATCTGTGAAAGTTTGTTTGAGGCTATTAAAAGGTCGTTTCAATAAACAATTCTCGATGATATTGCCAACACAAGCAATGAAGAAATAGATAAAAAGGTGATGGAAACATTTCGATCTGACTGAAATGGCGAAGACTAAATTAATATTTTCCCTGTGGGAAACATTCCACATTCATTGACCAAAAGGTCTGTGTTATAGTCAGTTAAAAACTTATAAATTTCATTTCTTAAAACAGTTTTTTCAAGAAATCAGTCTTCTAAAAGTTGACTGGTAGTTATCACCCTGAATAGTACTGAAGAGAGTTAATTATTAACTTTTTAATTTTCACAGTAATAAGGAGTGCCAGAGAAAAGCGATAATAACAAAAAAATTGCAATATGAGCACTGGTAAAAACATGTATTTGATAACAGCAAAAATTGCAATATGAGCACTGGTAAAAACATGTATTTGATAACAGCAAAAAATGCAATATGAGCACTGATAAAAAATTAATGCTGAAGACATTAGGTTTATAATCCCCAGAAATCCATACACAGTTCTTCTCAAGGACACATGGCACAGTGGTTAAAGGCGTTAGTTAGATCCAGTGTGAGTTCAATACCCGACTAAGACAGTGGAGAACTTGGAGAGGGGAATTAATAGGAGATAACTGATAACTGGCATCCATTAAAAACATGGCACGTGGAACTAGAATAGTCTACACCAGTGAGCGAAATAAAGGGTTCAGTTCGACATTCCAACCACCTGAAGAAGGACGGATCATACAACGGCCGAAACGTTGTAATAAATATGGCGACAAAGATGAGAACAATAGTCCGAATAATGTAAATAGTGTACATAATACCTCATCTCAGAAATATAGACAGATAACTTTTTTTATAACTGAAAATGAAGTTCTATACTGGGAGACCAAAATAGAGGCATTTTTCATAGCAGTATCTAAGAAGGCCGGTGAAAAAAAGAAATGGGAACTCTGTCTATATTTCTTAGAAGAGTCCTCATCTTTATTTCCATATTTACGAAGTTTCGACCGTTGTTCTAGTTCCGCCTGCCATACTCCTCGGGACATCTCAGTTATCTCCCTTTAACTCAACCCTTCAAGTTTTTGTTCACTTTTACACTATCCAGTTATTGAACTCACAACTCTCATCAGCACTCGTCAGAGCGAAAACTCTCCGCCGACGTTGAGAAGTCTGATTCCCAGATTTCAGTTAAAGGGGAGATGACGGAGACATCCGGATGAGGCATGGCACGTGGAACTAGAACAATCTACCCCCCGCCCCCCAGTGGAAATGAAATAAAGGATTCAGTTCGAAATTTCAATCACCTGAAGAAGGGCGGAGCGTACAACGACCGAAACGTCGTAAATATGGCAATAAAGACGAGAACAACAGTCCGAACAATGTAAATAATGTAAATAAATGGGAAATCCAGACAACCAAGCATATTGAGCCATGTAACAAAACATATCATCCGAATCTTGTTAAATAGATCGACCAGCGGGATTAGACGGGAAATAGAACAAGAACAGTGCGGGTTCGTTAAAGACACCAGAAAAAAATGAATGTGAGTTTCATGCTCAGAGTGATTCAAATGCAAAATGATGTATATCTATACCTTATAGGTTATTTTTACATAGGAATAAAGTGTCGCTGCCGACACTTGAGTTTGAACCTAGATCGCCAATGAGCAAACACAGGCGATCCCATTATTGAATTAAATAGAATATGTGACCATATAGGAAACGAATTAGAAAGCCGCATGACGTCTAAGCGATCGCTATTTCCAGTCCATCCTCTATTACTATACGGACCGCTATTTCTAGTCTATCCTCTATTAATATACGGAACTCCATTTCTACTGTATCCTCTGTTAATATACAGATCGCCATTTCTAGTCTATCCTCTAATACTATACGGATCACCAATTCTACTCTATCCTCTATTACTATACGGATCGCCATTTCTAGTCTATCTTCTATTATACGCATCACCAATTCTACTTTATCCTGGCAGTGAATGCAGGTCAATTATCGCACAAGAGAAGAAGATACTTGTAGCAACAAATACGTGGTTCTACAGAAGGATGGTCAGAATAATATGTACCGAACATGTGAGCAACGACGAACTTTTACAGAAACTGCAAAAAAGGACACGTATTGTTATGGTCCGGTTCCTTGTACCACGATGATAGTCCAAGGTAGAACCAATAAAGAAGAACTCGAATACGGATATGGAATAACACACATATATTACAAACAGGAATATATACAGAGAAGTAGAAAGTGTTAGTATGAACAATCAGGTTTAGTAGAGAGAACAATGTAGTCTCAACCAGTATCACTATTCCAATGTCTTGTAGTAATTGCCTGAACGTCGCGTTCTGTTTCGGACTGACTCTGACCCGACTCTTGACTCGACTTGAACTACTGACTCCTTGCCTACTCCTTAGACGCAGTATTTATTATGTATGGAATAGTCCATTATTATTATTATGGGTAAGATCCCATAATACTTATAATAAATGACATCAGGAGAGGACAGTTTACATTTCTAGGGCAAAAAACGAGGAAAGAGGTTTCGGTAAATTTGATACTCACAGCACAGACACGATCGACAGAGGAAAACAGCGCATAAACTAACTAGCGAGTTTATGTAAATGACCGTGGGAGCAAGGTTTAGGAGAGATATCTAAAAGACAATTTATTAAGAGCTACAAAGGATAAAAAATTGTGGAGAGCCATGATCGCCAACGTTCTTAAAGAATACGAAGAAGTTAACAGGTTGATTATATAATTATTTATTCTTCTACTTGCATGTGCATTTTCGTTTTTGCATTTGAAAGCGTTCAAGTGCTATATTTTCAAAAGCTCTTTATTTGTGTAGCAATCAATATCTTCTGATGACATAGTGTTAATTTGAAACCATTTTTAATTAAGACGTCGATAATTAACACCTGCTTTTTATTATAATTTTTTCATTACTGTATTTTCGACTCTATAAGACGACTTACGTATAATACAACATCGTGTTTTTTTTTGTTCAAACTAAAAATATGAAAAAAATTACATCCTTGACTATAATACGACCCAGTAGTACAGCCACCTCTATATAGTTTGAAAAGTTGTACAATATTAGACATTATTTAGCTGAAATATTTAATTTTTCACCATATTAAAATAGTCCTGGGTATGACGAAATACTAGATTTGGCAGGAAGGCATTTGATTGGGTGTTTTGAGGCACGTGGAATCAGTCCTTAATCACTGTTATTCCCGTGTCCACAATAACCCGTTATGCCAGCACCTGGCAGGGTCCCAGATATGGGTAAATAGTAAACTCCTAAACAAAAAACACATTATTTAGTTATAAAAATACATTTTTATAAGAAAAATACCAGCAATGCATTTTATATGAAATTACCAACAATACCTACTTATACTAAAGTTACCAACAATACCTAGTTTAGTACAATTTCCAATAATAAATATTTACAGTAAAGTTACCAACAATACCAAATTCTGGTAAAATTGCCAACAATACCTATTTATAATAAATTTCCTAACAATACATTTTTAATGCAAAATTACCAGCAATACTTTTTTAGTGTAAAATGACACACAATACATTTTATCTATACTTGAAGTCATAAAATTGTGCTCAAAATAATTAGATAGCGGCATTAAATAACCCATCATAAAACGTGATTCTACAGAAGGACGATGAGAAACGATGGACCGAACACGTGAGCAACGACGAACTTTTAGAGAAAATCATAGAAAAAGAAAACTTATACCTAACATCAAGGAGAGACAGTTGAAATTTATAGGGCACAGAATATACCACTAAATAAATATATATATATATTGATATACCACTAAATACCCTATAATGTTTCATAATAGGGCAAAGAGTACTAAAATGTTACGTATTACCTGTAATCTTGTATGGCAGTGAATTATGGATAATCTTCTCGCAGATGATGAAGAGACTTGAAACAACCGAAACGTGATTCTACAGAAGGACGATGAGAAAACGATGGACCGAACATGTGAGCAACGACGAACTTTTAGAGAAAATCATACTAAAAGGAAACTTATACCTATCATCTGGAAGTGGCAGTTGAAATTTATAGGGCACAGAATATACCACTAAATAAATATATATGTGTTGATATACCACTAAATAAAATCAACCAACCAATGATATTGAGAATAGAAATGAACAGGATGTCTAACCATTGTGTTTTTCTTCTTCTAATTTCCGTTTCAAAAGTTATTTTCGAAATTACGTGGAAAGGTACTAACAAAACGTACCTGGTAATGCATTTTAAGGTGTTAATTAATCTATCATACGTTTTTGTTTCATGTGACTTCATTATATTTCTATATAAACTAGATAAAATATTAAAAAAAAAAAGAATATTGTCTTTCATTAAGAAGGTAGAGAAAAATCTTTATGAAAACAAGAAAATCAAAATAGAAACAAACTTTATCTTGTGAGCAAAACTCGTCTAATTATAAACATTGCGCTGTTTCCCAAAGAACAAATATTGCCGACATGCCAAATACCTCTTGTAAACAATTATCAACACGCGCCTATTTTGTCTGTCTATATTTCTGAGATGAGACATTGTAACTATTTACATTGTTCAGACAGATGCCCTCATCTTTATCTTAATATTGCGTTGTGGGTCCCGAGATGAAATTCGGTCTCCAATGAATGACAAACCCAAGAAATAAAGATAAGAAATTAAATGTATTTACACAATAATACAAAGGGTAATTCTGTTAGTGTTGAAACTTGACTAATGCATGGAATAATAATGCAACACAAAATGTACTTAGAACAAAATATATTGAAACAAGAAAGTGTACACAATATTTACATATAGTCTTTTGTTTATTCCTGGGAAGACCGTTCCTGGAATCGGTGTTGACTGAGTCGCAGTCGGGCAGAGTCTCTGGTTGAATCTCTGTATTTATCTATCCACCCCCGAGGATAAAATGTGGCACAAGGCCGGTTTAATGTGGGTATCTCCGAGCCCGTAGGCTCGGCCAAAAATATAGCCTTTTTGAACCCGCCTAGATGGGTTCAAGGCCAGTCTACCTCCCCGGACGAAACCTTACCCTTCGGCAAAGCTTCGTCCGGGTTCCTCTCTGCTAATGCATAGAGTTCGACAAATTCTCTCTGGTTGAATCTCTCGATTCCTCTCCGGTACCAACCATATTTATATGGTCGGTACTCCACTATGCAAATTAGGTGGATCCTACCACAACATTTAGTAAATCCAGGAACGCGGTTAGTCGTAATATATATATATATTCAAGAAAGAAATTCGGATTACAAACACAGAAAATGTCTCATATCGAGAATATTTAACATTGAAAAACAAAAGAAAAAATGAATTATTTTTAAAAATATGTGGAAATCTCCGCTTTTACCTGAAGACGGTCACGAGACCAGAAACACGTGTAGTGTAACATTATGTAAAACAAAGCATAATATTTTTTTCTAAATAAATCCACATTACAACCAAAAACGTTTACGGCACCTCTCTTCTCTTCTTTTTAATATACATACTTTTCTCTCGTTGGAACCACTACAACCTCTTTCTTTTATATTTATAAATTTATATATATATATATATATATATATATATATATATATATATATATACAGTCTCAAAGTAGGACTTCCTTAGAGTCTACTTGCTTGTAACTGACTTCTACAAGCGGTTACCTCACACTATTACTCTACCTCCCACTCAATTACAATCTCTATCACTATCTCAGCTCACTCTCACTCTGTCTATATTCTGACTGACTCTGGGTATTTAACGGCAGCAGTCCAAGTAACACTCTGGTAGAGTCCACTTATATGAAAAAGGGGTGAGACCTCATAACATATTGTCATATTTTGGAGGTACGAAACTGAAATTTAGATATCCGGAAAAAGCATCTGTAACTAGACCAATCTACCACCGTGGACTGAATAAAATGTTCAGTTCGAAATTCCAACGTATATTACCTGAAGAAGGCCGGAGCGTACAACGGTCGAAACATCGTGAATATGAAAATAAAGATGAGGATAAGAGTTCGAACAATGTAAAAGTGTAAATATACCTATTTTGTGTTTTATTGTATATTGTGCTAACTCTAGAAATAGGGTAAAGAATACTGAAATCTTACCTGATACCTGTAATCTTGTATGGCAGTGAATTATGGATAATCTTCTCGCAGATGATGAAGAGACTTGAAACAACCGAAACGTGATTCTACAGAAGGACGATGAGAAAACGATGGACCGAACATGTGAGCAACGACGAACTTTTAAAGAAAATCATAGAAAAAGGAAACTTATATCTAACATCAGGGAGAGACAGTTGAAATTTATAGGGCACAGAATGAGGAAAGAGGGCTTTGGAATATGATACTCACAGAACAAATCGAAAGCAAGAGGGACAGAGGAAAACAACGCATAACATAATTAGTCAGCTTGAGTAAATGGATGGCGTAACCAGATTTAGGAAAAATATCAAAAAACAATATTTATTAAGAACTACAAAAGACAAGAAATTGTGGAGAGCCATAATTGCCCACGTCCCGATGGAACACTGCACAAGACGATGATGATGAAGAAGAAGAAGAACTATGCTATATAAGGGACCAAGTTTTTTTGGGCGTCGCAGAATCTCTACCCTAGAAATCAGAACGCCAATTCTTCCCAGTTGAGTATGGCGGGGACTTGTAACTTAATATATCAGGTCCTCCCATAAGTTCTGTCCGAATTTTAACTTTTTATTAAAATGAACGAAATTTAAAGAGTATTTTATAATGTCTAATGGAGCTGAACATTATTTTTTATGTTTAGATGCATTTAAACTGTTCAAATTTTATTTCAGAGAACAATAAAATAAAAGTTTGTTTGATTAAAACCCTGCTAACATGGAAGTACCCAAGAATCATTTGAGGCACATAATGCTTTATGAGTTCAAGAAAGGAAACTCAGCAGCCGAAGTGGCTAGAAACATTCACACAGTTTATGGAGAGGAATGTGTGAATGAAAGAACTTGCAGAAGATGATTTGCAAAATTCAGAGGTGGAGATTTCACCCTTGAAGATGAAGATCGAACCGGACGTCCAGTTGAGTTTGATGAAAAGCTTCTTGAAGCAGCCCTTGAAGAAAATCTTGCTTTATCAGTTGAGGAATTGGCAGTGGTTCTCAGTTCAAACCATACAACTGTTCTTCGTAATCTTCAACAACTTGGAAATGTTCCTAAACTTGGAAAATGGGTGCCCTGAAAACAACCTCAAACCCCGAGTTGACATCTGCTCTTCTCTCCATTCTCGCCAACTTGTTTCAGCTTTTTTGGATAGACTTGTGACTGCCGAAGAAAAATGGATCTTTTATCGAAATGTTAAGCATCGTAGATAGTGGCTTGTTAAAGGGAAGGATCCAATCCACAGCCAAGAAGGGAACTTCATGGGAAAAAGGTTCTTCTTTCAATCTGGTGTGATCGCCAAGGAATAATCCACTTTGAATTCTTACCACCTAATGCAACAATTAATGCTCAAATATACTGTCAGCAATTAGAGCGTTTGAACCAAGGTTTGAGGAAAAAAAGACCTGCTCTAGTGAATCGAAAAGGGGTGATGTTTCATCAGGACACTGCGCGACCCCACACAGCAAAAGATCAAAGAACTTGGTTGGGGGAAAATTCCTCATCCACCTAATTCTCCCGATCTTGCTCCTTCAGACTACCATTTGTTTCGTACCTTACAGAATCATTTGGAAGAAACAGCTTTTGTAACACAGGAAGAGGTTAAAACTGACATTTGCGAGTTCTTCGAATCAAAGCCAAAATAATTTTACAATAATGGAATTAGTAAGCTTGTTAATAGATGGAAGGAAGTCATAGATAATCATGGAAAATACATTGTTGATTGAATCTGTACTTAAATGTAACATTTGGTCAATTGTTTTCTTTATTCAAAATTCCGACAGAACTTATGGGATGACCTGATATAAATCATACACTCTTGGATTTACTTTGGGGTTTTCACCTGCACAAACAGGATATTTAACCAACATCATCATCATCGTCATCATCATCATTAGCAACAACAAGAACAATAGTCATGTAACCGGATAGGGTCATGGGGTCGAAAAATTCACCTTATTTATTGAATGACCCTAGTATATATATATATATATATATATATATATATATATATATATATATATATATACTATATATATATATATACTAGGGTCATTCAATAAATAAGGTGAATTTTTCGGTCCCATGACCCTATCCGGTTACATGTATATATATATATACTAGGGTCATTCAATAAATAAGGTGAATTTTTCGGTATAAGGACTTCTAATGCAGATAGAAGTTTTTTTTAATTTATTTTTCAACGTAGTCTCCCAGCACGGTCACACACTTTTCCCATCTGTGCACAAGCTTCCGTATTCCCTCAGCGTAAAAATCTTTGGACTGATGCTTCAGCCAGTCGCTCACAACACTTTTGACTTCATCGTCACTTTTAAACTTTGTGCCTCTTGTGAACGCTTTCAAGTGACCAAGCAGGTGAAAGTCTGAAGGGGCAAGACTCTGGGCTGTATGGGGGATGAGGGAGCAGTTCCCAGGCCAGCTCGTTGATGGTCTGCACCGTTTGGGCAGATGTGTGAGGCCTTGCGTTGTCATCATGCAAGATGACTCCTTCTGACTGATGACCCCTGCGTTTGTTCTTAATGTCTTTCTTGACCTGCCTCAGCAGTTCACAGTAGTTCTTCTGTCAGACTGAATGAGGTCATTGACTGATTCGATCACCTCAGGAGACCTCACTTCTGTAAGCCTCCCTTGTCTGTCTTCATCCTCAACACTGCTCCGTCCTTCTTTAAACAATTTAGCCCACTTGTAGACATTTTTTTGACTGAAACATGTGGCACCATACACAGTTGACATTCTCCTATGAATTTCAACTGGTTTGCACCCTTCAGCAACCAAAAACTTAATAAGTGATCGCTGTTCAATCCTGGAGCATGCTTCTTGGTCGGCCATCTTTGTTAATCGCCAAAACTCTCAAAGTTTTTTTTTTAATCTTCTAAAGAAATTAAATCCATATGAAAAAGAAGTAAAACAAAAAAAAAACAGAAAAAAAAGTAAGCTTCTATCTGTATTAGAAGTCCTTATACCGAAAAATTCACCCTATTTATTGAATTATCCTCGTAATTTGTAATGTGATGAACGATATGCATGATAGTGAAATCAAATATTGCTAAGAAAAAGCAATATCTCCAAAAGGTTGACTGTTTCTGTTTAGTGACATATCAACATCACTATGGCTTATTTAATGTCGAAATGCGAATGTCAGTGTGTCACACTTTTTTCAATTAAAGGGACACAACTAATCTCTTTCTTCTGTATAATAAATGCCAATTTGCATAAAGTGAAACAACTCTCTCATTTTCACTAGCTCATGTTACAGAAATTTTTCATCCCTAAATTTTCATTATTGCAATTGTTTTCGGCGATTTTCTTACGTGATTTTTTTGCGATGGTTTTTTTGTACGATAACAATTTTTGTAAATTTGATATAAAATTGGCAATAATCGAAATTAATTGCAAAATCCTGCGAAAGTTCGTTTGTAAGAACAGTAAAGACCTACGTACATCAAATTGTCTTTAAATTAAGTGGTGGGAAAGAATTATAGTAGAATTTTTCGTTAAATTTTCAAAAGGTAAGCGCAGATATTAATGCAATACTTAAAGCCACTGATCAATTTTGAGTTCTGTAGTTTATTGTTGCCTATCCGCATACGGCAACAATATGCTTCGCAAAAAAAAATCTCTGCCGACAGAGGACCAGATTGCAATCAAGAGCCAACGCTGCAGCGAAGAAAAGAAAGTCCTGTGCAAATGAAAAACCAAATCAAACGGCAGCCACGAGAGCTTCTAATGCCGAGAATATGCAATGATTTAGGGACCCTGAAACTTCTGAACAAGCCGAAGGCCCAATCAAGAGCCCTCCGATACATTTCACTGAAATGCCGCGGCTTTTAAGCTGGTATTAACTACATGCTGAACATAAATCAGCCACTTGCAAGGAAGGAAAGAGAGAAAAAGAATGTAGGTTGATCGATGAAATAAAAATAATTGTTTTTAAGGAAAGTAAGGACCTACGCGCATCAAATTGTTTTTTCCTGTGCGAATGAAAAAACAAATCAGACGGCAGACAGGAGAGCTTCTAATGCCAAGATTATGCAACGACTTAGGGACCCTGATACTACTGAACAAGCCAAAGGCCCAATCGAGAGATCTCCGGTGCATTTCGCTTAAATGCCGCGGCTTTCAAGCTGTTATGAACTACATGCTGAACATAAATCAGCCACTTCCAAGGAAGGAAAGAGAGAAAAAGAATGTAGGTTGATTGATGAAATAAAAATAATTGTTTGTACAGAAAGTAAGGACCTACGTACATCAATGTAAGTGGCGACAGAAGAATTATCTTTGAGCTTTTAAAAGGTAAGCTTAAATATTAATGCAATACTTAAATGCAACGAACAATTTTGAGTTCTTCTGTCATTTATTGTTTACACGGCGGCATTATGCCTTGCAAAAAAGAAATCTCTTTGACCAGAGGACCAATTTGCAATCGAAGGAGCCAAGGCTGCAGGGAAGAAAAGAATGTCCCATGCAAATAAAAAGCCAGATCAAACGGAGGCTTCCAATGCTGAGAATATATGAAAAGATTTAGAGATTCTCAAAGAAGCTGGAGGATTAATTAAGAGGTCAATGCAAGCGGCTTTTAAGCTAGTAAAGAATATTTTATATACAATTTTATTTTTCATGTTTTACTAATTAACCCATAACTGTGGGGAGAAAATGTGGATTCATACCCTTCGAAACTGAAATTCAACCTTCCGATTAAGAAATTCCAAGCCATTATCAATTACACCAGCCGCTCATCCAAACCTAGAGCGCCTGCTGTTTGCAAGTGGTCACCCATCTAAGTACTGACCAGGGTCGATGTTCCTCAACTTCAATGATCGTTGAGCGTGATGTGGCCGTAAGCTGTCGACCTATAGAAAATAGAGTTGCTTACCGTTATTTTAGTTTAACTTCTGGATGTCGATCAAAAGAAAGAATTATATAAGTGAAAAATATCCTTACAAAAAGTGCATACACGTAACAATACTTCTGTCAGTAAATTTAGAACCAAGTTATTTTTTTTTTAATTCAACAAAATTCACGAAACATTCACTTGGGGGAAAATGAATTACAACATATCGAATATGTCTTCATTTATTCAACATGAAGCGTACAGACAATATTAGTGGGAGAGAGAGAGAGTGAGGCAGCAACAAAATGTGAAGGGAGACTTTGACATGGTGCAATGATCAGCAAGCTTGTCGGGCGAGATCATTTACAGCGGTCATCAGTAAAAAGATGAGCCGAAATTCGATTTGCAGGTTGGGAACACTAGGATCAAGCAGACGCGGATGTTTAAATATCTGGGAATCGTTTTGACAGGGGACGGTAAACGCGACACTGAGATCCGTAAACTTATTGGCATGGCCAGGGATGCATTCCAACAGCTGGCCAGAGTATTACGAGACAGGAGGATTTCTTTGGTAACGAAGAATAGAATACTGAATTGTTAAATGACATCTGTCCTTCTTTACGGCAGCGAATGTTGGACGATTTCCTTAAAGATGAGAAGAGACTCGAGTTGTGGTTCTACAGAATGGTGCTAAGGATATCATGGACCGAGAGTGTAAGCAACGATGAGGTCTTAGACAGGATGCGAACAAGGAGGGGATTTATACTTAACACCAGGAAGAGGCAGCTGAAGTTTCTGGGGCACATAATGAGGAAGAAGAGCTTAGAGAATCTGATATTCACGGGTCGAATAGATGGAAAGAGAGACAGAGGCAAGCAAAGCATTACATACCTGGCGGACTTAAGTAAGTGGATGGCAGAACGTAGTCTGGTGTCTGGTATCAGATATGAAAAACGTATTGAGAGCTGCAACTGATACAGGGAGGTGCAGAGCCATGATCGCTTACGTTCTGAAAGGACACGGCCCATAGAAAGAAGTGAGCTTGATCTTCACTGGGTGCCTGTACTTTCGACCTTGGAACACATTTAAGCTGGCACTTCGACGTGGTGTAAGCGCTAGTAAGCTTGTTTCGCTAGATATATTACGACTGAGTAGTGAGTTCGGACATCACTCGGAGTTACATTTATTTGGCCACGTACCACATGTATGCTACGCTTACTAAATCGCTATTCTGACCATGTTTGGCAGTTTGACGCGTGTAGTGGTCAGTAAGCTTGTCTCGTTACATCAATTACGACTGAGTAGAGAGTTCGACCCTCACTAGGTGCTACATACTTTCGGCCTTGTGCCATATCTACGGTATGCTTAGAAAATCAAAGAGCACTTTGACATGGTGTAATGTTTAGTAAGCATGTTTCTCTGGAACTGACTGAGTAGTGAGTTCGATCCATACTAGGTACTCCATACTTTCGGCCTTGAGCCATATCTACGGTATACTTAGAAAATCAAAGAGCACTTTGACATGGTGTAATGTTTAGTAAGTATGTTTCTCTGGAACTGACTGAGTAGTGAGTTCGATCCATACTAGGTACTCCATACTTTCGGCCTTGAGCCATATCTACGGTATACTTAGAAAATCAAAGAGCACTTTGACATGGTGTAATGTTTAGTAAGTATGTTTCTCTGGAACTGACTGAGTAGTGAGTTCGATCCACACTAGGTGCTCCATACTTTCGGCCTTGAGCCATATCTACGGTATGCTTAGAAAATCAAAGAGCACGTTGATATGGTGTAATGTTTAGCAAGAATGTTTCACTAGAACTGACTGAGTAGTGAATTTGATCCACACTAGGTGCTCCATACTTTCGGCCTTGTGCCATATCTACGACAAGCTTAGAAAATCAAAGAGCACTTTGACATGATGTAATGTTTAGTTAGAATGTTCCTCTAGAACTGAGTAGTCAGTTCGATGCACCCTAGGTGCTCCATACTTTCGGCCTTGTGCCATATCTACCGTACCTTCTAAAAGCCCCTAGTTTCAGCCTGTACTTATAAAATTACTATCGAGAATCATTAAAGAATGGAAGGGCACAAAATGGGATGTAAAAAGAAACGGAATGACGAAATTCAAAAGTTTATAAAAAAATAAAAAAAAATAAAAAAAAATAAATAAATAAATTGATAAAGAAAGCGATAAAAATGAAAATATGTAAGAAATGAAATAAGCCAAAAGGGAAATCATTTGCAGGAAAGATGGGAGAAAAGGGTTTCAAAAGAAAATGTCACGGGACACCCTTTTCGCTCGTGTAACTCACTTTCAGCTTCTTGCTTTACAGTTCACATTGATTCTCAAAAATTGAAATGCAATATCAATCATTCTTCCCTTAAATTCTATTGGTTTTTTTTTTTTCCTTTTTTTGTTTTTTTTACCGACCTCACTCCTTAATTATGTCGCTTTCTCTCAGATTCTTTCTCACTCATTAACATCTTGCATCTTTGTGACTTTCTTGCCCTCTTGGAGTGAAAAAATTAAAAAAAAAAAAAAAAGGGCATACATATCATACGAACAATGAAAAGTTGTATATAGAAGTTCTCTTATTATATTACGGCATCACTTTTTTCATTCTCGTACGATTACCGAAGTTAAGCAACGTCGAAAATGGTTGTTGCCTACATGGGGGAACTCTTGGGAATACCAGGTGCTATAAGCTTGGATGTGCGGGTAGTGTAATGTATAATACCTCGAAATTAGAAATCGAAAAGCCGAGTTCCATTTTCCGTTGGGTTTGTTATATTCACTTACGCGCATAATATTCTTGGCAAATGTATGAATCCACCTCTCCCCCGCCCCAACTATGGGTTAACTAGTACATATTTATCACTAAACCATTATTATCTTTAAAAAAATCACAATCTAAAAATATTTTCTGGTTTAAATAACTGGCAAAGGGTTGATAAGACGTAAAAAAGAACACAATTACTCAATCAACAATTACCTCGTTAAAATTTCTGTATAAAATATTTTTCTATTTTCTACGGTTTCTTTTTTCATTCTTGAGTTTTATACTTTGGACAAAGCTACATATTATTATTATTATTTTGATTTCTAGTGTGTACCCATTTTTTGCTGGGTCCTAACCAGCGACCTAAGGTCAGAAATGGCATCATGACATTTTCCACAGAGCAGTTTTGAAAAAAAAAAATCACACTTATTTTGCAGAGATAAAGCCATTCGTAAGGTGTAGGCTGTACTCGTGAGAAGAATTTGTTTTGCATTTGCTTAAGGCATCGGCTGCCATGAATCCCTTCAATGATTCTATTGAAATCTTTTCCACTCAATCCGAGGGTTCCAAAAACAACTGGGATGTTGATGTTCTCATGTGCCATATTTATTATTATTATTATTATTATTATTATTATTATTATTATTATTATTAATAATAATAATAATAATAATAATAATAATAATAATAATAATATTATTAATAATAATAATAATAATAATAATAATAATATTACAACAAACAATATTTTTAATTGTTGAAATAATTCGGTTATAATTTTAAGAAAATCGAATTAAACAAATTATTTAAACTTATTTACATAATTCCATTTTTTATTCCATTCTACTCATTTATATTAATGTGAAATAGCAGACGACAATAATGAAAGGCATATATAAATTCTTTCTATACAAACACGATGAATTACAGAAACAATTATTGACAGAAACCTCACTTGTATATGGCAATTTGTTAAAAAGTAATTAAATAAATAAAACAGATGAATTATTTATCCAAATACGCTTTTAAAAATTGTTATTCAAAAAAACTGTTAGTGAATATGTTGTAAACTTCATTTGTTCATTGATATATGTAAAAAGGCTGTAAACATTTATTAGCTGTTCGTAATACTGACTGTTTTGTTTTACTGATTGAAGGAGGAGACACACAGACATGATTTAGTCTTACGTGACTTCATAAAAAATCATCAAATATACCGATCAATACGTACACCTTACATCGACAGTATCCAGACTCCGTATAGCTTCTCGTCCTTCCTTTTAATAAAACTACTGTGGCATCGCATGCAATTGATCTTACATATGGTTAATACTATTCTGACATCCATTATTCCATACCTTTTGCACCAGCTGATGCAACACAGTAAGAGTTGTATCTGGGCTAAGTTCATAAAACCCATGTCACCCTATCATGTTATGTGTTCAACGGGGGGTAGACCTGGCGATCGTTCCGACCATCGAAGTAGATTGAGCTTCTTGCAGAGTAATTGAAATTGGACTAGAAGCATAAATTTCAAAACCCGGATTTTTATTAAAATTTAACCCTTTAATCTTACAAGTAATTGAATCGAATTGTCGGAAGTGATCACATATACAAATCAAAACTTACCCAGGCTCTGCAATAACAACTCCACCAACAGTATCGGAACACCATCGGAATACGCAGTAGATCATCTTTATGCGTGGATAGTGTAATAGATATGGGTACCGAAAGTAAAGTCTGCGAGCCGAGTTCAAAATCTAGCCTCGTCTGTTGCATTTACTTTCGCACAGGTGGATTTGGAAAAGGGTGGGATCTATCCATTTGTGCCGATCCGCTAGGGAATAAATAGCAAAGTAGACATAGATCTTTAGCCTTGGTTGCTAACCAGTCTAATAGACAATAAACTTTGAAGTCCAACCATAAAGAAAGCAGGGGGGTCACTCAACCGTCTCTTCGAAGCAGACTTCCTGAATTTGGACGTAGCATTTCTTGTTAAAATATCCTCTTTTACATTAACACAGACCTGCAAGCTGGTATGTATATGCTCGAACAAATGACAAATATCTTCCTGTGATACATTACATGGGTCTTCTCTCAAGGCTTTTTTGTCTTGATCTCCTATTAGGTTCAAAGCACAGACCTCTATGCTGGTATGTATATGATCTAACAAATAACAAATATCTTCCTGCGATACATTATATGGGTCTTCTCTCAAGGCTTTTTTTGTCTTGATCCCCTATTAGGTTCAAAATATTCCCATGTCTCAAGTTGAACTCATATATCCCATCTATTGCTAAAATGCTGGGAAAAATGGTCGGTTTATTGAACTGCCTCAGTAAGTATCTGTCTCCGCCTCCCTCCCGGTATACTCTTATCTTTAAAAGAACCTGATAAGATTTTAAAAAAATGAAATATTGCTGCTATAACTGGACTGGATATACCCAGTTCATACTTCCCTGTAAGCGACTAGATTTTAGAGATAATGGAAACAAAAAGGAAATTTATATTTAACATCAGAATGAGACAGTTGAAATTTCTATAGCACATAATGAGGAAAGATGGTTTGAAAATCAGGATACTCGCATGATAGATTTCGGGTAAAAAGCACAGAGGAAAACCATGATGAATTTGTATAAATGAATGGTGGAACCGTGTTTAAAAGAACTATCGAGAAGACAAAATTTATTAAAAGCTAGAAGTATAGGAAATTGTGGAGAGACATGATCTCCTACGCCCTAAAGGTATACCTCACATAAAGATGGTTTAGGAAATGTGAGTGACGTTCTGATTTAACATTGCAGCTGAGGACCTTGGTTTTCGTTTTCGTAAAACTATCCTTGAAATGACTCTATCCGCCCGCCTGCATGTAGGTGTTTACAAAATGGTAGACTAGCTTCTTTATCTCTGATTCGCAACCAGCTTATGAGAACGGAAACTCTGAATTTAAAAACGAATTGGGTGTAAATCTAGCAAATCAGCCCCATAAAAACCGTCTTGCTGCGAAAACCAGATCCGCAACAGATAACATACTGAGCGAGTGACCTCATGGTCGCCAAGAGAATCCAGAGGATTAAAAACATATATGTAGAAGTATAGGCAATTTTTTCTCATCGACCGTTACTAATGTCATGATTTCAATCTTCCCTGTGAACACCACATTTTTTTTATCAGAGCAAATTTAGCTTAGTATGAACATCAAATGTGTGTTAAATTAATTCATGCTGAATAAATACCTTCGCAATACATATACTCAATGTAACGTTATTGTTTTGTAGACATTTTCAAGAATTTTACTACAAGAAAGGCAGGAGTACCACTAGTACGCTGGTGTTTACAGAGACTTGGTATAGGGGAATTGAGAAAAAGATAAAAAGATGAAATGGAGGACAAGGTATCAGAAGATATCGATTGACGTTGCATTTAACTTTTTGAAGTTTATAGTTATCAGGGAAGTAAATAAGAGGAAGGGAGTTCTACTGTCGGGAAGTGCGAGAGAAGAAGCTGCTGGGGTGGTGGTTACATTTAACTGTATCAACAGCAAAAGGGTAGTACCTAGATGCCAAGATGCTAGATCTAGTAGCACGCTGAAATCCATGCAGTAGGGCCACCAATGAAAAGAGCTCGTCAGAGCAATTGCTATGAAAATATTTGCAAAGGGAAGACATATCACGTCTGTGAGAAAGTGACTAGATTATGTGGAAGACCTCGAGATGAACGATAGAGGCAACAGATCATATTTGCCAACAGCATTCAGTATATGGACGACTGGTAGATTTGTAGGGTGGTGGACTCAGACGAGTAAAAATCTTTTGGGACGACACAGAAGAAAACACTATATGCAACAATATAATTTATTCTACTCTAGACACCGTCAATTACTGTCGACGATAGGGCGTGTAAGAGAGGAAGTTGAGAGGTTCTCTCCTTCTCCTCGTCCTGGGTGGATAGCTATATATCTGTCATCCGATTTGTCCGACATTTCTTAGGTGCTGCTTAGTAGACCAGTTGCTTACGTATCGAGAGCAAGCACAAACATCTAGGAAACGGGGATCTGCATCTGGCGACTAGGAAGACAACCCCCGACAGATGCATCTGGCTACGCAGGACACTGTCGATGAGTGTGTGTTCAGCATTGGAGCTTTCCCCTGAATCTGGATGTAAGAACCTTGCTCCGTTTTCCCCAGTTGGGCGAGTGCTTATATATCTACCTGTCATTCAGTTTGTCCTACGCGCGCGTTTGTTTGTGTATCGAGAGCAACCACAAACATCTAGGAAACGTGGATCTGAATCTAGCGGCTAGTAGGTTAGTCCGCTGGCTTGGTAGGATACGATCGATAAGTGAGTGTTCAACATTGGAGTTTTCCTCTAGACCTAGATGTAAAATCCGCTTTCTTTTTTCAGCAATTTGGCGAGTGCTTATATATCTACATGTCATTCAGTTTGTCCTACGAGTGCAATTCTGGAGCAATCGCAAACATCTATGCTACCCGGGTGTGCATTTAATGGCTAGGAGGTTATCTCTCAGGTCAATGTACCTAGCTTCTCTGGACACTGAGTATAAAGTCTATTTTGACATCACCTGAGGTGAGTATTATAACACAACAACGGCTGGCTTTCTATAGTTTCCTGTCTGCTCCAAGCACCACAGTAATTTTAGATTCCTAAATATAGATAAAAAAAAATGTTTGAATACGCATACAATTTAATCTTAACACACGGACGAATGGACAGAGTGAAAACTGACATTTCTCAACTGGCATTAAAAGAAATACATTTTTTTTTACATTTCAGAATTCTGTTTTGAATAAGCCAGAAACATATAAAAACTTACCCTCGTTTATAAATATCAGTTTGGCAAAGCGAAAAGATTCTAAGTAATGTTGGATTAGAAAAGGGAGTTGTATTAGACAATCTATAAAGAAGAAACATCTATTTTCGGCATAGACTGATGTCCGTGCAGTAAACTCAAATAATACAATTAACTACCGACGTCTACTAAGGGAAAAAATGAACTTTGACAAGGTTGAATATGAGAGTAGCAGCTTTCTTTTTCTTGTCAAATGTATAGCCTTTCTGTAAGGTTTTGGGCAATTATCTAGGTTTCCGGGGATAGTTAAAACATAAATTGGGTAATGTCTTCTGAGCGCTTTCGGATATTTAAGTCAGTATAAAAAACTACTATTTTTGTAATGATAGGTTTGTGTATATATATATATATATATATATATATATATATATATATATATATATATATATATATATATATAGGTTTATATATATATACATATAGGTTTATATATATACATACGTATAGGTTTGTGTATATATATATATATATATATATATATATATATATATATATATATATAGGTAATGATAGGTTTGTACATATATATATATATATATATATATATATATATATATATATATATATTGAACAATAAAAAAACATTAAAAAATTACAATCTTCTGACACACTAGGTTGTAGATTAATATTCTTTCGTTTTTTTATTATTATTTCATTTAAATTCCTCGACTAGTTTCGGCCAAAATGGCCATCATCAGGAGAAGAAATATTTCTGCTTGCTGGTAGCACTAAACTACAGAAATGAATGTCTTGATTGAGAAAATGAACTTTTGTCTGTAGTTTTCATTTGTTTTTTATTTTTTAACTTTTTAACATGAATCTTTTAACAATTCTTGTGTTGGTCAAACAGTCACTTTTAAGTTGTTATTTGAGATAAGAGCAGGATGGATCTATGCTTCTCTGAATTCCCTTGATCAGTTTGACAGTTTTATTGGTCCTGGAGAGGGGATGTGTCTCTGTTTATTGTTTGTGTGTGTGTTACTTGGTTCTTAGGGAGTGAGTGAGTATGATATGTGTAGGCGTGTGTATTGCTGTGGGTGTGTGTTATCATTTGGCTCATTAGGGAGTGAGTGCGTATGATGTGTGTAAGTGTGTATATTCGTGTGGGTGTGTGTATAAGTGTGAGGCATCAACACCTCCGTAAGCATGTCTGTCTTGTGTGGGTGAGAAATGACGGTAGGTTTTGATTTATAAAGTTATATATTAGTACTATCTATATTGTTAAATTTATGGTTTAGCCCGGCTGGATATTGTGTTTTTAGACGTTGTATCCACTTATTTTCATGGGACTTTAAAATCTTTCTAATGTTATCTGCTCTGAACTTTTCTATTCTTTCAATTATAGTGAATTTGGCATGGGTTTTGAAATCGTGTTTTTCCAAGCGGAAATGTTGTTCTACAGGTAATAATTTTTCATGGGAAGTCGACTTAATTCAATTGCAATAATTAT
>OZ010578.1:47977057-48004557 GCA_963932145.1 Acanthosepion lycidas | reverse complement strand
GTTTTCGAAGAGTAATAATTTTTATAATATTCGTATTATTCATAGATATTTTTATAACTTAAACACCTGTGTTTTGCTTTTCTTTCATGGAACATAAAGTAAATATTTACATTGCTAACATATTAAAACAGTTTTAAAACTTTTATTTCTGTTCTGTGATATTGTAACGGAATCATATATGATGAGAAATTTTGTTTGAGCGACTACAGTCGTTGTTTTGTAGTGGTTCGTAATCGACTGCGTCTCCACTGCTGTCTTCAGGTGAATACACTACAGTCGCACTATTTTTGGTTCAAGTCATATCAGCTGTTTTTTTTTGTTTTTGTTTTTTTTTTTTCACCAGGAGGAAGGTGTTCTTGTAGTTATTAGGTTGGTGCAAAAATAATGACGTAATAATGTCGTTTTTTGACGTTAAAAATACGTCAAAAAACGACATTGTTGCGTCATTATTTTTGCACCAACCTAATATATTAGGTTGGTGCAAAAATAATGTCGTTTTCTCACATATGTTAATACGTCAAAAAACGACAACCTAATAAATAGCACAACGTATATAATCTGTACTGGCTAATTTTAATGTCCCCAGTAGGGAAATTTTGACGACTACATGTCAGTGACTAAGGGAGTGAGAGAAACTCTACTATTTTAGTATCTCATGTGTTCGCTAACAAGAGAAAAGATTTTACCGCAGAATTTTAGACGAGAAAACTACATTTTTAACGTTCTCGTTAGCTACTTATCAAGTCACGAGCCAATGAAAAGAAACTGCTGCATTCTGCTTGATATCATTTTCTTGCGGGACTTGTAGTCATCCACTGGCCCTCTCAAATATATTGCATTTCAGAATTACGCAATATTTCCAACCAACCTGTGTGACTGCTCATGAGTTAAGGACCTTTTTTTTCGTTCTTCTTCTCCTTAATCCGTAACCAAAAATTATTCTCTTTCATTTTAAGCACAATTTTACAGGTTATTGAGACTCAAACAAAAAATAATTCTTGAAAAAAATACATTTGAAGATACGTCCACGTTCTCTTTTGAAAATGAAATGATGTCGTTCAGAAAGTGACATTAAGATATTTTAAAGAGTTTCTGCAAGGCTTTTGTGTTTTTCGATATTCCCTTGCTGCAAAAGAGCTTGGTAGGGGACACTGATCGGAGAGGTAAAGTCCTCAATTTGCCTTTAGTAGATCTTCACCAATCTCTTTAACAGTTTTGTGCTAAATGTCGAACCTTTTACCGATTATAGAAAACTGTTAAGACTTCGTTATTCAGCAAATTTCAGCCGAAACAGTTATCTTCCCTTTACGCCTGCACAGAAGGAACTGGCTTTCAGACGTTGGCATTATTCAGCAGAGAAAATTACAATATTTTCTTAATTCCGTCAATCCTTCCTTGCGCCCAGTACTCGGTGGTTTCAACAATGTTTCTTATAATCGCTCTCAAAGGTAAAATGCCTGGTTTCTAAAAAGCATTCGTGTCTTTTTTGTTTCTTTTTAGAGATTCTATATACACACCCATTTCTAATCATATATATATATATATATATATATATATATATATATGTGTGTGTGTGTGTGTGCGTGTGTGTGTGTGTGTGTGTGGATTTCATTGAATACGACAGACAAGGTGCTTTTATTTAATTTTCTTTTTTTTGGGGGGGGGGAGATGATAAATTATATTAAAACCGTCCGAATGTTATTTTTATCCGAGCGCTTTCGGCTATACATTTAGCCATTTTCATAGAATTCAATTTTTTAACTGTTAAATAATGAAATGTGCATGAAAGAAAGATTGCTGCCTAAATACACAAATATACATATATATATATATATATATATATATATATATATATATATATGTTTTACAGGTAATCGATCCGTAAGATTGCTGGACATTCATTTGTCAAATCCTTGTCTAAGGGCTGCCATTGTAGTCAGTTTTCTCTGATACACAACGTCGTTTAGAGTACTTTTTGTGAAGTCAAAATAAACTGGTCGCCAACGTTTGTAATGTCAACGAATACTCGGTGTCACTTCGCGTAATGTTCGTTGTATTTGTAATTACTTTGTAATCTCAGATACAACTATAGTAACGCCGTTGAACAGTACTGATGTCAGACGCCTTCGAATATCACTCGCACTAATAGTACGTGCTAGATATTACTCACTCGAATATTAACCACCGAATAGTGATCCGAATTGTAATCCGTATAGAGATCAGTATAGTATAGATCCGTATAGTAAAAGAGATAGAGTAGACTGCAGAAGATCATATATTAATAGAGGATAGAATAGAAATAACGATCAGTTAGATATCACGCTAATTCCTATGCATGCGTTTTGTCTATGGTCACGTGATCTACCTATTAGAAATGGGAGCGCCCGTGTTTCCTCACAGACGATCGATGTTCAAACTCAGGTGTCGATAGCGACACTTTATTCCTATATAAGAGTCCACCAGAGGAAAATGTTTAAAAACTACGGAAGACAAGTTTTCCCTTTCCTGAAGTTTATGAACATCTTCTAGCGGACTCCCCAGTTTTCTCTCTCTCTCTCTCTCTCTCTCTCTCTCTATATATATATATATATATATATATATATATATATATATATATATATATATATATATATATATTATAATGTGGGAAAAGTTATCGCGTGATGCGTTTCATTCTTTAGCACTTTCTTTAAAGGAAAGGAAGAGACGGGTCAGCCGAAAACTTATATATATATATATATATATATATATATATATATATATATATATATATATATATATATATATATATATATATATATATATATATATATCACCTCGAGGTGGTGTAATGTTTAGCAAGCTTGTCCCGCTAGAACAATTATGACTGAGTAGTGAGTTCGATTCTCACTGGGTGCTCCCTAAATTCGGCCTTGTGCCACATCTAAGCTATGCTTGGAAAATTAATATATATATATATATATCTTGAAAAGATTATATGGATCACTACACCAATTTCGACCGAAAGGTTTCACCAGCTAATTCGAGACAACACAAGTACTTAAATCTCTTAATGCTGCACCGGAAGTAATACGGAGGAGTTGGAGTGGAATGAATGAGGGGGAAGCGTTTTGAAATATTTTTCTCCAACATCATCCGGTCTCGTACAATACCAAAGTCAACCTCTTCATTTGTCGATATTTGGCCATAATTTCGGACCTCCCATTCAACAGCTCAACAACTGTATGTTGCCATAGCCAATATCACGTATTGATACAGCCTAGAGGAGTTAGCATTTCCTTTACCAAACTTAGTATTTTGCTAGCTTTGTATTGGACTCACGTTCTTCTATTCTAAATGACGAGGTATGATTATACTACCCCTTTTTAAATTGGCCATCAGTCCAACCAATGTACGTTTTTGCACTGTCATTGTCATTTTCTACCTCGGCACAATATACTAAACTTTCTGTTCAACATAACCCATTTAAGGGACAATTACTATTTCTTCAGCAATTACAAAGGACTGTATTTCTACCTATGACATCCTCTTCAAGATTTGTATATCTTTTGTTCAATCATTTGATAATATATATTTTAAGATATTAAATCGCTCTACAGGTTTGATTTTTCTTACTTGAAATTGAGCACTTTTTAACGCATCCAATTTTAGAAATACTGTTTTAATGTTTGTTTATTTTGGTGTATATACATATTTAGGTGTTTATTCTAAGACAAATACGTAAAACTTCACATTCCTCTCTGATAGCTCAGGGGAAAATCTCCGACTGATGCCAAATCGGTTGGGTTTCTATCCTGGCTTGAGTCAATCGAGAGTTTCTTCACACTGATGAGCTTGTGATATGACGAAACAGTCTGTCTGTGGATGACACATATATACGATTCCGAAAAATTAAAATTCGCTCGAGCACTTTAGAGGAAAAAGCGCGAATTTGTAAACAGTGATTTCTACAGCTGATGCAATATCTCTTCTATGAATTGAGCACCCTGAGTTACTGTCATGTTTATTCTGAAATAAATACGTAAAAATTCACCTTCCTCTCTGCCGGGTGCTGATAGCCTAGGGGAGAATCTACGACTGATGCCAAATGGTTTGGGTTTCTATCCTGGTTTGAGGCAATCGAATGTTTAACTACATTGATGAACTGTGATAGAGTGAAACACTCTGCTTGTGTATAACACACACACTAACACACACACACACACACACATATATTTATATACACTTTAAAAGCGTATATATAGGTGCACATATATATATTCTAAAAGCAATATATATGCATATATATACACACACGTACACAGACAGACATACACACGCACACACAGACACACACATATATATAGAGCTTTTAGAGAAAAGCATCCATTAATTCGTCTTTCTGTGAAAACAACAAACAAACGATGCACCTAGTGTTAGAGGTCTACACTACATCCTACTACCTAACATAGATATATATCTTAAAGCCATGTTTTCAAGGAAATATCAATTTTGTCGTGAAACATAGAAGCAAAACCCGCCAACGGCAAGTTTTGACCGCCATTGCCAAAAAAACTGAACTCGTCTGATCTAAACAAGGTCAAATAAATAATTCGGTTTGTCTGAGACAAATTCCTTTATTCGGATAAAAAAAAATATCCACTCTATTTGTAAAACTTATCAGGACAATATTGAATATAAATAAGGGACGACTAAATGAGAAGAAAACGCCTGTCGTGGATAATTTTAAAAGTTTATTGATATATATATATATATATATATATATATATATATATATATATATATATATATATATATATATTGATGGATGTTTCATAAAATAATATAGACAAGTTTTGTCTATTTATTTTATGTAAATTCTTTTCATATCGTCAGATAAGCTTAATAACATTATCATTGAAAGACGAAAAAAAATCACAATATTGATCCATATTTTTTGATCCTATCTAAGCATTCTGCTTACATAAGCCATTATCAAAGATGAGAATTACATTACAATATATTAAACAACACACGGACAAAACAATAATGATAGATCTGTTTTTTGTTTACATTGAATATTTCCAAGCAACGACATATATATATATTAATATCATAAATTACAATAAAAACATTTTACATCGATACGCAAAATCTTTCATGTTTCGGAGCTGAGATGGTATCTCATCAGGCGATGGTATCTCATCAGGCGATGGTATCTCATCAGGCGATGATAGTTATCTACCATTGCCTGATGACAATATTTTATTTGTCCCTACTTTGTATTGACTATCTTTTTTAAATATAAATGCGAAGAACTGTGGATTTTTACTTCATCTGTTCTTTCTCTCATTTTGATATATATATATATATATATATATGTGTGTGTGTGTGTGTGTGTGTGTGCGTGTGTGTGTGTGCGTGTGTCTGTGCGTGCGTGTAGGTATGTAGAAAAATAGGAAAGAACACATTAGGTAAATAATCCGGACATTATTTACATTATTTGGACTAATGTCCTCATCTTTGTCGCCGTATTTACCGCAACGTTTCTTCAGGTGGCTGGAATTTCGAACTGGACACTTTATTTCGCTCGCTGGGGTAGACTGTTCTAGTTCCACGTGTCATGTTTGATGGATGTCAGTTATCAGTTATCTCCTGCTAATTTTCCCTCTGAAAGTTCTCCACTGCCTTAACCGTGTATTGAACTCACACTCTTTGGGTCCTGTCACTGGATCATCCATCAAAAAACATGGCACGTGTAACTAGAACAGTCTACCCCAGTGAGCGAAATAAAGGGTTCAGTTCGAAATTCTAAACACCTGAAGAAGGCCGGAGCGTACAACGGCCGAAACGTTGTGATACATACGGCGACAAAGATGAGGACATTAGTCCGAATAATGTAAATAATGTACATAATACCTCATCTCAAAAATATAGACAAATAATCCGGAGTTCTTTACTTTTTTGGTTTTTAATAAACAGTGCTCCATACAGAAGTAGAGCTTAAATTATAATTATTTTTTAAAAATATGATTCCTTTGCGACATAAGAGTTCTCATGTTTCAAAAACGAGAGCCGAAACACTCAATATAATAATAAAAATATAATAAATTATAATATAAAATTAAATTGAATTAAGGTATGAAGCACTGCTTCATCCTCAAGCGAAAATTTAGGAATAAATAAATATAATTATTTTTAAAAAATAATTATAATATATATATATATATATATATATATATATATATATATATATATATATAAAATAAATATTTTAAAAAAATAATTATAATTTTAAAAAATAATTATAATATATATATATATATATATATATATATATATATATAAAATAAATATTTAAAAAAAATGATTATAATTTTAAAAAATAATTATAATATATATATATATATATATATATATATATATATATATATATATATATATATATATACATACATATATATATATATATATATATATATAGGGGTAGGAAAGAGAAAGAGAATGGCGAGTACAAAGAGTGCGGCGATGGCATTACGTAAGAAATTTGAAGAAAATAATATGTTGAAAGACAGAACAAAAGTAGTTCGAGCGAAATAAAAACAAGAAAATGACATAATGAAAATTAGAGACAGATTCCAAAGAAAGAAAGAAATGAAAAAAAGAAACAACTAAGCCAACACAGAAGGAGGGAAAGAAATCACTCGTACATAGCTATATGTAGGTAGGTAGAGAGACTTTGACCTACATGCGACTAAGAAAGAAACAAAGAAATATTTCGGTAGGTCAATGTTGTATTTTAAGTTATCTAAATTTTGCTTAGAAGTTACTCGCGACATATGGAGAAACACATGAGGAAAAAATAAAATTAAATGGACATAGAATTTCTTAGTTTGATACAGATATGGATTAAAAAGCTGCCAGACTGAAATATTAGATAGATAGATAGATAGATAGATAGATAGATAGATAGATAGATAATGAAGAGACTAAGATAAATAGATAGATAGATAGATAGATAGATAGATAGATAGATAATGAAGAGACTAACATAGATAGATAGATAGATAGATAGATAGATAGATAGATAGATAGATAGATAGATAGATAGATAATGAAGAGACTAACATAGATAGATAGATAGATAGATAGATAGATAGATAGATAGATAGATAGATAGATAGATAGATAATGAAGCGACTGAGATAGATAGATAAATAGATAGATAGATAGATAGATAATGAAGAGACTAAGATAAATAGATAGATAGATAGATAGATAGATAATGAAGAGACTAACATAGATAGATAGATAGATAGATAGATAGATAGATAGATAGATAGATAGATAGATAGATAATGAAGAGACTAACATAGATAGATAGATAGATAGATAGATAGATAGATAGATAGATAGATAATGAAGAGACTAACATAGATAGATAGATAGATAGATAGATAGATAATGAAGAGACTAACATAGATAGATAGATAGATAGATAGATAGATAGATAGATAGATAATGAAGAGACTAACATAGATAGATAGATAGATAGATAGATAGATAGATAGATAGATAGATAGATAGATAGATAGATAGATAGATAGAAAGAAATGAATGTAACTTTATTTAACGGAATTCTCTTCTGTAAGGAGGGATGATGAAAAAAACCAAGAAAGTATATATGGTGAAAGGTTTGTATGTCGACAAGTCAGACACCAATGAATAGATGACAAAAAGTTACAACAAATAAGCAAAAAAGAATATTGAAAGAAAAGAAAATTGCCGAAGCCAGAAAAAGAAATGTGGAACGCGTCATAAGTGAAAGAAAAAAAATTCAAGGAAAAGACGCCAAAAAAAAAAAAAAAAAAAAAAGGCAAGAGAGAATGAAAAACCAGAACGAGAAATAAAAAAAAAAAAAGAATCGACGAACGCATCAGAATCGTACGTGAAAAACCGAACGAATGACAAATAGTCTAATAGCCAAGCGAAAGAAAAAGCAAAAATGGAGGACGAATATTGATTTGGATTCGCTGTCTGCGAAGGAATTTGAGTGAAAAATAGAAGAAAAAGGATGAAGAAAAAAAAAATATGCTTCGTCGGAGTAAATTATGGAATTATTAAACCAGAAAGCCTCAACATTTAATGAGGGGAAAAGGGCCAGACAGAAGTCTATCGCCTGTTTTGGTTAATGGGTCTGTTAGAAAAAGTAAAAATCAAACAAAAAGTGTTAGTTTCTAAAGATGAAATCTAAAAGTGGGAAGAAAAGGCAAGACTACGAGAAACAAAGACAAGTTTATATTCAGAGGTTTTAATTCCAGAAAAGAGATACAAGTTTTATTAGCTTGTATACATCTGAAAATAAAATAATACTTTTATTAAAAAAAGTAAACTAAACAGCAATTTTTATTAACAAATAAATCGCCTATAAAAACGCCTGATAATTATGCACCAACTCAATATTAATGAATATTCATAGATTTACGTTTTTTAGTGCAAATTAAATTTTCTTTTTTTCTCCCCAATATCTCCCTACCTATACTTTATATTTTTAATTTCACCCCAATAATATATTAAGTTTATATTAACTTTCAGCTTTGAATCTCCGTTTAATTAAGCGTTCCTCCCACGAGACCGAGTATATTTAAAAAAAAAAACAAAAAAACAATTAGATTAAGTGGTTCACTTACCATTTGTGCCTCACGAATTAGTAAACCATGAAACTTTAAGTTTCAGTTCAACAGTAGCTATATGTGTATGTATTAATATGTACTTCATAGCTCTGTTTAATTACATTAAGCAATGTTTTGTTTACACGATAAAATAAATATTTATTTGCTTATCTATGTAAACACAATTTGTCACACATATACAACTTATAATATCTCGTTATTTAGATTATATTCACACTAATATATATATATATATATATATATATATATATATGGTGGTACTCTCGACTTGCAGTAGAAGAAATCTGTACCCGAGGAAAAATGTGGAAATATATATGTATATATAGATATATATATATATATATATATATATATATATATATATATATATATATATATATATATATATATATATATCCAAGTATATGATTGGTGTATATGGAATGAATTTCAATAACCAACAATTACTATTGAATTTGAAACTTTTAAAACCATTTATTTTACATTCAACGTCATCACTTGATAAGACACCGAGGGTGTTGAAACAAAATGGCTATTTTGGTAGTGATTTTATAACATATTTATGTTATAATTTTTTTTAAATAAATAATTATATATATATATATATATATATATATATATATATATATATATATATAAATATATATATATATATATATATATATATATATATATATACATAGATAGAAATTTTTATAGGCTTAAAGAGCACACCCTCGCTAATGTTTTTGCGTTTTGCCTTTATTGATATATATATGCATGTATGTATGTATGTATGTATGTATGTATATATATATATATATATATATATATATATATATATATATATATATATATATATATATATATGTATGTATATATATATATATATATATATAAATATATATATATATATGCATGTATGTATGTATGTGTATATATATATATATGTATGTGTATATATATATATATATATATATATATATATATATATAGAGAGAGAGAGAGAACTTTCTAGCACACGAACATACGTATACTTCACACACAGACATTATTACTATTACCAGTCACCTGTAAGTTCTTAATATTGCAAGAGGTATGTATATACAAAAGTAATAATGTTCTTAGTTTTTCAAAAGTTTTAAATTCATGACACGATAATGCCCTATCAGCGGACAAGGTACCTCGACTAAGATAGGTTTACCTTTTGTTTTAATTCAGATTTTCATGTAACATATATTATTTAGTTATACCTGAAATTTTACACTCACTCACACAGATAGATAGATAGATAGATAGATAGATAGATAGATAGATAGATAGATAGATTTAAATCATGCTATATTTAGAGGTTAAGGTTCTCAGTATCAAAGATACAGTGTATGTAAATATAAAAGTAGATATTACGATCAACACCCAGCGGCGACAGTCTGTTTCATGCTTAAACGAAATCTGCAGACCTGAACTGTAGCCGCTGACTGTCTCTACTGGCTGATGTACTGTTGTAGAAAGATAGATAATGAACACATTGTGATAGATAGATAGATAGATAGATAGATAGATAGATAGATAGATAGATAGATAGATAGATAGATAGATAGTGTTATGGTCCGGTTCCTTGTAGCACGGTGATAGTCCAAGGTAGAACCAATAAAGACGAACTCGAACACAGGTATGGTATAACACAGATATATTACAAACAGGAATATATACAGAGAAGTAGAAGTGTTAGTATGAACAATCAGGTTTAGTAGAGAAACAATGTAGTCTCGACCAGTATCACTATTCCAATGTCTTGTAGTAATTGTCTGAATGCGATTCTGTTTCGGACTGCCTCTGACTCGACTCTTGACTCGACTTGAACTATTTACTCCACTTGAACTACTGACTCAACTTGAACTACTCCCGAGGCGCTGTATTTATTAAGTATGGAATAGTCCATTATTATTATTATGGGTACGATCCCATAACAGATAGATAGATAGATAGATAGATAGATAGATAGATAGATAGATAGATAGATAGATAATTATAAACACATTTAGATGGATAGATAGATAATTATGAGCATAGGTACCTAGGCAGACTTTTCATCAGAACAATTACCAAGGAAAATATTTATAGAAAAGACACAGGGAAGCTATGTTATGTCGCTGCGTAAGTGAGTGAGTCGATATGTCAGGTCACGACCTATAACAATAAAGTGGTTGTGTTTGTGCTTGTGTGTGTGTGTGCCTGTTTGGGTGTGTGAGCACGCGCGTGAACGTGTGTGTATGTGTGTGCTTGCTTGTGTATGCGCGCTCGCCTCGTTTTGGCATATTAAAATGCTTAAAAACACTTATAGGCAAACTGCAGCCTGCGGGCCAACTCCTGCCCGTTTGTCTTTTTGAACGGACGCCTAATCTCCTGAGGTAAATAACATTTCTTAACATTTGGTTTATTTCCTTTCGTTTTCACTTGTTCACTGACATTCCCCGCTCATCCATGAGCACACATGTAAACAATGATTCAATGCAATGTTTCTTAAAATTGTAAATATTCATCAGCTTAAACCACTGGCAATTTTCCCTAAAGAAGAACAGACGTCTAAATACCTTTTACTTTAAAAACAGGAAACTTCTCTGCAAATATAATTTTTTATTAAGATTTTTTTTTGGGGGGGGGGGTATATTCAAGTGAACAAATTAAAAATTAATCACATGAAGTGTCATGTGCTAATCACACTGTCATCTGTGTTTATGTTATACCAAGATTTCAATTTTCTAATTTTTTTAATTCCAAAGAAAAAAATAAAGTTTCCCCCCCCCATTATTACAGCACATGCATACGCGTGTGTTCTTCAATAGTGAAAATATCCAAGGAACCTTGAAAGAAAAATTATCTTGAACCTTTTTAGTAGTCCTTATGATAAACCATATCTCATTCGGCCCCAGGGATGGGAATCTTTCAGTATTATTTTCTCAGTTGCTTCTTTGTCCTTTAAAAAGAGAGAAACCTCTGAGCGTACTCTGCCCAAAGACAGAGATGATAAGTAGACGTGAAATTACTGAAAAAGAGTCAGGTACACGCTAAAGGTTGCCCGTGCATGCTTTAAACTCTGAAAAACTGTACAGTATATCAAATTCGCTATTGAAACATTTTAGGTCGTTATTTATCTAGTTTACTATATTAAAAAAATGCTGCTTCTTTTTCGTCACTAAAGTAACTTACTACGTAAGATTTCGACTATTTTCATATCCGTGATACCAAGAGACTGTAGAAGATCTGAGATAACAATGAAAGAAAAAAGTAATAAAGTTACTAATGAACACTAATGACAGACAGAAATATTTTTAATGTGATAACTTTTTTTTTTACCCTTCTTCACTCAAATTGCCAGTTGCATTTCAATAGAAATATTAGATCGGTGCAAAAATAATGACGTAATAATGTCGTTTTTTGACGTATATTTACGTCAAAAAAAGACATCATTACGTCATTATTTTTGCACCAACCTAATAGTTGTCTTTTTTTTTTTTTGGCACAGTGACGTTATCGTTTTGAAACACCAGTAATTAACATACACGTCCAGTTACTCATTAAAAAAAAAATGCCAAAATTCTCAAATTCTCTACGGCTTCAGACGATCTACATTACTTAGTTCCAACAATTCTAACCCTCACAGCTAAACACCAGCCATGCCACGCCTATTGCAGCTAACCGCCCTCATCACCCTCGTAATTCCATTGGTGAGATGTAAATTTCACCTGAACAACTTCTTCCCACGAACCACTGACTTGTGAAACAAACTCTCAAGACGATGCGTCCTCGATCACTATAATCCTAACCTGTTCATGTCTAGGATTAACCGTTATCTTCCTTGCATATCCTCATAATCTGTACACCTCCCCACTTACTTCAACTCGAATGGTTTTTGGGACTTGTACAAGGTGAACATTATTGTTTAAAAAAAGTGTCAAGTAATTCTTTCGCATACGCATGCGCACAATTAGGTGTCAGTTGCATTTCAATAGAAATGGTTGAGATTTTTCCTTTCTTTCTTTTTTTTGCAGAATCATGTCGTCGTCTTGAAATACCGATAATTATCACAGAGATCACGTTCCTCAATAATTAAAAAAAAAGAAACTTTTCAAATTCTATATGGATGGAACAATTCTTTCACATTCAAATGCATTTAATTATACTATTACACCTTTTTTTACACACACAGAGCTCAGAAGAAAGAAAGAAAGAAAGAAAGAAAGAAAGAAAGAAAGAAAGAAAGAAAGAAAGAAAGAAAGAAGAACGTATTCTAAATGTACAATTAATATATTGGCGATCTCTTCCACTACGAAGTGGTAAATATACAATGGACAAAAATAAGGGGATCCTTGGCCGTTGGGGCAGATGAAAAACAACAAAGCAAAAAGGACCAGATGACATTGTAACTCAGCCTAAGAAGATTTCTGGATCGACAAGTTTATGGAAATAATTCATGAAATATTCTACAATGCAGACAAACCTGGATTTCTTAGTAGAGCCATATTCATAGAGCTCTTTAAGATGCCGCGTGTGAACGAAATCTGAGGTCAATTCATTTGAGGACTAGTAGATAAATAAGTCACACAAATATATGCATCTTGATGAGTAAAGCGAGCAGCAGAATTAAATACTGCAACAGTGTGCAAGAACAGTTTGGCTTCGATAAAGACTGTGGAACGAAGGATATCAGAAAATAACTATATAGTCAGATATCAGATAATAATTATACAGTCAGATATCATATAACAATAATTATTCAGTCTGATATTAGATAATAATTATACAGTAAGATATCAGATTATAATTATACAGTCTGGTATCACATCATAATATATTCAGATATTACATAATAATTATAAAGTCAAATATCACATCATAATAATTATACAGTCTGACGTCAGATAATAATTATACAGTCAGATATCGCATAATAATAAAGTCAGATATCAGATAATAATTAAACAGACATCACATAATAATAATTATACAGTGAGATATCACATCCTAATAATTATACAGTGAGATATCACCTAATAATTATACAATCAGATATCACTTAATAATTATACATACAGATATCACATAATTATAGTCCGATACAATATTATAGAGTCAGATATCACATAAAAATAATTATGCAGTCAGATATCACATAATAATTCAGTCTGATATTAGATAATAATTATACAGTTAGATATCAGATTATAATTATATAGTCTGGTATCACATCATAATATAGTCAGATATCACATAATAAGTATACGGTCTAATATCACATCATAATAATTATATAGTCTGACGTCAGATAATTATACAGTCAGATATCACATAATAACTATACAATCAGATATTTCATAATAATAATTATCCAGTCAGATATCACATAATAATGAAGTCAGATATCAGATAATAATTAAACAGACATCACATAATAATAATTATACAGTCACGTATCACATTCTAATAATTATACAGTCAGATATCACATAATAATTATACAATCGGATATATCATAATAATAATTATACAGTCAGATATCACATAATAATAATTATAAAGTCAGATATCACATCTTAATAATTATACAGTCAGATATCACATAATAATTATACAATCAGTTATCACATAATAATAATTATACAGTCAGATATCACATAATAATTATACAGTCAGTCCGATATGTCATAATAATAATTATAGTTACATATCACATAATAATAATTATAGTCAGATATCACATAATTATACAATCAGATATCACGTAATAATAATTATACAGTTAGATATCACATAATAATTATACAATCAGATAACACATAATAATAATTATACAGTCAGATATCACATAATAATTATAGTCTGATACAACATAACAAAATTCATACAGTCAGTTATCACATAATAATTATACAGTTAGATATCACATAATAATTATGCAGTTCAACATCTTTAATCAGGAGCTCCGTCATCCGGCGACTCACATGTTTCAGGACTGTATTTTTTTTTAATCAGCCACCATTAGTTGGTTGGAAGCCATATGTTGTTCACAACTTCCCGCATCAACCGACAGCAATAAAATATTTTGGCGATAAGCTCTTGCTCATTTCTTATATAAATATATAGCTGTATATTTACCCATTTAAGATGTCGCCTAAAGGAGAAGGCGGTGCAGATCATGCTGCCAGAGGTAAGAAGCGTAAGCATGAATCTTTATCTATGCTTGAAAAGGAGGAGTTAGTCAAGAAATTAGTGAAAAGTACGTCTTTAAAGACTTTGTGGGATTATTACGGCATTGGATCATCCATTTTGTATGAATTAAAGAAAGAAATTTAATAGATTTTTAATTATTATTTGTTTATATTTTTTTTTTTGCTGAAACTAAGTACAGAAAAGTTTAAATTGTAATAATTACATTTCTTTTACTGCTTATCAAGCTTTTTGAAGGTTATTTAAAGACAGAAAATATTTTTCGATTGTAAGAATTTTGTGGCGATAATAATGATTTACTGATAGTCGTACTAATTAACCCATAATAGGGGATATAAAAGGTGAGTTTATAGGTTTCCCAAGGGACATTTCCGCGTATTTGAATATAACGAACCCGACTAGAATTCGGACTCAGCTTCCCGATCTCAATTTCGGAAGTGTTATTCATTACGCCACTATCACATCCAACCTTACAGCACCTAGCATTCCTAAAAGGTCACCCATCTAGGTTCTGACCCGGCTCGATGTTGCTTTGCTTAACTTCGGTTATCGTACGAGAGCCGGTGTTTCAACGTGAAGTATCCGTAAGTCCTTATTGTATTAGTAATCAACGCGACAAAGCGAATCAAACCTGATAGCTGCGCTTGACGTAATGTCGAATGAAATCATTGGCATGATTCCAATAACTCTTTTATTATTTCATTCGGTCTTACGTCGAGCGCGGCTGTCACGAGTCGCCATTGAAAAAAAATGCCAATGAAATAACCGAAAAGAACGATTACCATTATTTTAGCGTAGATCAAAACACTCTGACTGAATCACTTTCGTCATCGTCTGGCACCGAAATGTCGCTGACATTTCCAAAAGGACTGCACGGCATCTATAAACATATTTTTTTTTAAATCGCGACGTTTTAAACAAATCTTTTCCAAACCGTCTCTCCTTTATTTCGATGGAAAAAAAATATCAGACAATTTTTACGTAATACAAACGATCAAATTGAAAACTTTCATTGAGATTTCTGATCGATGTACTCCAGAAAACAGACATAGAAGGGGAAATCCTTATTCGTTATGCAAAACCACGACACAAGTTACAGCCATCAGAAATTCAAAGACAGTCCTGGGTATGACTCCGGTCCGGTAACAAGGCCTCTGATCTGGAGATTGGAAGATTTTAGTAGTGTGGAAACACCTCTTAATTGTTTTTGTTCTACGGTCCGACCTGAACTGGGGTGATAGCACTTCTTAAGATCCCAGCTATGGGCAAATAGTTAACCGCCGCCCTCCAAACAACAACAAAAAAACATCATGAAATTATAAAAGTACATTTTATAGTAAAAAATACCAGCAATACATCTTTATATAAAAAGAAATCTATCAACAACATTTATTAATAGTAAAATTAGCAACAATGCTATTTTATACCAAAATGGTCAACAGTACATTTTATCTATAGTTGAACACATACAAAATATTTAGATTTCGGCCTTAAATTACCCATACAGGTTTTGATATGCCGCTAAACATAATCGACCTACCAACTAATCAAAATGAAAGAACTCTTACTTGACATTAATCCATATAATATTTTACAATTAAGTCAGACCGTATTCCAAAATATAAGTTCAACAAAAACACAACAGAAAACACGCCTGGTATAATCAGTTCCACACAAACATGTATATGTACAAAATCTGAGCATCATCTACCATGTATTCAGGTGTGAAAGCAGAATAACATATTAGGTTGGTGCAAAAACAATGACGTAATAATGTCGTTTTTTGACGTTAAAAAATACGTCAAAAAACGACATTATTACGTCATTATTTTTGCACCAACCTAATATATCATTTTTTTTTTATTACTAAGCACCCAAGAAAATGACTATAAAGAGTCGATATTCCGTTAAACAAACAAATCAATCAATTAACTAATCCAAAGGTAAACATTACGATTTCTTCAAGACGTGTCACTTGTGTTGATTCCCTTTTAATATAAGCCGACCAGTGTGCCAAACATGAATTGATTTATGTAGGTAGCAGAACTTAAAAATTAAACAAAAGATTTAATATTCACATGTCTTATATACGACAGAACAAAGTGACATCTATTCAACTATTTCGAATACCCCACATTAAATTCGGCCTCGTGCCACATCTGACCGCGTGAGGCTGTTGGTAGATATCCTTGCTTCGGGGATTACTGTGCCTACAACCTGATTCTCTATCTTTCAGTAGTGTATTCTCTTTTACAATAAACCTCTCTTTCCTTCATCTACGCGCGTGTTACTGTTCCTTTCACTCGAGTACCACCTTTATGTGTTTGTAACCTCATTATGGATACGACGATCATTATTATTATTATTATTATTATTATAAATTATTATTATTATTATTATTATTATTATTATTATTATTATTATTATTATTATTCAGAAAGACACAATTTGATGCTGGTGTAAGAACGTATGAAACCCAACATTCGCATTATGGCACATGTTGCTGTGACTCCAAAGTCGTCTTAGCTACCTGAACCTTCAAAATAAAAAGGAACAATTCCCTCGTCTCTCACTGATATGGCCAAAACTACTCCCATTCATAAAGAAATTCTTCTGAAGGCATTATTTACTGTAACGCCTCTGAATTCACCAGGACATAAAGTACTTAACACCGCCTAAATGACGCATAATCCACTAAGGCCACAAAAAATATTATCATATAAAAATTGTGCTTATTTCTCCCTTCGTTAGTTTACACGACCTTCACCTCCTGCCAATACATCATAAATAATGGAATATTCCGTTTTGATCACGGGCAACGACAAAAGACTTATGGTCTCAGTGAAAAAAAATAAAGAACTGTTTAATGTCTCCTGGTAATACCTCATAAATAATCCACTATTCCGAGAATTGCACGAGAAGGCAAAAGGCATATCAAAGACGCTACTTGGTTTCAGTGAGAAATTAAAGACAGGATGGAGGATAAAAGTTTTAACGGCTGTCAGTAAAAAATGGGAAAAAAAGTCGCCAATTTCAAATCTTTTCATTTGAAGCTCCTTACTTCTTTAAATAACGACCAGCATTCATATTTGTGATTGATGTAATAATATTTTGTTAAAGATGTTAAGCTGAAATGCTTAACGATGCAATAGGGGAATTTCTATGGATATTGTATTGCCGTAGGACTCACAACGAGCTTAATTATTAACTGAAGAATTAAAATTTATTATTATCATCATCATCATCATCATCATCATCATTATTATTATCATCATCATCATCATCATCATCATCATCATCATTATTATTATCATCATCATCATTATCATCATCATCATCATCATCATTATTATTATCATCATCATCATTATCATCATCATCATCATCATCATTATCATCATCATCATCATCATTATTATTATTATCATCGTCATCATCATCATCATCATCATCATCACCATTATTATTATTATTATTATTATTATTATTATTATTATGTTGGTGCAAAAATGATATCGTTTTTTGACGTATTTTTTAAAGTCAAAAAACGATATTATTTTTGCACCAACATAATATTCATACGGAGCAGTTAAAAAAAAAACAAGTTGAAATTCAAACTCGGCAATTGTCCCCAACAAAACCATCCACCACGCTGCAAAATGGCATTTGAATGAGGTTCGTATAAATTCTGTTTAGTCATAATTTGGGAACCCATTGAGGATCGAAGTTGCTTTTCAGTAATAAACGCCAACTAGATTCATAAGCCTATACAAGGGGCCCCCAACCTCATCATCTAATAAGAAGGCCGCTTGCGTGAGAAAAGCAACATTAGCTGGCTTCTTATAATAAACTTTCGGCATCCATTAACAAAGAACCAGTGTCACTATCCGTTGAAATATATAAACAATTCTATTAAAAAAAAAAAAAATACGGAAAATAGCTTTCTCAATCCAGTAGCTGTTATTGCTCTTGCTATTATTGTTGGAGATTTCCTTCCTAACTTTTTGTTTGAAGTAATGTGGAGTGTCAACATATTGATTATGTCATTATTTTATTTTCAAGCAACACGTTATATCGTTTTTCTATTGTTGATGTTGAAAGTCTTCAATTGATGTGTTTTCTGTTATTTTGTACAGTTCGTTGTGTACGATTGCCTAAGCGTCAAACCACGACGTTCTATAAAGGATAAACCAACACGCATCTTTCGCTCGAAGCCATTTTTAAACATTGATCCGAGAAAGACTTTGTAAACAGCTCGCTGTTTAGGTATCTTGAAACTAGTTAGGCGCCATGCATAAGCAGCCATGAGAAAGTTACGATATAACGAGACTATTTAAGAACATGACGCTATTTTTTTTTATGCTAGTAGTTTTGGTTTAGTAGCAACGTGCGGTATTAGGGGAAATTATATTCTAATTCCTTAACTCTTGTACTAAAGTCATTATAATTCGGATCTGTCTTAATTAACCCACACATCAAAGGATATGAAGACTTTGAGTATTTACTAGATCCGTATTCAGAAAGTTTATGATAGGATCAGGGTAGTTGCCATCACTGCTTTTATTCCTTTTTCTGTTCATCCTTTCTATTTTGGAAACTTTTATCTTGAGTTCTAGGATTTTTTTTTTCATAGTTCACAACTTGGTAGATACAGAATTTAGTTATGAATTTAGTCATTGGATCTGTTAGTGACGCAGAAATTCAACAGGAACGAAAATTAACTGATATCACAAAGACAAAATATATTATTTCAAGCGATATCGCATATCAACCAATCAATAAACAGCTGATGATGACCAGAGAGTACTTGGTCGAAACGTTGTATCTATAATAACATCTATATCAACAAAGCTGAGTTCGAAATAATACAAGAATATTGGCAAATACACGTCTCAGAAATGAAATACTAAATTATAAAAACAAGCGATACGAACCCGCCATATGTCTAAAACTGTTATGGTACCTACCTACATGGTAATGAACTCTTCCTCCTTTCATAAATACCAACCTGCGATATTTTCTATGGAAACTGTGTCCGGCTTCTGTCGAACTCTCTACTTTTGCAGAGTTGAATCCGGACGAAGCCTTGCCGAAGGGCAAAGTCTCGTCCTGGAAGTTAGACAGATCCGGAACCCGCTTATTCGGTTTCAAAGGAAATATTTTTGGCCGAGCCTACTGGTTAGGAGAAACCCACATTAAACTCGGCCTTGTGCCACATACATTCCTCGTGGGGGGACTGTTAAATATCGGCAGTCGACCCGCAGTCTCTGACTGTGTGTGACTTCTGTTGAACTCTCTGCTTTGGCAGAGAGTAACACGTACGAGGCTTTGCCGAAGGGCAAAGTTACGTCCGGGGAGGTTGACAGGCATTGAACCTGTTTATGCGGGTTCTAAGGGAGTATTTTTCGACGAGCCTACGGGCTCGGAAAAACCCACGTTAAACTCGGCTTTGAGCCACATATATTCCTCGAAGGGAAACTGTTAAATATCGGCAGTCGAGACGCGGTGTAACCTGACAATTTGGATGGACACTACTATCTGCGGACTAATCACACTCTTACTTTTGTATATATCTGTTATTTCAATACATTTGTTCAACCTACCTTTTTCTTTCCGTGTACCTCATTTCTGTCCCCTAACAGGCAAAATCTATTATTTGGCGCTGAATATAAAAGGCTCCAAAAACGCATCAATAATATCCTTTTTGTCGGTCCCGTGGATATCAGAGTTGGTTATGCTTTTGTTATCATCTCGTGGCCATGATTTCATTATTTGGAACTGCTAGTGATGTACCAATTTTGCAAGGAATGAACAATAACTGATATCAAAATATCCCAATAATCAACAGATTATTCATATCAGCCAATCGATGAACACCTGATGATGACTGGAGGGTACTTGGTCGAAACGCTGTCTATAATAACATCTCTATCAACCATGACGAAAACAATAGTTCGAAATAATACAAGAATATTGGCAATTACTCAACTCTAAAATGGAACACTAAATTGGAAGAGGATATTGATTTTTTGTTGAAGATCTTTGTTGTCCAACTATGAACATCCATGTCATCAGCATTATCCCACCCATCATCGTGAGTATAATTATAATTGGTGTACCTGGTGAGTATGGAACCCGCCACTCAGTAATAATATCCAAATCGCTAAACATTAGATAACAGCGAAGGTTTCTTAAAAATATTATTAGGTTGGTGCAAAAATAATGACGTAATAATGTCGTTTTTTGACGTTAAAAATACGTCAAAAAACGACATTATTACGTCATTATTTTTGCACAAACCTAATAGCTAAGCTTAGCGTCGTTTAGCTAAAGTCTATCGGTATGGAGTAGCCAGTGATGATAAAACTTACCGTTCGATAATCGCTGTCAACCATACTATCATGTGTACCATTAGCCTAAGCCTCGGTGCCTGGTAAATATTTTATAAAGTTAGCAAAATGCCACGGGGAGGGATTATACACAGAGTATCGATTTACGAATAACTGGTAATGACTAAATATACTTGCTCGCTAACCATATGTCCATAGGTATAGATGAAAGACAAGTATCTACCGAATTTAGCAAAACACCGCATCCGTACGGCCACGTCATACGAAAAGAAACGCTTCTTCTTCTTTCTCTTCTTCTTCTCTTCTGTGGCTCTCCACACTTTCCTTTTTTTGCAACTTCTAATAAATATTTTCTAATTACATTGTTCGAACTATCGTCCTCATCTTTGTTGTTTCGGCCATTGTACGCTTCGGCCTTCTTCAGGTGTTTGGTATGTCGAACTGAACCCTTTATTTCGCTCAAGGACACCTGGCACAGTGGATAAAGTTAGATCCAGTGACAGGACCCAAAGAGTTCAATACGTGGTTATGGCGGTGGAGAACTTGGAGAGGGGAATTAACAAGAGATAACTGATAACTGGCATCCATTAGACATGGCACGTGGAACTAGAACAGTCTACCACAGTGAACGAAATAAAGTGTTCAGTTCTACTTTCCAACTACCTGAAGATTGCCGGAGCGTACAACGGCCGAAACGTTGCGATAAATATGACAACAAAGATGGGAACGATAGTCCGAACAATGTAAATAGTATACATAATACCTCATCTCAGAAATATAGAGAGATATTGTCTAATTGCAATCATTGCTAAACACTGTTCTGCCATCCATTTCCTCAGACAGGCTAGGTAGATCATGCGTTGTTTTCCTCTGTCCCTGTTGCCTTCGATATGTCCTGTGAGTATCAAAATTTCCAAGCCTTCTTTCCTCATTATTTGCCCTAGAATTTCAACTATCGTTTTCTGGTGGTATGTATGATTCTCCTTTTTGTCTCCAGTTCATCTAAAACTTCCTCATTGCTCACATGTTCAATCCGTGGTATTCTCGACATCCTTCTGTAGAACCACATTTCTGTTGCTTCAAGTCTCCTCTTCATCTTTCAGGAGATTGACCAGCATTCATTGCCACATAAGAGCACTGATAGTACGCAACAGTTCAATACACTTTGCGTTTTTTCGAGCGAAATATTTCTTAATAATTACTTAGCTTTTAAAAGGCATCTTTCTCTTTCTCAACACGCTCTCTGTTTTAGTGATTCGTTTCTGTCCTCTGTTAAAAACTTATCCCAGATATTTAAATTGTTGCACTGATTTGATTTTGATTTCGCCGATTTCTAATGTGCATGTTGAGCTGTTCCTTTAGATAAGTACTATTTATCTTGTCCTTTTGCAAATGATAGTTAGTCTTTTCTTCTCACTTTTCTTCATTATCTTCCCTAGGATTTCTTGTTGTTTCCTTGGTGTTTCTGCTATCAACAATATGTCATCTGCATGCCTTATGTTGTTAAGATTTTTGCCACCAATAATAAATACTTATAGGACTTCTAATTCTCTCAGATTTGCGCCACTGTTGAGAAGACACATCGTTGTCTTACACCCCTTTCTAATTTCTACCTGTATATAGGCGGTTTGCTGTTAGTATAAGTTCTGGATTCTTCTAAGAAAATTTCTTAATATGTCAAGGTTACCTATTTCCAACGTTTCCTATCAAACTCACCACTGATTAATAAACGGTTTATCAACCTCTTGCGGGATATTTAAAGCCAGATTTTTTTCTTTTCCTTGTAAGATTTTCTTTTTTAAGGGATGATAATTATTTAGTGATACTAATCTTACTAATTAACTCATATCTGGAGAAGAAGATTGTGCATGTCAACACTTGGGCTATTTTATGTCGAAGTTTGTATGAGGCACACAGTGATGATCGAAATCACTACTACGTGTTTATGGGGAAACCGACTAGCCATGCTTAAAGATTAGTGCTAGGCAAGTCCCTTTTATAGATAGATAGATAGATAGATAGACAGATAGATGTTTCTTATGGAACAGTTTCTTGATTAGACGGAGGACATTTCAGCATCGATTGTGTATATATATATATATATATACATATATATATATATATATATATATATATATATATATATATATATATATATATATATATATATATATATGCGCGCACGTGACCAAGTGGTTAGGACGTTCGAATTCTGACAATGAGCCCCGGTTCGAATCTCACCATGGTCGATTTATCTATCGGACTTGAGAGGTTGATACCAAACTTTGGAAAGTGATTGAAAACCCTACAACGGGTAGGCCCAACTATAAACCACATGTGGACCCTGTGGGTGTTGAATAAATATAAGTGAGCATGAGCAAGCGTCTGCAGTTGGAAATGGCTAGCTGTCCTAGTAGCCGGGTATCCTGTAATACGAATAGCCAGCTATACTAATATATATATATATATATATATATATATATATATATATATATATATATATATATATATATATATATATATATATATATATATACAGAGATGAATAATGAGAGAAAGGGGGATATAATAATAATAATAATAATAATAATAATAATAATAATACACTACGTAGTATTTCCAAGGTCACCCGTTTAGGTACTGACCATGCTCATCGTTGCCGCATTTCGATGATCGTTCAATAACAGCGTGTTTGAAGACCAAACACACTATTCAGTAACCACAGCCAACCTAACTAGCTCATTAAATATTAACCAAAGTCGATTAGCTTAGATTGGCAAAAGGTCACAGATATGGAGCACCCACTAATCAGTAGGAATAGCAATTCAAAATTGCTTGTTAATCGAAGCACCTGAGGTTTGGATGTAAGTTGGTAAACGTCCTTCACTTCAGACCCATTATGATTGAGTATACTTGAAAACGAGGCCGCGTCGACTTAACTTTTCGCCGAAATATTTCGAATAGACAGGTGCATTTTGTTGACCGAAAGCAGCCGATCAAACAACAGACATCGCGTTCTGTAGTCGGACATTTAGAGACCACGCGTGATTGTCTGGACATTGAACCTGTAAATTGCGATAGAGATGAATAATTCAGCCATTTGGTTCGATAAATGCTTATTGATTTGACGTTCTGCCGGTACTTTTAAAGCGGCTGTGATCTCGGCAGGCTACCAAAACGAATCAAAATATGAGAAAAGCAGGAAACACAGTCGGAAAAGATCTAATGCGCAACTTGTCTGTTATAAGTCAGAAAATATTCACAACTACGTGCAAGGACACTAGATAACTGATTCTGTTAAACAATGCTTAAAAGTCAAATATCGATAGCTAGCTAGCTAGATAGATAAAAAATGAACTGAATGAGATAGATAGATAGATAGATAGATAGATAGATAGATAGATAGATAGATAGATAGATAGATAGATTTTACATGTCAACCCTTGTTGGGTTATTTTATGTCAAAGTTTGTATGAGACACACAGTGAGGATCGAAATCACTACTCAATGTTTATTGTAAACTCGACTAGCCACGTTTAATCATTAGCGTTTGTCGATTACCTTTCATAGATGCTTATTTTTGATCAGACAAAGAACATTTCAGCATCAATTGTATTTCGTGGAATGCATATATATATATACATATATATATATATATATATATATATATATATATATATATATATGGAGAGAGAGAGAGAGACAGACAGAAACAGAGATACAGAGAGAGAGAGAGATAGATAGAAACAGACAGTCAGACAGACAGTCAGACAGACAGAGACAAAAAGAGAGACACAGAGAGAGATGAATAAGGAGAGGAAGAAAGACAGATAAATAATAATAATAATAATAATAATAATAATAATAATAACCGAGAGAGAAAGAGAGAGAGAGATTTCTGAGGAAAATAATTCTTTTGAAAGGTCTTCCTTGTGAAACCGAAAACATTTCAGCATCAATAATATATATATATATATATATATATATATATATATATATATATATATATTAGATTGAGCAGTATCTTTTTCTACATCCTAGGAGTCTTTGGAATTGTGATGCAAGTCTACGGTGACGCCATGTTTAAGGGTTATTGGGAACGAGGCCACATCAATATATGTTAATTTGAGAAAAGAGTATATAATTTCGGAATGCATATATAGTGAACAAATTCCGGCCACAGATTACATTTTGGTAAAATACAACAGTGCCACTCTCCCGAATTTTACATGACTGTAAAATTTGAAAAGACATTAAAAAAAACAGTTAATTTTAAAACCTTCTATAATTTGAAATATATAAAAACATAATTTAATCTCCGTGCGTGCTTTTTCATGTTAAAATATTACATGTGATATCACTTCGAACTGATTCCAATTGCAATTCCGGCGATATAAACAACAAAAACTTATCTAGCTTACTGATATTACCCAGTTCTTGATAAGGACAGAGACATTCGAAAATATTCGAAAAAAAAACAGGAAAACTTTGGGCAGTTTCTACATAGTTTATAAACACACAATCTTCGAGGATTTTTTTCTTGATCGATCATATCTGCTCTCGAAACGTCTTATGCTTGTTCTCAAAGAATAATTTGAACTTTGCTAACTAGAAACTTCTCTGTAGCTAAATGGTATAGCACGTTAGATCAAATGACGGTTTCTGAGCAGAAATACAGGTTCGATTCCTGTCGGAGAAAGCATATTTTCCACGAAATTTCTCGAACATTCAGGCCGGTATATATAATTAACACTGTTTACTTAAAAACAAAGCATTTACTTAAATAAATAATAAAGGGAAAATATTAAATATATATATTAAAATAATTAATAAACAGAAAATATATCAAGTAATTGTCGGATTAAATCGATTTCATTATATGTTGTCATTGTTTACGTTAAAATACGTTTCATGAGCAGATATTATCGATCGAGAAAAATCGTCGAGCATTGTGTGCTTAGAAAACAGTAATGTGGACTTTACTAAACAGACGCTTCTCTGTAGCTAAATGGTATATCACGTCAGATCAAATGAAAGTTTCCTACAGGAATACAAGTTCGATTCCTGTCTGAGAACGCATAGTTTCTATGAAATTTCTCGAACATTCAGGCTGGTAAATATAATTAACACTGTTTAAATAAAAACAGTATTTACTTGAATAAATTGTATCAGTAAAAATAGCATATAAACAGAAAATATATAATAATAATGATAATAATAATAATAATAGCTCGCACACTCGTATTCGAGGATACTAGGGCGGCTAACCAATCCCTATTGCAAACGCTCGCTCAAACACATTTGTGTTTTGCTCAACCCCCAAAGAGACCAAATTGTGCGTTTTTAGGCAGCATTATTTCACTGATGCATGTTTCATTAAATAATATAGACAAGTTTTGTCTATCTATTTTATGCAAATTCTTTTTGTATCGTCTGATAAGCTTAATAACATTATCATTAAACGGAGAATGAAAATCACAATATTGATACATATCTTTTTTATCCTATCTAAGCTTTAGGCTTACATAAGCCATTATCAAAGATGACAATTACATTACAATATATTAAACATTGCACGAACAAAACAATAGTAATAGTCTGTTTAATGTTTACATGGAAAAATTCCAAGCACGAAAAGTATTAAGTATGTGAAGCCGTTGGTATAAACCAATTGCTTCTGTTATAAGTTATAGGCATTTAAGAACATTTGTGGAGATTTCGTAGTTTATTTTGTTCAAATGTCCTGCCTGTTGCTGTTAAGGGTGTTCCATCTTTCTCTGGCTCAATTTACCTTTTCACAAGGTTACAATAATAATTCAAAGTGTTGATAGGTTGGTGGGCTGCTGGATCATCTAATTTAAATTGTGTGTATTTAGGCAGCATTTTTTCAATGATGCATGTTTCATTAAATAATATACACAATTTTTCATACATATATATATATATATATATATATATATATATATATATATATATATTAGGGTTATTGCTGTTTTGAAGCCCTATGTTCTTGTGCTATGACTCGATTACCTCTTCTTTAAAAATAATAAAAATATTAATTACCAAATGTAAATATATAAATAAATATATAAGATAAAATAAAATAAAAAATAAATATATAAGCGAAATAAAAATCCATTTAAAAAATAATAAACAAAATAATAAACTACGGATCCCCGTAACAATCAACATCAAATTATAATGAATTCAATGATAAATAATGAGTAAAAATTAGGGAACAAATATGAAATAGCCACAAAAGTGTTTTCAA
>OZ010578.1:47834557-47969557 GCA_963932145.1 Acanthosepion lycidas | reverse complement strand
TGAAGAATTTAAAATCTCCATGTATTTTTGTTTGCAAAATCGGATCACATCTTACCAAAAATCTGTTCTGAATCGAAAAATTAAAAAAAATGTAAAAATGATTGCTTTTATGAATAATATATATTAGAGGCAACATTGTCAGAAGGATTTTTCGATGGAAAATTAATTTTTGTAGATTTGTTTACTTTTTTTATAATTTTAAATTGAATAATTCATAAAGTTTTTAAATATTTTAAAATTCAATTTCACTGTGATAATCCTTAAGAAATATTGTTATTAAGTAAAACTTTATTTACTAATCATATATTGTAAATCTTATTACAGTCTGACCACCAGAATATATTTTTTTCAATTTCGATTTGTTTCTGTATGTGTAGTATACATGTAGAATTTCTAAGTATGAATGTTCAAACCGATAAACCTATCATTAAAAGGTCATGTGTTTTAATAGTTGTCTTCCCGCTTACGGAAAAAAATGTCTGCTCCCCCATGGCGATCATTCGGCTGTCAATAAATCGATTAACACGCCATAAAAACAAGACTCTGTAGTTAAGAAATGCTGGTATACAACATTTTAGCCTATAATTTAAAATCTAATTAATTTAACTCTGAATATGCGATTTTTTCTCAAATGACGTTTCAGAAATATATACATTATTTTTGCAAGATTTTTAAAACCGAGAATTAACTTTTGCATACAAATGTGTCAAAATGGCCTTTTTATCAATTTTACTGAAAAAATCGATTTCGATCTAAATAATGTCTGTTTGGAATATACCACCGAGTATTTTGCCGACTGGAAATAGCAAAAATTAACTACTTTAGCTTTCAATTAAAGCGTGTTCACTTTAAAAATTCATTTTAAACCTTACGTATACCGAATTAGTTGAGGTACCTAGTTTAAAATTTCCTAAAATAAATTTCCTACTAAATTCTGGAAAACGATGTATTCTTATCGACCGTTCATCTTCTTCCAGTCATGGTTGCTTCCGAGTGAAAATAATGATTATTTTATAGCGTTCAAAGTCACCCCGCATTATCGTACCAGCCTGTTCCAAACGAGTTTAATATTTTGACAAGCACTAACTTGCGGTGGATGAACAGAAAAAAATCAAAACAAACGATGTATCAATTTATTCGTTTATGTCAGTTTGTATGGGGGAAAAAGCGGGGAATAAACAAAGACACACATTTTGTGTGACGCGTATTGAAAAATGCATTGTGAATTACATATGCAAATTAATATCTTGGGTGAAGAAAAGAAAAAACAGAGATGTAAAGATTATATGTTACTTATAGACTAGAGTGGAATTAATATTCCTTAAGACGTGAACCTGACTAGCACCATGCATTGTTGAGATATGTACACACTCACTCACACACACACACACACACACACACACTCTCTCTCTCTCTCTCTCTCTCTATATATATATATATATATATATATATATATCTACCTATCTCTCTCTTTCTCTCTCTTTATTTATATATCAGTTTCGAAGTGTTACTTGGACACAAGGCATAAAGTAACAAATATATATATACGGCCTACCTTAATATTTCGTTACTTATTGTTTGTCAACAACTCTACAAGCTACTTGCTACTTCAACAGCTGCGTAAGAAAATGATGCCCCCTCCACTAGAAAAATAGCTGATTTTCATTGCTTTCTAAGAACAAATAAAGAAAGTAAGTGATTCTGGTTTAATATTTTTCGCAATTCATCAAATTAACAGTTTCTGTTTTAACGAGACGTAGACATTTATGTTTTAATTTTTTTTTAAAAAGTTTAAATAAGTTTTTTTATTTTAAAGGCTTGACGACAGATGTCAGAACATGTCGTTAATTAATGACTGGTAATGTGAAAATTCTTAATTTCGACGTAATTTATTGCCTCAAAATTTATTGAAACGTCAAAACACTTATGTAAACATTTTTTAAATTAAAATTTAATAACCACTCGATCGCAATATATATATATATATATATATATATATATATATATATATATTTGTGTGTGTGTGTATGCTTGCGTGTGAGAGAAAGAGAGAAAGAGAGAGTGTGTGTGTGTGTGTGTGTGTGTGTTTATGTGTATTAACATGTATCATAAAGTATATATATATATATATATATATATATATATATATATATATATTAGGTTGGTGCAAAAATAATGTCGGTTTTGAGGTTAAAAATACGTCAAAAACCGACATTATTTTTGCACCAATCTAATATATATATATATATATATATATATATATATATATATATATATATGTATATATATATATATATTGAAAAAGAAGAGAGGTGGCGCAAACATTTTTGGTTGTAATGTGGATTTTTTTTTTTTCAATATGCTTTATTTTCCATAATTTTACTACACGTATTTCTGAATCGGATTACTAACTCAAAAACAGGGAATGTCTCATATCGAGAATATTTAACATCGAAAAACATAAAGGAAAAAAATTAATTATTTTTAATAATATGTGGAAATCTCCGCCTTTTACCTGAAGACGGTCGCGAGAACAGAAACACTTGTAGTAAAATGATGGAAAATAAAGCATAATATTTTAAAAAAAATCCATATTACAACAAAATCAATTATGGAATCTCTACAAATATCCTTAAATGTCTATAATTGGTAACAGAACACATACTTCTCCAATTCACTCTGGCGTGGTCATGTGTGACGTCATGAGATGCGGTGCGATTTTCGTTTCTAGTGTCTTATATGCACGTGTTTATCGTTGCTTAGAAATCATCTATGTAAACAATGACAGACTATCATCACTGTCTTGTCCGTATATTGCTTAATATGTTGTAATTGACATCTTTGATAATGGCTTATGTAAGCCGAAAGCTTAAATTGTATTAAAAAAATATGGATTAATATTGTGAATTTCCTTCGTTCAACGATAATGTTTTAATTTCGATTATAGGTGCTGTTCAACTTATAATTACATGAATCATTCATACAAAAATAACTAATAACTGATCCAACGTGCAACTTTCGGATAATAAATGTGACATTTCTGTAATTATTGAACAATATAGTTCATGCCACATTGACGGAAAACCTACCAGTAAAAAAGTATTCTTTTATTACTATATTTGTACAAAAACGCACAAACTTAAAATTTAAAATTCAAACTCAGCATTTTTACTGATTACATCTATATTTTCTTTGTCCTCTTATTACCGAGAAATAAAAATCAAGAACAAATCCATTTCCATACTTGAGGATGTCTGTAGGAACAGACAAAAGCTTGTAAAAACTAAAACAGACCTTATGAAACTGGAATTAAAAAACAGGGATCATATCATTCATATACAGGTTCGGGGTTAGTGTATCTTATTGAAATTGTTTGCGAAGATGTTCTCGCCATTTAAATCATTAACCTCTATATGTGTTTTTTGTATGAATGTAATTATAAGTTGGACAGCACCTATAATCGAAATATATATATATATATATATATATATATATATATATATATATATATATATATTCGAAATATATATATGAAAGTCAGCTTCTATGCCATAATGGCATGGAAGCTGACTTTCGTCCTGGGTATGACGATAAACTACATCTGTTTCCTGGGTTTGACGATAGACTACGTCCGCGTCCTTGGTATGACGATTGACTACATCCACGTCCTGGGTATTTCGATAAACTACAATCGCGACCTGGGTATGACGATAAGCTACATCCGCGTCATGAGTATGACGATAAACTACATCTGCGTCCTGGGTGTGACGATAAACTACATCCGTCACCTGGGCATGACGATAGACTACATCCGCGTCCTGGGTGTGACGATAAACTACATTCGCGTCCTGGGTATGACGATAAACTACATGCGCCACCGGGGCATGACGATAGACTACATCCGCCTCCTGGGTATGACGATAGACTACATCCGCATCCTGGGTGTGACGATAAACTACATCTGCGTTCTGGGTATGACGATAGACTACATCCGCATTACTGGGTAAGACGACAAACTACATTCAACAGCAAGGCCTCTGATCAGGAGGCTTTCAGGAGCGTGGAACCACCTCTTAATTGCTGGTGTTCCCAGGTCCACCCTGATCCAGGGATGGTAGCACCTGTTAGGGTCCCAACTATGGGTATATATTTAACCCCCAAACTGAGGTCAATGAAAGTTTAAAAATATGTTTTAATATCAGAAATACTTTGAAAAAATTCATTACCGGCAATTAATTTTTGAAGAAAAAAATTATTTACCAGCAATACATTATTACCAACAATACCGTTTTGAAAAAGAAAATATATTGCCAGCAATACATTTTTGAAAAACATCTTACCAGCTACGCTTTCTTGAAAATAAAGAAAAATTACCAGCTATACGTTTTTGAAAAAAAAAATATTACAAATGATACATTTTCGAAGAAAAAATATTACCAAAAATAGATTTTTGAAGGAAAATTTTTACCAGCAATACAGTTTTGAAAAATATATTACCAGCAATAAAAAATTTGTTGGCATCAAATAAACCATTTAGGTTGACATGACGTAAACCAAAACAAACCAAACCAAACCAGCAATACATTTTTTGAAAAATATTACCTGCAATAGAATTTTGGGAAAAAAATTACCTGCACTAGATTTTTGAAGAAAAATATTACCAGAAAAAAATGTTGGAAGGGAAAAAAGAAATACTCACTATGAATGTGTAAAAATAAGTTTTATTACCAGAAATACACTGTAAAAAATTATTATCAGCACTAATATTTTGAGGAAAAAAATATTACCAGCGATACATTTTTGACAAAAAGAATATTACCAGCTACACATTTTGGGAAAAATATAAACAGTTATACATTTTTTGAAGAAAAAATATTACCAGAAATTGATTTTTTGAAAGAAAAAATAATATTTGCAATGCACTTTTGAAAAAAAAAAAAGTATTACTAGTAATAAAAATTGTCGGCATTAAATAACCAACTGAGATTGACATGCCGTAAAAGAAACCAAACCAAACCAAACGAAGTCATGGAATGCTGAGATTTTTTTTAGGGTTCTAGAAGCAAGATATTAGAAAAAAGGACTGTTCATTCTTCATCTGCTTCCTCGCCATGTTAACTTGAAATTTCATCGTATGTGACAAAAGCTTTATCCATTTTCTCGTCTTCTCTTTCTTCCTTTTCATTACCTTCTACTGATTCTTTAGATTTTCCACCGATAGCCTTCTCATACTGGTTAATTTGCAATCTCTTTTTATAGAAAGCCGAAGAAATAGCTAAATGCAATGCATGAGCTAAACACTGTGGCTGTTTTCAGGTAAGATTTCTTTTCAAAACTTTACCATGACTGAGGCACGGTCAGTTGTACACGCTATTATGCGTTTATCAAATTCAAGGTCAAAATCAGCTAACCACTTTTTTTTTTTTACAATCTCTATGATTTTGACACTATTAGAACTTCCAGGAATTTAACCAGAATCAAGGACCAATGTTTGTCTTCGTAATGCACATTAATATTGATATATATCACATTTTTGATGAACGTATTTTCATCAAGCCTGAGAAAAAATCGGCCTTCTTCATTAATCAGTTTTTCAAAATGATTTCCCCTTTCACATTTTTCTTACCATAGAAAACGCAGACGATTTTATTCAGAGACTGTGTCGTCGTTGTTTGTTGCTTAACGTATTTATTTTCAGCCAGACATTATTGAATGAACTTGATGGAAGCTACAGAACTTAAATCAAAATCATAAAGGGCACCGAGTTTTGCAATTTCTTCTTCAATAGATTTTAAAGTGACAAATGGTGTTAATAACTTCTGTCTTTTAACTGCTTCAGCTTCATTGTCCCAGTCAAAATCAGTTAATCTTATACACAGCTTTTAAGTGAACAATCAATCCAGTTGTTGAACCCCCACACCACACTTTAGCACATTTTTACACTTCAAGCACTCGCAATCGTTTTCACTTTTTCTAGCAAACTAATTAAATGTACTTGATTTTTCAGCATTGTATGTAAAGGAGACAAAATGCTAATTACTTTAAAAGAAAATATTATCTTTAGAAAATTAAAATTGTGCCGCTTGAGGCTGGAGGCCAGCCAAATGAATAAAGACTAGAGGGTATCATACAGGAACAAAGCGCGCTGTTTTGCAGTTCGCAGTTTTCGTAAAATGTTTTTGTTCATCTGAAACAGTTTTCTTTAAATTTCTGATGACAGAAAAGTGTACTTTAACTTTTTATATTTGCTTAATTCCAGCTTTATTGGTTAATATAATTTTAACCTATTCTTACTGGAATAATTACTGGAATGTTCTTTTATATATATATATATATATATATATATATATATATATATATATATATATATATATATATATAATTATATATATATATATATATATATATATATAATTATATATATATATATATATATATATATATATATATATATATGTACATGTATATATATATATATATATATATATATATATATATATATTAGGTTTGTGCAAAAATAATGACGGTTTTTGACGTTAAAAATACGTCAAAAACCGTCATTATTTTTGCACCGACCTAACATATATCACGAAATGGACAAAGACCGACAATTATTTTAAGACATTTTTATGTTGATATTACGTTGTTGCCAAAAATAATGACGTAATAATATCGTTTTTTGACGTATTTTTTAACGTCAAAAACGACATTATTACGTCATTATTTTTGCACCAACCTAATACATTCTTTTTATAGATACAAATATTTAAGTAAATGCTCTGTTTATAATAAACAGCATTAACGGCATTTACCAGCCCAAATGTCCAAGAAATTTTCATAGATAATATGCGTCCACCGTGTAGGTTATAGGTTCGATTCCTGTCGGATGACGATTATTTTGTAGGAGATTTTCTCTCACATTCAGGCCGTTAAATATCGTTAATACTGTTTATTATAAACATACCATTTACTTAAATATTTATATCTATAAAAAAGAACGAATAAACATATAAATGTCTCAATATATATATATATATATATATATATATATATATATATATATATGGGTGAGTGGGTGTCATATACAGGCAGCGATGGATAAATTGTCGCAATTTTAAATATTGATGTTTGTTTTTGATTTTATCGACGGCAGAGTATATTAGGTTGGGCACCCTCTGTGACAAAAAAGAGCACCCTAAAGTAATTCATTCCGACATAAATTTGGAAACACCATGTAGTACTGCTTGCCATCCGCGCCGGAAGCTCGAATACGAACATTTCAGAGTGCGTCTGAAAGAGTTGGATGAGTCTAATTGTGATTACGAAGGTGTTTGGAGTGATATTCCCTCAGGTCCTTAAACTCAACACGAGGCCTACATCAAGTGCCTTGAGGAGATATATGCAGTCACATGTCAAGAGGGTGGCTGCTAGAAGACCCTACATCTGGCAACAGCACTATGCACCATGCCACACAAGCAGAAGAAATTTGTCATGACTGTTAGACAGTTTCTGCAACCACATCACCCCTTACATCTGGCCACCTAACTCCTCAGATTGCAACCCATTGATTATTATGTGTGAGGGGTAATTGAGCGAGAGACTAAAAAAATCACCTTGTAACACCAAAGATGATCTGAAAGCAAAGATTATCTCTGTATTCACCAACTTAAACAAGGAGACTGTCCAGAAGAGATGCAGGAAATTCGAAAGTCATCTGGAAGCCGTGGTTGAAGCCAACAGTGATTTTATTAAATATGTTTAATCTGTAGTATTTCAAGATATTTTTGTGTGATTTTGCTAAATTCTAAGAGAATACGACGTGGCAGCTGCTCGCAATCCCAAAAGGGAGTCTCAGACATACTTCCGTCAATGGAATACGACGCCGGATAAAGTGTGAAGCTTCAGAAAGGGACTACTTGGAAGAAGATAAAATTCCGATATATGTTGTAGTCTTCTTTTATAGCGCCAGATCCGACACGTCTTGATCAGACCTCGTATCTGTTTAATCTTAGATCCTATAAGAGTGTATGATTGAAAGCGCAGAGAAAGCGTTAAATCCCAAGCTTGAAGAACTCATTAAAATTTGTTTCTCACACCGATGTTTTCAAAAATTTATGAGGTTTAATGATTTTGAAGTTTTACTTATTAATAAGGTTTCGTTCATATCAATATCTTTTCTCGTCCCAGTTTTGCTTTACAAGATCTTTTCAATTCAGACCGGCTGTTAACAATTGCAATGTTGAATAAAATTTTTCAAAAACATACATAGAAACACAAGCAGAGATAGCAACACAAACAGGCGTACATTAATAAGAAATTATATCTGGCAAAAAATCCTTTCAAAAAGACTACGTAGTATTAAAAACGAGGTAAGGTAGCGAAGGAGAGCGCGAAGAAGGGACTAAGTATAAACTGCAAGAAGACAGAATGCATGGTCATCACTAAAAGATGAACAGGTCGGGGACCCTAAAATCAAACAGGTGCGGAAATTTAAATATCTGGGAAGTGTTCTGACAGAAGACGGTAAGTGCGACGCTGAGACCCGAAGACGTATTGGGAATGGCCAAAGACGCATTCCAAAAGCTAGGCAGAGTATTACGAGACAGGGGGATTTCGTTGATAACAAACAAAAGAGTTACTGAACTTCTACGTGATATCTGTTCTCCTTTACGGTATTAAATGTTGGGCGGTCTCCTCAAAGATGAAGAAGATGTTACGGTTTTTTGGATATATACATATATAACTAGGATATTTATTTCATATAAATACAAAATTGTGGCACAAGGCCGAAAAGGGGAGTGGTAGAGGCTGGTCCAAACTAACTATCCTATACCTAGCTAATCAGATTCACGACCCATTCATACATTACAATTTACCCATTCACCACAAGAACTCGTGCATCACCAAACAATCCTTCAATCACCATAATACCACATCCTCTCAAGGGGAACCTAGTAAAAAGCGCCCCACACCATAAAAATTTGATGATGATACATAAAATACATAAAATTTTAATAATGATAGAATGAGAGGGCAGGGAGATGAACCCACAAATAACTAAAAAGTAACACAAATGCAAACTTAAACATAATATATGTTAGTAGGGGACCGTCCAACCCTCAAAATAGAGAGGCCGCTGTATTCTGCCCAGGGGAATCTCGACTTGGATCATAACCAAAGAGTAGCCGGGATACAGGCCAGGAACAACACTTACTCACATTAACTAGGTACACTTAAGCTTGTCTAACCTAACCAAGGGGAGGGTTCCACAGGAAGCCACCCCGATGTGCAATAGGTTGACCTAGAAGAGAAAATCAAGGCTAGCCCCGGTCACACGAACCAAGCTCGCCTCTTTTACCCACCTTTCGCCAAAGACTGTCGAATGCAATCGTTTTCTATCAGATCTAATCTTCATCTTGAGCTGATGCTCAAAGAATTGGATTAGATGCAGATGAGAAAGACGGTTGCCCCGCAAGACTTCCTCCTTTCGCGTCGTCCAAATCACCATTCGAGCCGTGGCCAGCAGCGTCAGAAACACCATTCGTTTCACCCCGGAATACGGGGGCGACACATTGTCACACGCGTATGCGCGATCAATGGACACAAGCTGTTCGGGAGCGAGACGAGCCGTCAGCTCGCCGACATGGTCCCATAAGGGGCGGACCCGGGGGCAATGGTAGAAGGCGTGCGAAGCCGTTTCTTCTAAGCCAAGACCACACGGTTCACAGTCTGGCAAATCCGCCAAACCCCATATGAAAGCCTTGTCGTTGAGAGGCAGCCGATTCCGAGCCAATCGCCAGGTAAGCGAAAACTCAGGGTTACTGAGGTAATCCGCCGCTGGCGCCCAAGACCAGTAGGAGCGATACTCCTCCTCCGACAAGCCGAGCGTATCACGTAGGGAATCCTTCGCGGGCCCCTCCACTAATCCACGATAGAAGACCTTCCTAGGCCGTGAAAGGTCACTGGACCGGGGAATGGCCTTCAAGGCCGACCGACACTCGCGGATAAAATCCGACTCGTCCCGGGGTCTACAACGGCGCGCAACCCTCGAGATGGGAGGACTGAGGGTAAGGCTAGGGAAGGCGTCCCTAACAATCCCCTCCAGAATCGGATCTCTCCCAGTCAATGCGCGGCGTAGGAAAGCCAACCTAGAGGCACGGATGTGACTCAAGAGGTGCGGCATTCGCAGCCCCCCATGACACGGACGTTTAGTGCAGACTCGTCTGTCGACCCTGTTCACGCGTCCCCTCCATAAAATGGAGGATAGCGATCGCTCGAGCGCCTTCCAAAGGGTCTCACAGAGAGGAAGTACAGACAATCGATAAAGAATCAGGGGGAAAATGTATGTAGCACACACCTCCGCCCTGCCCTTCACGGACAACCGCCGTCGATTCCAAGTATGCCGGCAGAATCGACCTTTGCAAGTACTTCAGACCAATTCTTCTCCAGCTGGAGGTCCGGTCCAAACCACACTCCAAGAATGCGGACAGGTCCATCCGTCCAACCGAAGCGGACCGGAAGAGCGACCCCCTTCCAGGCACCTAACCGCAAGCCGGAAGTCTTGTCGCGGTTTATCTTGGCCCCTGTCACCTTCTCGTACCGATCAAGCGCCATTCTGTACCGCCTCGATGTCGTCCCGGGACGACACGAAAGCAGATACGTCATCGGCGTACGCGGAAACCCTGGCTCGAGCCCCTCCAGGAACGGCGATTCCGCGTAGGGCCGGACTGCCGGTCTCGTCCTTCAGCCGGCGAAGGAGAGGCTCCAACGCCAAAGCATAAAGGAGCGGCGACAGTGGACAACCCTGACGAACCGACCTAGACAGCACGAACGCGTCCGACAACCTTCCGTTCACCTGTACCACAGCACTGGGGGAGCGATACAGGAGGCTAATCCAGCGGCAGAAGTTGGGTGCGAATCCAGCGGCCTGCAGGACAGTAGCAAGGTAGCGATGGTCGACCCTATCAAATGCCTTGGACTGATCCAAATTGATCAGCGCGGTTTGCTCGTCGTCTTTTACACCCTCTATGATCGTGCGGATCATATGCAGGTTGCTCTGAATTGTTCGGCCCCTCACAGAACAAGTCTGCTCAGGTCCCAACAGAGACTCGGCAACTGACTGCAAACGCTCCTGCAGGATCTTGGCCATAATCTTTAACTCTGTGTTTAGCAGAGTTATGGGCCTATAGTCATCTAGTTTCCCCCCACCACCTTTGCCCTTTTTCAACAGAGTGATCACGCCCCTGGTGATCCGATTGGGGATGGACCCCGACCGAAACCAGTTGTTGAACACTGCAGTCAAAATCGGAACAAAGATGTGCGAAAGCCTCAAGTACGATTCATAGGTCAAGCCATCCAGACCGGGCGACTTGCCTCTGCCGACCTTCTTCAAAACCGCGTAGACTTCGCCCTCCGTGATCTCTCCCTCGCAGCTAGCCGCTTCAGTCGGCGAAAGCCTAGGAAAGTCAGCCAAATAGCTACGAAACTCCTCCTCACGGAGACCAGGCTCCTTGGTAAACCGGATCTCGAAATGGCGCCGAAACGCCTCGCACATGTCGTCAGTGGCCCGAAGAGTACGCCCCTCCGGGGATTCGACTTCACGAATGTAACGATCGCTACCTCGACGGACCTCTTCCCTGCGCAGATCTGCGCCCAAGTTCACAGCTTCGGAAGACATATTGCTTAACTTATGTCTAATTACCTGACCCATGTACCGCTCGCTATTCGAACGATCCAGGGCCTCCTTAGCTAAGGCTATCTCTAGGTGATCCCCCCAGCCACCGCCCGGGAATAACTAGACTTGAGCGTCTTCACCATATCAGCTCTATCTAGAGCGAGCCGTTTGCCGAAATCAGTGGTGAAAGACCTAATCCTACACTTAAGGCGTTCCCACCACTTATTCCCGATAACCGCCCCCACTAGCTCCCGCTGCACTAGTCTAATTAGCTGTTCCCGAAAGTCCTCCCTGTCCAGTAAGGACAGATTGAACTTCCAGTAGCCAGCCATTCTAGGCCTACAGTCTAACGCCACCCGGGCACAAACGAGTTTGTGGTCCGAATAGCCTACCTAGTGGAACGTAGGGCAATCTAGTAGATCTATGTCGGCTCTTCTAACTAACATTCTGTCAAGGTAGCTAACTACCTTGTCAAAAGGCCAATTAAGAGCCCACGTCCACATTTTCCCCCCGGGATGATCGACCCGGTATCTATCGACGAGACCATAATCGTCGATCAGATCAACCAGGCTACGATCGCCCATTCTCCCGCTAGCTCCCCGCCCCCTGTCTAACTTGGGGTCCAGGATGGCATTCCAGTCCCCCATTAAAACTAGGCGCGTTGAATCCACCAGGAACGGCCCCAACCGCCGAAAAAACGAGACCCGCTCCTCCCGGTCGTTGGGCGCATAAACCGCAACGACTCGGAACGAACCACTTTTCACGGCAATATCGGCCACGATCAACCGGCCCTCGGCATCGGTATGCACAAGGTCCACCTTCGCATCAAGAGTACGTCTAACAAGCAAAGGAACTCCTCTGGCAGAACGGTCCCCATATGCTGAATAGACGACAAAGTCATCGTCCAGCACACACGCATCGGAACTGCAAACAAAGTGGGTCTCCTCGATCGCGGCAACATCCACATCCAGGGACAGAAGGTCCCGGAGCTGGCGGGCAGCCTTACCCCGATCCCTTAAGCCCCTCACATTCAAAGTCGCTATCTTAATAGACATCTTCTAAGCCTGCAAAGAAAGAAAAGAAGAAGTGCAATAAACCTATTCACATACAGGACGGAAATCTGCGGGTGAAAGGACCCCGACGGATTGTCCCAGGCTCCCCACGCCTAACTCCGACGTCATCCCTCCTTCTTTGACAATCCCGCCGACGTCCGTGGGGTAGGTTAATTTGATGGCTCTATATAAGGAGGGGTGGAGTAAAACTGGGACCCTCCCAGAGCAAAATTGCCTTAGTTTTTTTAAGTTGTGGTTCTCCAATTCGAACATTCTTATATTCGGGAACGCCGCCCTCGCTTCGTATACGTGATTCCATACTTCGAGCTGGTTCCCGGTTTCTCTTATGCAAGTTATTACACCTGGAGCTCGGGGTAAATTTTGAGGGTCTTCGATGTTTTTCCCCTCTACAGTCTCCATTTTGTAGAGTCCACCTAGAAGGGCTTTCCTCTGTTTGGAGAGGCCCTTTGTGTATTCCTCTTTATCTATTTTGCAGATCCATTCCGGACCAGCAAAGGTCTTTCTCTTTCTTTTCTTCTTTTCCCTTGATGGATGAGGAGGGGAGGAAGTGGATGAGAGGGGAGAGGTGGAAACTAAATTACGGGGAGGAGTGGAGGGAGAAGGGTGGGTAATACGGGAAGGGGAAGAAGAATGACGTCTGGCTCTTGTTGGATTTTGGGTATTTTGAACGAAGCAGGGACGGAGATTGCCCTGGACTGCTCCATGACCTTCTCCGCCCTACCACGGTCATGATGCCTTTGTGGAGGTTCTTCATCATCTTCCTCCCTTGACCTCTTGAGGGATGTAGCTCTAGGTGGAGGTGTTTGTTCTACCTCCATTTGATCTTGTTCCGGTTTCTGCTGCTCCGACTGTAGGGGTTGTTGCTCTTCTGGCTGCCGGAGCTGTTGCTGTTTGTGTTGATGCAGCTGCTGTTGTTGCTGCTTTTTATCTCCTTTCTGTCTTGGAGCTTCCACCTGTTGCCTCTCTTTCTCGACTTTTTGTTCCGGGAGGGACACCTTCTTTGCCCTCTGTTGTGGTGGCGTTTGTTGCTTCCTTGGGGTGTCTTCCTTTTATATACATATATAACTAGTGAGACAATCCAAATGACTCAACTTCCTTTATAGTCTACCAATAGGAGCTTAACCAATCAGAAGCCGCAGAACATTGTATTCGGCGAAGAGGATAGAAGGAAGAACTACGCTCTGCTAAGATATCCACTGCGAACTTGAACTACGCTTTCCTACTGTCTCCGAAATATTCACTGCCAACCTCTGGATTCTATACTCGAAGACGACCGTCATGAAAATGTCTAACAGAAGAGACTCGAGGAAACAGAGGTATGGTTCTACAGAAGGATGTTAAGGATATCACGGACCGAGCGTGTTAGCAACGATCAGATTTTGGATACGATGCAAACAAGGAGGAAGTTTATATTTAATATCAGAAAGAGGCAGCTGAAATTTCTGGGACACGTAATGAGAAAGGGGGGCTTGGAGAGTCCGATACTCACAGGCCGGGAAGAACGAAAGAGAGACAAGGGAAGGCAGCACATGACATACCTAGCGGGATTAAGCAAGTGGATGAAAGAACAGGGTCTGGGAGAAGTAGCAAAGGGACAAAACTTATTAAGAGCTACAAGGGATAGGGGGAAGGGGAGAGCCATGATCGCCTACGTCCTGAAGGGACACAGCACATGAAAGAAGAAGAATGTACGCCGTTAGTATGAGATGTCAAGTGTTGGGTATATTTTTTACATGTGCCAACTGTATTGACAAAAACTTTAATATACAACAGTATTTCTCAAATTTTTTCAACTTGTAGAATAAGTAAAACGCTAGAGCGCATTTTAACCCATTAACTGCCAATTTTTTTTTAATGCGAATTTTTGGCCCAGACAGGTATCTTTGGAGTTTATTTATTCCTTATGTTTAATTTCAGTGGTTACCATTGTCGTTTTTTTATATAGAAACTAGAACATCAAATATTAGGTTGGTGCAAAAATAATGACGTAATAATGTCGTTTTTTGAAGTTAAAAAATACGTCAAAAAACGACATTATTTCGTGATTATTTTTGACCAACCTAATATATATATGTGTGTGTAAAACATCAAAAAATAATATTGATTAGGAATAATAACAAAAAACACTTTTCAAAATAGTCATTATTTTTCTACTCGTGAAATATAAAATTACAACAGAAAGTGTCTTCTTACGGCTAATAATAAAAACTTTAAAGGCTAAGTGTTGTAAAATATACCTCTGCAAATGTAATGTATGTAAGCAATCGAATGTAAATACAAGGAATAACATGTAGTGAGTTTAATTTTAACAGATCCCCAAATGGGGATCATATTTTGCTAGATCCCACATCATATTGGAATTCAGGGAAATGAAAAAACCGATTCCGTAGCAAAAGCTGTACTTAACATGACATCCAACCAGAACTCCAAAATCCCCTATACGAACGTAAGACATAAAATCAAGAAAATAATGATGCAAAAATGGCAACAACTATGGGACAAAAATAACAAATAGCTCTACAAATAGAATCCACTTTAATAGAAAGGAAACTGAAACTTAATAATACAAGAAAGGAAACTGAAACTCAATAATACAAGAAAGGAAGAAACCACCCCTACTCGGCTACGCATTGGACACACTAGACTGACTCATTCATTCATACGAGAAGGGGAGACTCTTCCGAAATGTCCCTGTGGAAACCAATACACAGTAAAACATATACTAATAGAATGCACAAACCTTACACAGATTCAAAGAAAGGTCTCCAACATTTACAAAAATTTATCCAATAAACTTCCTGAAAAGAATTGGTCTTTTATCAAGAATGTAGTCTGGAGAACTAGTCGACAAGTAATGCACTATGAGTTGCTACCAATGGGTCAAACCATCACTGCGAACCTTTATTCACAGAAGTTGGAACGTTTGAAACAAGCACTGAAGCAGGAGCCAATATTGGCTAATGACAAGTGTGTACTGTTTCTTCATGTTAAGAGTAATATACAATTTGAACTAGACCTCGTGTGGCGCGCGTGACCAGCGATACCATACGGCTAGGAGACACAGTGCCACCCACCTTACTCTCTGGATGTTACCCCAAATATTACCACTTCTTCCAACAGTCTTCATGGGAAAACCTTCACAGACTTGGGGCAGTCACTCTCAGAATTCTATGCATCCAAAACACTTGGTTTTTACCGGCAGGTCAATTGCGCAGGCAATGTTAGCAAAAGTATAAGGATAACGATGGAAATTAGTTTGAAGAATAACGGAATGTCAATTTTGCTGTATAGCATTTTGTCTAATAAATCAGAACTGTCAAGGATTTTGTTCAGTTACCTTGCAGTCTGTTCACCGATAACAAAACTCTGAGTTTCATGCACAACGCAATCCTCAGGTGGAGATTCTGACGACCGAGTTGTGCATGAATTGAGCTGTGGGGGAAAATGTATATTTATGATTAATATATATATATATATCTATCTATCTATCTATATATATATATATATATATATATATATATATATATATATATATATATATATATATATATATATAGTTAGTTATTTAGTTAGTTTATGAAAAAATAGGTAATCCGTATGGGTAAACATAAGGAGGATAAAATCCAGAGAGCTCAATGTAAATCCAGAGCAAATAATTTAAATAAAAGCAGACCACTTTAAGTTTCCATGTAATAAATTATTACACCACAGCACTTTTAAAGGACTGCGGATCATCAGATTTTACAAAAGTTTACTTTACATAAAGTCTGATGATCCGCAGTCCTTTAAAAGGGCTGTGGTGAAATAATTTATTACATGGAAACTTAAAGTGGTCTGTTTTTATTTAATATATATATATATATATATATATATATATATGTAAGATGTGTATATATATATATATATATATATCCAATATTCATATATCTCATTTATATATTATATATGGAAAGCGCTCAATATAAGTGATAGAGCTAAGATAATTTGTTGGATTGATGTAAATTTGTGATGTGAGACATGATGTGAGTTTGTCTGACGATCACAAATAGCATGAAACCCAGGGTGACAAACTCACATCAATCCAACTATATATATATATATATATATATATATATATATATATATATATATATATATATATATATATATAACAGAAATAAAACTGTGTAGCTTAATATTGCAAGACATCTTAAAAGCGAAGCAATCGGTTTCGCTGCCGCTCTTCAGGTCTCTACAGAGGATTTAACTTTAAAAACAACAGAAAAATATGCAATGAGAAGGCGAAGGATAAAAAAAATAAACACAAGGAGCTAGAGACAAATGACAGCGAGCCCCAACAAACGCGCTGTTTACACAGGAAAGGCTTGTGGGCCCCGATATATATATATATATATATATATATATATATATAATGAATCATTCGTATAAAACTTAAATTAGTCAAGTTAATGATATATAATGGCGACATCCCTTCGCTAACAAAATTTTATTGCATTAATCTACCAACCTACCAAGTTGCATTAATCTACCAATCACTGGATGAATGTCATGATCATTGTTTTTAAAATTATAAATTTTATTAGGCCTTTCTTAAATACGCAAGTACTTCCGACTGTACATTCAGTCATCTTCAGGCATGGGATATATTTTGTTTTTGGTAAAATTTAGGTAGCATCCGAGACGAAAAAATATAATGCAAATCTAAGTATTTTTTTAATGTGTTATTGGTAACGGATACAAACTTGTTGCATGTGCAGTCGCAACGCTAAGGTTGATTTTTTGAAAATTTATGCGAATGCGTTTTTTTTACTCGTATGGCAATTTGAAAATTATTTGTAAATTTAATGTACGAAGGTCCATACTTACACGGATGACAACACTAATATAATAGCCTCATCTAAATTCAAAAAATAACGGAAACCTTATTAATAAAAACAAAAAACCCAACACTTAATAATATTAACTATGAACATGGACACAATATCTTGACCGTGTTTTGAAAAATGGAAATATTTTATAAAACATACATGCAACAAAGTATTTCTTATTTAACAGTTAAAATATTTAATCCTTGAAAATGGCTAAATGTATAGCCGAAAGTGCTCGGATAAAAAGAACATTCGGATAGTTTTTATCTACTTTATCATTTATTAAAAAAAATGATAGATTGCATGAGAAATAGTATAAAAAATTTATTAAAAGCACCTTGTCTGTCGTATTCAATAAAATGTGCATGAAAGAAATAATGCTGCATATATATATATATATATATATATATATATATATATATATATATATATATAGTATGGTAAAAAAAGAAAGAACAATAAGATATATCATCCGGTGTTCTTATTGATATTTATATTTTTACAAAACAGTGCTTAATGTGAATTTACAAAGCATAAATATTATAAATTAACTGATTTAAAAATATGGTTACTTCGCTACACAAGAATTACCATGTTTCAAAAACCGAAGCTAAAAACATATATATATATATATATATATATATATATAGCGAGGTCGAATTACTCTTTTTAAATTGCAAATTAACCAGAAGCCTCCTCTGTAGCTAAATGCTATAGCACGTCAGACTATATGACGGTTTCGAATAGGAAACAGGTTCGATCCCTGTTGAAAGACATTGAGGCTGTTAATTGTTGTTAATACTGTTTATTATAAACAGAGTATTTACTTAAATATTAGCATCTATAGAAATAACGAATAAACAGAACATATATTAGAATAATTGTCGGACTTACTCCATTTCATAATATATATGCATATAGTAATGGATAGGGGCTCTGAATGAGAAATTGTAGAGCCGAGTTCAAATCCCTGTCGTTAGGTTATTTACTTTCGTACAAGTATCGTTAGGAAAGTTATGCATATATCTCTTCTACTTAATATAAAATGGGGCGTCGATTTTAAATAAGAATTACCAAATAGAATAACGTTTTAATTTAAAAAAAAATGTGCCGGATTAAGAAATAAATCCATTAATTCTTTATTTATATATAGCATACAGAGCAAAGGTGATTATATTCTCACCAGATGTGTTATATAAAATTTTTCCAGTGAAGTGTGCATGATTTTCCCGTGGGTAATGATTTCAAAACATCCACGTGAATTCAACAATGCCGTGACGAGCAGAATAAAATTTCGCTAATTTTTTTTTTTTTTAAATCTTTTGTCTTTTGTTTTTGTTTTTTTTTTCCTTTGAATCAAAGCATCTTGATGCCAATGTGTGTAAAATCAATAATAGTTTTAAGTTGGAGCTAAAATTTGATTTAATTATTATTCAATTTTTTGACACTTCTACATTTTCCTAATTTCTTTGTCTCAGAAAACGTGTTCCCTTCTGGAATGACAAAATGTTTTTTTACTGAATATCCAGTAATGAGCTAAATTGAGGTGACAGAATTCAATAATGACTTCACTATTTTTTGAAAAATATGCTGAGTGAAATATTAATTACACTTTTATAAGATTTATTGTCGAAAAATAATTTAAAGAGAAAAACAGCAGGAGATTTTGCATTAAAATTTTTGGTAGGTAAATAGTAAAGCTACTCTTTCTTCTTTTTTTTCTTTCTTTCTTTCTTTCTTTCTTACTTTCAATCTATCTATCTGTCATATTCTGTTTATATCTATCAGTCTATCTGTCTATCTATCTATCTATCGATCGATCTAGATATCTCATTCTGTTCATATCTATCAGTCTATCTATATATCCTCATTTTTTCATCTGTCTGTCTGGCTATTTATCTAATTCTGTTCACATATATCTATTTCAATGTTTTTCAACTATCTCATTCTATTCATATCTATGTGCCTATCTGATTATTTTCCTATCTATCTATCTATCTATCTATCTATCTATCTAACCTGACTGCCTGCTAACTCTCTCTCTCTCTCCCTGTCTGTTTGTCTCTCTCTCTCTTTGTCTCTCTCTCTCTCTGCCTCTCTGTCTGTCTGTCTCTCTCTCTTTTTCAATATATATACAATACAGGGTGCGATGGGTAAATTGTTAATTATAGTTTTAATTTGGCGCATGCGCGCTTTTCGTTTTTGATTTTATCGGCTGCATAATATAGTAGAGCTAACTGAGCACCGTCTGTAAGAAAAAAAAAACACGATTGCACAATGCACAATGCACTCCGCCAGAAATTTGGAAACGTAATGATCTACTGCTTGGCATTCGCACAGGAAGCTCCAATACGAACATTTCAGAGTATCAATCTGAAGATAGTGAAGAGGATTCGGAAAGAGTTGAATGAGTCTAAACCCTTAGACTTAATACGAAAGTATTTGGAGAGTTCACTAATAATGGCGACATTATGCCTTCTTCCGATAGGGCTTCAGATTCAACGCAGAGGCCTACAGCAAGTGCCTTGAGAAGGTAGTGCTGCTCTGAGTCAAGAGGTGGAGGCTGCTAATAGACATTATGTCTGCCAACAGGATTCTTCACTATGCCACACAAGCAAGAGAACCCAGTCATGTCTGTCAGACAATTTCTGCGACCACATCACGCCTTGCATCTGACCACCTAACTCCTCAGACTTCAAACCTTGATTATTGTGTGTGTGGTGCAGTTGAGCGAGAGACCAACAAAACTCCTTGTAGCACCAAAGGTGAACTGAAGACAAGGATTGTGGCTGTATTTAGAACTTAAACAAGGAGACCGTCCAGAAGAGTTGCAGCACATTCCGAAGTTGTCTGGAGGCTGGGGTTGAAGCCAATGTCGATTGCATTGAACACACTTAGTCATATCGTGAGCTGAATGAGATGTTTTTTTGTTTATATGCACCTGACGACTGTGTCTAGCATGAAACACCCTGTTACCTCTAAATGTTAACTTCAATGTTCACTTTTATATTTACACACGCTCTATCTCTGATATTGAGCACTTTATCCCATAAATATAGCCCAACTTTAGAGTATATTTCTTCATATATACTACTAAGACATAACACTATATTAATTGAACTATATACTTAGTTCATGACATATTAACTGAAAACAGTTGTAAAAATAGAATACGTGGATTTACCACATCACAAAAAAGTTCAAATAAAAAGTTCTCACTTAAATTTTTGAAAACTTAGCGTTGCGTCTTTGCACGTTGCGAGATTGTACACAACCGTCAATAATAGCACATTCTCAAAAAACATCTTTCGGTCTACAAACAATTATTTTGTCTCCAAGTTTTAATTTTAAAAGGAAAAAAATATCCCTGAGGATGAATAAAGGATTATTCGAAAGTATTAGCATTTTTAAAAAAGTATAAACTGGAAACAACCGACAACAGTTTTATAAATGAGGATCACATCAGTCTAGGGATTAACAGTATTTTAATGCATATATTATGTTCTACTAGCGATGGGATATCGCCAATAATAGCATTACTATTGCTGATTGATTCTATGGATGATTATTTCTTTGTATATATATATATATATATATATATATATATATATATATATATATATATATATATATATATATATACATATATATATATATATATATATATATATATATATATATATATATATTAAACAGAACGGGGGTATGATGCACAGTGTCTTTTAAACACTCACCGTCTGTATCAAAACTGTGGTACGAACTGTTTGCAGATGAGCAGAGTTCACTCACTCACACAAGCGCTTTTTACTGATTAGACCATTCAGTTCTATATTCACGAATAATGAAATCAAGTTAAGTTTAATGTCTTACCATGATTTCATTATTCATTGTAACGACAGCAAAATCATTTAAACAACGTCTGCAGCATAATGGCATTGCTTCTAAATTGTTGCATTTATTCTTTTGTTGAAATGTGTTCATACAGTATTAATTCTTTACTCTTTCGTTCGTTCTCCCAATCGCCATTATTCCATGCCAGTTATCAAAGTCTTTTAACAAACCAACGGGACAGTCATTCAAAACACGTACGTTCCGCACGCACCCAACGTCAGTGAAGATCGCATCCTTTTTGAAAACGAAGCGAAAAAATTACTATATATGATAAAGCCGTTCCTTTGAATACTTGCATTTATTCTTGACCATTCTCGAGTCATCGGGACAAAGTAATGAAAAAAGAATACACATTCGACGGTAGTGAAGATCGTGTCGTTCTTTAAGGAAAAAGAAACATGAGTCAATTACCATAAGATCACCCGAGATAACGGGGACATCAGCTCTGATATCATAGACGGACAATACCCTAAACAGACTTAAAAGTTTTAAATATCTATCTGAATATTATAATGCAGTGTGCTGTTAGTGATTTAAACTCTGCTATTTATTTGTTCATTCAGACCCAAAATATAACTGTCGGTCACACCATCCGGATATATATATATATATATATATATATATATATATATATATATATATATATATATAAATTCATGAATCATTCATACAAAAAACAAATACAGAGGTTAATGATTTAATTGGCGAGAATCCATCCTCGCTAACAATTCAAATAAGATACATAAACCCCAAACCTGTACATGAATGATATGATCCTCGTTTACAAATTTCAGTTGCATAAGGTCTTTTTATTTTTACAAGCTTTCTCGCCAATAAATCATTAACCTCTGTAATTTTTTTTGTATGAATGATTCATGAATTTATAAATTAATTGCACCTTTATTGAAATTAAAATAACAGATCGAAGTGCAACTTTCGGATAATAAGTGCGACATTACTGTAATTATTGAACAATATAGTTCATGCCACTTTGACGGAAAATCTACCACTAAAAAAGAATTCTCCTATTGGTATATTTGTACAAAAACGCACCACCTTAAAATTTAAATTCAAACTCAGCGTTGCAAGTGCACGTTCCAAAACAATCACATTTCTCATAGCATTTTTTCGGATTATATCTTTATTTTCGTTGTCCTCTTATTACTGAGAGTAAAACCAAGAACAACATCTATTTCCATACCTGAGGATGTCTGGAGGAACAGACGAAAGCTTGTAAAAATAAAAAGACCTTATGCAACTGAAATTTGTAAACGAGGATCATATTATTCATGTACAGGTTCGGGGTTTATGTATCTTGTTTGAATTGTTTGCGACGATGGATTCTCGCCAATTAAGTCATTAACCTCTGTATTTGTTTTTTGTATGAATGATTCATGAATTTATAAATTATGCTGTTTTAATGTTAATATAATGTCAACGTCTGACGTTTCGGTCTAGTAGACTATCTTCAGGACATATTCATAAAACATAATTAACATTAGACTATATTTAATTCTATTATATTATTATAATTATATTTAATTATAGTTGACATTATATTAACATTAAAACAGCATAATTGCATATTTGAATTTTTGTTTGTTTTTTCCGTATATTTTTCTTCATACTGTCGGATCTATATCCATATATTTGCTTATATGTATATATATATATATATATATATATATATATATATATATATATATATATATATATATGGAAATATAAATTTCGTGTTTTGTATATGTTCACTGAGACACGTGCTTTCACACATGCCAGAGTTTTCCGTGAATAATATTTTATTTCGATGGATATAACTGCATTTTTCAAGCATTGGGTAATTTATATGTCTACACTAGCAGCATGGCCCGGCGTTGTCCATGCTTTATTAAAAAATCGTACGACTCATACAGCAATCGCTATCACTTGACTTAAAATATTTTTGCCCTTCCTTGCCTTTAAAGGAGTGCCCTTAGCCGTGCTGATGTTGCTACATGCCTTACTTCTTGCCTATCTCACACTGCGAATTTTTTTCTAAGCTCTATACTAAACATTAAATCTGTAGCGAAAAAAGAACTAAACAAAATGAACACAAAACGATCAGCTTTAAAAAAGGACTTGTAACTTGAAAAACCGAATGAAAAAAGAATGTTAACAACAAATAATTTTTCACGCCCAACCCAGTTCTGCGGAATCAGAATCAACGTTGAGTTTAAGCAAGCGAATGAGCCAATTGGAGTAAAGTGCCATGTAGATTTAAGATTTTCCCACTTGTGACGAATGCAGCTATCGATTTTTTTTGCATGCTAGTTAACATTTGTGTCAGTCAGCTGTTGGCTCTCACGCTGGCCAATAGAATCTTCCTGCCTATTCGTAGCAGCCAGCTATAGGCTCTCACTCTGGCCAGTACAAAATGGCCGCAAACTACATGAAAATTGCCGTAAAAGCATGAAAAAATCGATTATTTCCACTATCGATGGGAGTTAGAAAATGCAACGTCGATCTTGGCCTTCCCGCTAACTTGGAGCATGTGCATGTAAATTTTGGTGCAAATCCGTCGAAAATTGCGGTCGCGCATTCCTTACACATACACACACATCCTGCCTTTTATAGATAGAGATATACGGTATTTTTTTATGGATACACTTATTGAATTGAATGCGCTGTTCTTTAATTAAACAGTATTAATTACAACGACCTGAATTTTCGAGAAATTTCGTAGAAAATAAGCGTACTCCGGCAGGAACCGAACCTACATCCTATGAAGAGCCACCAGTAAGCTATAACCGTTGAGTACTTCCGGTTAAACAAAGCTGGAATAAATGTTTTAAACGCACTTTTTCCGATGAATTCAAACTTCGCTTAACACACACACACACACACACACACACATACATATATATATATATATATATATATATATATATATATATAGTTTTAAGGCATGCTAGACGTATTTAATATCAGAGATAGAGCCTATGTAAAAATAAAAATGGACACTGAGGTCAACAACTGGTGATAATTCGTTCTATGGAATTTCAACTATAAGAAAATTTGTATATATATATATATATATATATATATATATATATATAAAATTAATTTTATTTTAGAGTTGTGAATATTTTTTTTTAGTTTTATATTAAATGGAGATTACTTGTTCTTTTTTAAAAGCAAAAAGTAAACCGTAATTTACATTAAAAATTATTTACATTAAAAATAAACCGTAATTAAAAATTAATCTAGATCAACGTATTTAAGCAGATATTTATTTTTGTTTACATGTAACCATCAATTCATTTATCTTGTTTAATAAGCTCGGGTTTTTTAAGTGTTTTAAGATAACACATTTTTCAACAAGACATACGTTACACCTAATGCCTTTCCCGTTATAATAGCCACATCGGCTATGGCTACAATATCCCAGTTGATAAAAGTGAATTACCATCATTATTTAATTGCCATCGAACAGCACTGTTTTCTTAACAGAAGCACTATATGTGCGATATATATACATATATATATATATATGTGTGTGTGTGTGTGTGTGTGTGCGCGCGCGTATTTGTGTGTGTGTTAAATTGTTTAGACTTCAAATATAACTTATTGTACAGATTGATAAACATATATATATATATATATTGGGAGGGAGAGACAGATAGAGAAAGAGGAACTTGTCACAATCAATATAACTTTAAGTGCGTATATATGTGTGTGTGTGTGTGCGCGCGCGCCCATGCATGTGCTTTGCTATGTTCTTGTTGTTTTGAATGAGCGGAAATGGACGTCATCAGGCGTGCATTTTGAATGATCGATACAGTCACGAGTGATTGGGACGAATTTGTGATAAATGCAATGGCGATCCGATGACGCTATTGAATCGAATAAACAGGAAGGGAGCTGCAACACCTTTAGTGCAAGACTGACAGACATAACAACACTGGATAACATGGCTAGAATGGAGAAAGAAAGAAAGAAAGAAAGAAAGAAAGAAAGAAAGAAAAAAGCAAGAAAAAGAAAGAAAGAAAGAATGTATTAAGTGAAGTAGAAAGAAACAATGAAAAACGATTGAAAGATAGAAAGACACAAAACGATTGAAAACACGCGGGTATAAGATCGGTCGATAGATAGATAGATAGATAGATAGATAGATAGATAGATAGATAGATAGATAGATAGAATTACAAAGAGACCCAGCAAGATTAATCTAAAATAAAGAAGGAATTATTGATAAGGTAATATTAAAAGAAAGAAAGAAAGAAAGAAAAATGAAAGAAAACAGGCTGAAATAGATAGATAGATAGATAGATAGATAGATAGATAGAATTACAAAGAGACCCAGCAAGATTAATCTAAAATAAAGAAGGAAGTATTCATAAGGTAATATTAAAAGAAAGAAAGAAAGAAAGAAAAATGAAAGAAAACAGGCTGAAATAGATAGATAGATAGATAGATAGATAGATAGATAGATAGATAGATAGATAGATAGATAGATTTCAAGAATTACACAGAAATTGAGCAAGATGAATCGAAAAAAAACAATGGAGGGATTGATACGGTAATATTAAAAGAAAGAAAGAAAGAAAGAAAGAAAGAAAGAAATGCATTTGTTATTTTAAATAAAGAAAACGGGGTTTGGTTCAAGTTGTCCACGCGTACATCTTTCTCTTGATGTGAATCTGTTCAGCGATACGTGGACCAGAGTTCTAAAACATCAAAATGAAACACAGTCCATAAACACTGTCCCATTCTTGTCCAGTTTTTCGTTTTTTTCCTCGTCAGTATGACGATATGATGAAGCACATTACTCATTGAACTCATCGTGCATTCTCAGTTGACTTCTTGACAATGCGAAATCGGTTGGATTAATTCATATCACGCTATCTTCTTGCGTTGTGAGGCGATCAGAGAATATAGGTTGGTTGTCGTTCGAGATATGGTCGCTCGCCCTAAGGTTCCAGTAATTGTTCCAAGTGGCTTAATCAACGTAAGGAGATTAAATTTCGATAGAAAATGCAACCACAGTCGGTCAAAGTGATCCCGATAAACATGTCTCTTTGTAAAAGGTATCTGTTTTTACGACATTCGTCTTTCTTAGACGAGAAAAATATATAAACCTTTCTTACGGTTTTTTTTTTTTCGTTTGTTTTTTAGCTTATTGTCTTTCTTTTTCAGCGATTGATTTCGGTTTGTTCATCCGTTCTCGTTTTTTTTTCTTTTCTTCCTCATTTTTCTCCATTTGTTCTTTCTTTCTTTCTTTCTTTCCGCTTTTTGATATTCATCGTTCATTCTTTCCCTGCTTTTGTCTATTTTTCTTCATTTCTATCCACCATTTTGTGTTCATTATTCTTCTTTTCCCTGACTTCGTTTTTTCTTTCAACTTTCGAGTTTCAACGGTCTTCTTTGTTTCTTCTTTTTTTTTCTATTTTTATTTATTTCTATTTTTATTCATTTCTATCCACCTTTTTGCGTTCATTGTTCTTCTTCTTTACCCTGATTTTCTTTCTTTCTTTCTTTCTTTCTTTCTTTCTACCTACCTACCGACTGATTTTCAACGTTCTTCTTTGTTTCTCCCTTTTTCTTAATTTCTCGCCATCTTTTGATGTTCATTGTTCTTCTGCTCTTCCCTAATATTTCTTTCTTTCTTTTTTTCTTTCTTCCTTCTTTTCTTTTCTTTCTTTTTCTTTCTTTCTTTCTTTCTTTCCTCTTTTGATTTTCAACCTTCTTCTTTTGTTTCTTTCTCCTTTTTTCTCTCTTTTTTTTACTTCTCTTCACGTTTTTATGTCCATTGTCTTTCCTCTTTTCTTGATTTTTTCTTTCTTTCTTTCTTTTCTTCATTTCTATCCACCTTTTGATGTTCATTGTTCTTCTGCTGTCCATGATTTTTCTTTCTTTCTTTCTTTCTTTCCACCTTCTTTTCTCTCTTTTTTCTCCATTTATCTCCACCTTTTGGTATTCATTGCTCTACTTCTTTTCCTTAATTTTTCTCTCTTTCTTTCTTTTGATTTTTATCTTTCTTCTTCGTTTTTTTTTTTTTAAATCTATCTCCTTTTTCCTTCTATAACTTATAAACTTACGTTTTCTATTTCTTGAGCGAACAAGATTCCGTCCTAACGACTTGCATCGGAGACTTAATTTCGGGTCCATGTATGGAAGCCTATCCAATGACATTTTCTACTTCATCACTGTATGCATTGCTTTAACTAGACATATAACAACTTGTTCGGAAATTAATATTCGCATTTTTAAAGATTGGATATGTAACCAATAATGGATTAGCAATATACCTCGTCAGCTAAAAGGAAGTTTGTATTATTTTTTAAAAAGTTTTTGCGCCGTATTGACAAAAATAAGAACACGATAGCTATTGGCTGATTTGCATATTCATGCCAATCTCTTCTGATAAATATGCAAATTACTTCAGCTACGTATGCAAATTACGCCACCTAATAAAAACGCTGGCATCGAGCAAACGCGAAGGAAGATTTCAGTTTTTAAGAAAACGTTTCCAGTTGGTTCATAATTCTTTTTCTACGGCTTATCAACACTTTTCAGGTTATTGACAGCCAGAAAATATTCTTAGATTGTACGAATTTTTTTAAAGATAATAATGTGTTGTAACCTAGGGATTGTTATTGAATAGAATAATCAAACGAATGTTGGTAATGAACGATAATACGTAGGACACGAACAACGCATATAAGATTCGCCAGCAGCGCGTAGAAGTAGTAGTAAGCTGCTAGAAATGATTCAAGTGAATTCTACAATGAATCTACAACTGCAGGATGGTATTTATCAATCCACCCACGGGGATCGAATGTGGCACAAGGCCTTTTTAATGTGGGTATCTCCGAGCCCGAAAGCCCAGCCAAAAATAAATAACCATCCAAACCCGCCGAGGCGGGCCAGTTCCGTCAACCTCCCCCAACGAAACCCTACCCTTCGGCGGAGCTTCGTCCGGTTTCCTCTCTGCAAGCAGAGAGTTCGACAGACATCCGACCCGGCGGCTCACAAAGCGCAGATACTACACTTTGATCCTAGCCACCGGGCCGAGCGGGTATTCTTTTTAGAGATACAACTGCAGGATACCTACCAACCGCCCCACGCTGTCAGATGTGGCACAAGGCCGAATTCAATGTGGGGTATCTGAGCTCGTAGATTTGGCCAAAACTTCCACGTAGACCCCGTATAAAACGGGATCGAGTCGCTGTTTCCCGAGATGTGCATCTTCCCTTTGACATAGACTCGTCAATGAATGCTCTCTACCCGGAGGCAGAGATTTTGCCCAACATAGCTGGAGACGAATCTTTAACTGCAGGAAATCTACCAACCACCCCATATGATCAGATGTGGCACAAGGCCGTATTTAATATGGGGTATGCTCGGCCAAAAATTCTCCGTAGACCCCGTATAAAACGGGGTCGAGTAGCTGTTTCCACGAGACGAGACTCTGCCCTTTGACATAAACTCGTCTAGGGATCCTCACTGTCCGGAGGCAGAGAGTTTGACCAGCACAGCCGTAGACGAATCTCCAACTGCAGGAAACCTACCAACTGCCACACGCGCTCAGATGTGGCACATGGCTAAATTTAATGTGGGGTATCCGAGCCTACGTAATTACCCGTATATCCCGTATAAAAACGGGGTCGTGTGGCTGTTTCCCGAGAGGAGACTCTTCCCTTTGACATAGCTTTGTCTGGAGATTCCACTGCCCACAGGTAGAGAGTTTGACCAGCACAGCAAGAGACGAATCTCTGACTGCAGACCAACATACAGTATTTACTACTGTATTTACGTGAATATAGACATACCCATTATCGTCCGTATCTATGTTACAACATAATGATTTCAGTGAAACAGTTCTTAGGAATTGGCCCAACATCGGGGAGGGGAGGGGAGAGAAGAGCGGTGATTCATACATTTTCAAAGTGTATTTGCACGTAAGTGAATTTAACAAACCCAACGGGAATTGGAAATGGACTCTTTGATGTCTAATCGAGAGCCGTTATCCATTACATCACTCGCACTTGCAAACTTATTTTTTGGCATCTTCAGGCCATGTGTCATCGATCGGAATAAGGGATAATTGGACGGGGTAATATCTGTTGAATACGGCGGGTGGAACAGTACTTCCCATTTAAGCATTCCCAAGAAGGTTTTCGCCCGTTTTGCAACATGTGGCCTAGCGTTATCATGTTGCAAAATCACTTTGTCGTGTCTCTGCTCGTATAGCGGCCGTTTTTTCTTCCATGCATGGGCCAAACGCATCAATTGTAGTCGATGGCGATCTCTCGTGATAGTTTCAGTCGGTTTCATAACAAACTACACCCAACTGCTCCTACCAAATGCAGAGTAGAAGCTTCAAACCATGGATATTCGGCTTTGCCGCCGATGTTGATGTATGCCCGGGTTTACCCCACGATCTTCTACGCTTAGGGTTATCGTCGTGTATCCACTTTTCATCGCCGGTCACGATAAGATGCAAAAAGACCTTTCCCTTTCTACCGTTTAATCAGATTTTCACGCGTTTGACGTCTCTCGGTTTCAATTCGTACCGCACCCAATGTCCTTGCTTGTGAATCATTCCTAATGATTTCAAACGTTTCGAAACTGTTGTATGATCAACTCCTAATGATTCTGCAAGTTCAGCTTGCCCCTGACACGAGTCTTCATGAAGTAATGCCTCCAATTTTTTGTCTTCAAACTTTTTCGGTGCCCTAGAGCGTTCTTTATCTTCAACATTAAAATCATTATTTTTGAAGCGTCCAAACCAATCTCTGTATGTTGTTTCCGACAGAGCAGAGTCGCCGTAATTCTCAACAAGAATTCTGTGTGCTTCAGCTGCCGATTTCTTTTGAATAAAGTAGTGCAGTAAAATTCACTTTCTTTGGCACGAAATCCGACAAGTTTAACGCTATAAAAAACAAAGTTATTTAAAGACATTTAAATGTATGAGAGTAAATACTTTCACAACGGCTTTCTTTTAACTCTTCTGATTAAAACCATTTGCTTTAAAACAATAGAAATAGGAATTTAATATTTTCCAAATTTGAACAGGTTTCAGTTAATGCGAGAGTACTTTGCGAAAAACAGTGCTAGACTAAAATCTAGGTCTTGGCTTTGCACTGTTGAAATGACTAGATGTGGTCGTAACTTCTATGCTAACGGTGTTTTGGGTTTTTTTTTTTTTTTTTTTGGAGGTGGTTATCTAACTTCCCGCTTCCGGAAGTCTCTTCCGGTTTCTTGCTTTCTAGTCAAATTTGATCCTCAAAAATTTAAATGCAGTTTCAATTGTTATCAAAAATTCTCTTCTTGATTAATATTCCATTGTTATCGATCTGTACTAATGTTTCTCTTGCTTATTCTTTCACACTCAGTAACCCCGTCTGTCCTTGGGACTTTGTCGCCGTGAATAGAGTGAGATTATTTTAAAATAAAAAAAGACTATAGTAAACTTTCAACAAAGAACGCCTACTCAATAAGAAAACTACGTTAAATACGGAGAAGGTTTATCCAATAGAAATCAGTGCTTAGTGGCTTTATTGCCTTACTTGAGTTGAAATAATTTAAAAAAAAAAGTAATAGGATTCTAGTCGCAGTATTTTTTTTTTAAATCATTCTCGAATTCTGTCTTTCAATGTTTAGTTGGCATCAATACCGTCCTCCATTCTGAATGGAATCGTTCATTGCATTTACGTACTTAGCAAACCTTTGGAATGAATTAAGAAGTCTTGGAAAACCACTATGGCGTTGAAAACATTTGCTCCTAAGTGTTGCATTTTTTTTTCATTCCTAGGTCAGTATCAGGCCACTTGTATGTAAAGTGTACGTTGTAAGGATTCAGAGATTTTTTTATTTTTTTTATTATCACTTTAAATCACCTACGTCCGTGTTACATATATTTAACGTCTTTAAAGCGTCTATTAGGCTCTACAAAACATTTACTGGCCAATCGGAATTTTTTCACCAGTTGGCTGTATTTTAACTGCGTTAATGTCTTTTTGTGGGGTGGGGTGTTATTTTTCGTCTTTAGAATTTATAAAGAATTTCTAGGAAAATCATTCACTTTATTAATGCTTTGTTAATGTCGCGTCGTTATTTCACGTTTATTCTAAAGTGTAATGGACGCCACTCAGTAAAACATTGATGATTTTATTGGAGGATTTAGGTAATAACCTTTCGAGTAAGCATCTTTCCGTGGTTGTCTGTAAATGGCATAAAAGAGAACAACGTGTTAAACGAATTTCTATGTGGCCATTATCTGAAAGTGTTCTAGCCATTTCGAAGACGGCGACCACATTTATGTAATGACAAGTGTTGTTATTGGTCACGTCTCATTTCTAAATGTGCTCATTTCCTTTTTCATTCTCTCTCTCTCTCTCTCTCTCTCTCTCTCTTTCTTTCTCGCTGTATCTTTCTTTCTTTCTCTTCTTAAGAACGCGCGCTGTATTCTTAAAGTTCTTCGCCAAACCGAGACTCTCAATTGGATGCTATTCATGTCGTCTAACTCGTCCAGAAATGTCAAAAGTGTCATCTATATACAACCGTTTTTTTTTTTTTTAGTCGTGGTTTCACTACAGAATGTGCTGCAGGCATAGCTAACCTTTATCAATACTACAATATATCTGACAGGAAACGGTCTAGTAGGAACCCTTGACACATTAAGAACTGCCTGCAATCATTGTAAGAGTGTTCTAAAAGAATTGCATAGTGCAGTTATGCATAAGCGTAATCCAAGGTTGAAAGGAAACAACTTGAATCCTGTTAGTTCTGGAGAATTTCGAACCAAATTTTAAATATTAGGTTGGTGCAAAAATAATGTCGTTTTCTGACACGTTATTAGGTTGGTGCAAAGATAATGACTTAACGATGTCGTTTTTTGACGTATTTTTTAACGTCAAAAAACGACATTATTACGTCATTATTTTTGCACCAACCTAATAACATATGTGAGAAAACGACATTAGTTTTGCGCCAACCTAATAGAAGCAAAGCGTCAGTTCCTACCATCATAAATCGTCCTGCGGTTATCTCATCCTCATCAGATGAGGCAAAAGTCTTAAGAACGATCTTTGTTTCTAAGCCCTCTCTAGATACATGACAAAGGTCATCCCCTCCCGAACGTCACCCTCTCACGGAGCACAAACCTTGTAATATTTCTATCAAAGCCCGGAAGTCCCAAGACTTATTAAAAGCCTGAACAATAAGAAAGCTGCCTATCCGGATAAAATCCCAGTCGTTGGATTTAAGAATATTAAATGTCAGTTATTACTGTAGTAAATTTGTTTAATCTTAGCCTGGAAAAGAAACGTTTGGCATGTCCATAGAAGGTGTCAAGTCTTGTTTTCTAGAACACAGTGGACGGCTCATCCCCAGTTGAACACCAGTTCAGGAATTTTCTTAGTGTCATCAGCAAATTCTTTGAGGCTATAATCAACAAATAACCCATGGAGTTTGGCATGCCGACAAACAAAATCAACTAACCGACAATACATATTTATAGTAAAAATACCAGCAATACCTATTTATAGTAAAATTAGCAATAATATATATTTAACGAAAAATGACCAACAATACATTTTATACAGTATTTACATTAGTCGGACTATTGTCCTCATCTTTGTCACCATATTTGTCACAACGTTTCGTCCGTTGTACGCTCCGGCCTTCTTCAGGTGGTTGGAATTTCGAACTGAACCCTTTATTTCGATCCCTGGGGTAGACTGTTCTAGTAACACTGTGCGATGTGTCCTCAAGGACACATGGCACAGTGGATAAAGGCGTTGGCTAGATCCATTGACAGACCCAAAGAATGTGAGTTCAATTCCCGGTTAAAGCAGTGGAGAACTTTCAGAGGGAAAATTAGAAGGAGATAACTGATAACTGACATCCATCAAACATGGCACGTGGAACTAGAACAGTCTACTCCAGTGATCGAAATAAAGGGTTCAGTTCGAAATTCCAACCACCTGAAGAAGGCCGGAGCGTACAACGGCCGAAACGTTGTGACAAATATGGCGACAAAGATGAGTACAATAGTCCGACTAATGTAAATACCTTACATAATACCTCATCTGAGAAATATAGACAGAATACATGTTGTCTGTACTTGAAGACATACAGTTACGTTAAAACATATTTGAAGCCATAAAATTACGTTCAATATATTTAGATATCGGTATTAAGTAACCTATAAAGGTTGATAAGCCAGTGAACATAATTAACCAACCTGTTAAAGCTCACAGATGCTACTGATAAAAGCAAATGCTAAACAATCTTCTTCATAAAGTAAATGTGTATAATCATTCTTTGTATGTATAAACCAAAACATTTGCATGCTAGTGTACTTTACTTCAGTTCCTGAAAGGATTAATTTGGTAATTCTCATCGGATTTATTTTTTTATTTTATTTATTTATTTATTTATTTTTTTTTTTTTTGTCAAACTGACATTGTAGATAGTTAAAAGTTAGCCGCCTACATTACAGTACTGACTTCATTTTGACATCGCAGACACAACTCTGGGCTATTTTCTCTTTTGCAACATTTTCTCTTTTTAGAATTAAAAGTATGGATATAAGCGTACAGTAGTTGTTAGCGGAGTGGAAAATGAGATTGGCATGTCAAGTTCAAATTCGAGCTGAGGCTATTGCCTCTGCGAGGATTGTGCAGTGCCAGTCCAGATATGTCAGCTTTAAACAAGTTGGGGTCAAATTTGGCTCTTGTAAAGATAAAGAATTGCAGTTGCGGTGATAAAATGAGACAGCTAATTTTCCTGTGTGCGTGTGTGTGTGTGTGTGTGTGAAAGAGAGAGAGAGAGAGAAAGAAAGATAGAAAAACAGACAGACAGAGAGAAAATGAGACAGGATGTGATTGTGTGTTGGAGAGAAAGATACAAAGAGAAAGACAAACAGAGAAGGAAGCAAGGAGTGATTGTATGTGTTCGTGTGTGTGTGTGAAACAGAAAGAAAAACAGACAGAGAGAAAATGAAACATGATGTGATTGTATGTGTTTATATATATATATGTGTGTGTGTGTGAGAGACAGACAGACAAACAGACAGACAGACAGACTGAGAATGAAGCAAGGAGTGATTGTATGTGTTCGTGTGTGGGTGAGAGAATGGGAGAGAGACAAAGAAGAAATCAGACAGACAGATAGAAGAGAAAATGAGACAGGATGTGATTGTATGTGTTTATATGTGTGTGTGCGTGAGAGAGAGAGAGAGGGAGAGAGAAAGAAAGAGACAGACAAACAGAGAATGAAGGAAGGAGTGATTGTATGTGTTCGAGTGTGTGAGACAGAGAGAAAGAAAAACAAACGGAGAGAAAATGAAATATGATGTGTTTATATGTGTGTGTGAGAGAGAGAGACAGACAGACAATGAAGCACGGAGTGATTGTGTGTGTGTGTGTGTGTGTGTGTGTGTGAATGAGAAAGAGAAAGAAAGAAAAACAGACAGACAGACAGAGAGAAAATGAGTCAGGATGTGATGGTATGTGTTTATATGTGTGTGTGAGAGAAAGAGAGAGAGAGAAAAAGAGACAAACAGAGAATGAAGCAAGGAGTGATTGTATGTATTCGTGTGTCTGTGTATGTGAGTGAAAGAGGGGGAGAAAGAAACTGACAGACAAAGAAAAAATGAGAGCGAGTAATTGTGTGTGTGTAGTGTGTACATGATAGAGAAAGAGAAAGGCAGAGAATGAGTTAGAAAGTGATTGTATGTATCTATGTGTGTCAGTGGGAGTGAGAGAGAGACAGATAGAATTAGTCAGAGAATGATTATATGAGTGTATGTGTGTGTGTGTGCGTGTATGTTAGTGAGTGTGTGGGTGCGTGAGTGAGAGACAAACAGACTGACAGAAAAGGAGTGATTGTATGCGTTTATGTGTGTGTATGTCTGAGAGAGAAAGAAACAGAGAGACAGAGAGAGAATGAGGCAGTGAGTGATTGTATGCGTTGATGTATGCGTATATATGTGTGAGACAGAGAGAGGCAAAGAGAGAAAGAGACTGATAGACAGACAGAGAATGAAACAGTGAGTAATTGTATGTATTTGTGTATCTGTGTGTGTCAGCGAGAGACAGGCTGACAAAAAATGAGGTAAGGAATGATTGTATATATGTGTGTGTGTGTGTGTGTGAGAGAGAGAGAGGAGAGAGAGAGAGAGAGAAAGAGTTGCGGGATCAAACAGTTCAGACCTATACAACTAGGAAAGTGTCCAACCACCTTCATTTCTTTCTTCTTCTTCTTCTTCTTCTTCTTCTTCTTCTTCTTCTTCTCATCCTCCTTTTTCTTCTTCTTTTCCTTTTTCTTTTCTCCTCCTCCTTCTTATCCCCTCCTGCTCCTTCTTCTCCTCCTCCTCCTCCGTCTCCTTCTTCTTCTTCTTCTTCTTCTTCTTCTTTTCCTTCTTCTTTTCCACCTCCTCCTTATTATCCCCTCCTGCCCCTTCTTCTCCTCCTCCTCCTTCTTTTCATCATCTTCCTCCTTCTTCTTCCCTTCCTCCTTCTCCTCCTCCTCCTCCTTTTCTTCTCCTCCTCCTCATTCTTCTTCTTTTCCTCCTCTTCCACCTTCTTCTTCCCTTCCTCCTCCTCCTCCTCACCCTCCTTCTTCTTCTTCTTCTTCTTCTTCTTCTTCTTCTTCTTCTTCTTCTCCTCCTTCTTCTTCTTCTTCTTCTACTATCCGTGAATATTCCTATTCGCACGATGTCGTGTTTTCGCATTTCGAAACCACTTCGTTTTGTCTTTTTGCTCTCTCTCTCTCTCTCTCCGTCTCTCACTCTCTCTCTCTCTCCTAAACCCTGTTCTGGCAACCATTTACTGAAGCTCCGTTCGGTCGGTTATTCGCTGTTCTTCTCTCCCCACCCCTCTTTGTCTTGTGAGTGTCGAATTTTCTAAGTACTCTTTTTCTCATCATGTACCCCATAAATTTCAACTTTCTGTTCATTGATTCCTTTTTGTTTCCGTTTTACCTAAATCTTACTCGTTATTCAAAGGTTCAGTCCATGTTACTCTGAGCCTCCTTCAATAGGACGACATTTCTGGTGTCTCGTGTTCCTCTTAGAAAACACTAATGTGTAGATGTTTCCTTGAACGCCGCAATCTCCAATTCTTCAAGTCAAGAGTTGTCTACCCTTCTTATCCGCATAATCTCCATCCCTTACCAACTCATATTATACATTATTTCATCATCCTTTTTATTAGCAACGTGGGCTTACAGTCATATCACGTTTAAACAGCAGTTCTCGTACGATTAAGTAACTTAAGCAAGGTTGAGTCTGGTTAGTAGCTAGATGGGTGACCGCTTGGAAATACTAGATGCTGCATGCTTGAATGTAATGGGAGTATAATTGGGTAACAGCACGGAATTGGAAATCGGAGAACATAGTTCCATTTCCAGACTTGGTCGTTATATTCACTTTTGAATCCAACTCTTCTCCCCCAGCTATGGGTTAATTAGTAGAACTTGTATCAGTAAATCATTATAATCTCCAAAATATTCTTACAATCTAAAAAATATTTTCCGGCTTTAAATGATCTCCAAAATAAGATAAGCTGATATTAGAAAAACAAACAAAAATAAAAAAAAAATCAACCATAATCAACTATATTTTGATAGAACCTTGTATTGGATGAACTTTAGTATACAAATGCTTTTCATTGAATACACTGATACTTCACTCTGATCCTTCTCAAAAGTGGCGGAAAGCGACACTTTGATCCTAGATTGGGCGCAAACAGACATTCTGATTCTTGACGAAAGTTTTGATTCATACGTAAATAATATTTTATGGGTAGTCTGCTATTTATTCTAAAGTCAACAAGGATGACAGTATTGGTTTGAATCTGTGAAAGAATGACACTGATTAATTTTGAAATATCAGTCAAGAAGAATCGTTGCTTGGCCATTATTCTCCAGACAATTCATTCCTAACATCGACTTACCAATATTTAGCATGAACTTGTGCGACTATTCTGTACTATTGTGAGCATTATATGTTTATACATCTTTAGCTTGCTTCTTTTCAATATTTTAGGAACCCTTGGGGATTCATTCTTCTTCGTTTCTAGCTAATATATTTTTTCTGTTTATTTCATCCTGAAAAATTCAAAGATATTTGCTTAATTTCCTCTTCTTTTCTTCAGTTTCTCTGTAATTCCGAAATATTGAATACGTCACTAAAGTTTGTCCTCATAAAGAATGATTGTCGGATATTAGCAGCACAATAGATTAAGTTTGGCTCAGTCAGGTTCGGTCGACGGTGGCGCCAAATATGCTTGCATTGTCTAAAAGAAATTTATGTTTTGCATGGTCTTGTAATACTAGAATATTCTTTTTTTGTTTAACTGTTGTTTCTAACTAAACAACTTCCAGAATCAATGTGTTTGGCGGTAAAAAAAAAAGAGAGGAAAAAATTTATTTGCTAAGTCAGCCTGTCTGTTCAAAGGATTTAAAATATATTTTTAGTCTTTTTTGTCTTGTTTGCAATGACAAAATTACGCAGCTCTAGGCTTTAAGAAAGCTTTATTCAACTGAGAATACCAAATTTGCGTATAGTGTCCTTTATAGTCCCATTAAATAAAAATAGTGAAGATTAACAAAATAAGGGGAGACCACTCATGATTATTTATAACATTCTTTTCAAAACAACTGTTGGTTTAAACGTAGTTAATTATTGATTAACGGGTCCGTCCTGGGTATGATAATGACTACATCCGCGTCCTGGGTCAGACAATAAACTACGTCCAACAGCACGGCCTATGATCAGGAGGTTTTGAGGAGCGTGGTCCACCCTGATCCTGGCTGGTAGCACCTGTTAGTGTCCCATCTATGGGCAAAGAGTTGAACCCCAAACTGGGGTCAAAACACTGAAAGTGTAAAAATAGGTTTTAATACCGGAAATACTTTCTAAATAAAGCAATAAATTTTTGAAGAACAAATTATTAACAAAAATTATTACCAGCAATACATTTTTGAAAAAAATATTACCAGAAATAGATATCATGTCGGCATTAAATAACCCACTGAGGTTTATATGTCGTAAACCAAACCAAAACAAACCATTAACGTGAAAAAAAAAAACAATGCTTATATTAGTAGAACAAATGAAATTTTAAATCGAGTCTGCAGCATGCCGTTTTACTCTGAATGAAAATATGACGCAGAATAATATCTGAATAAAAGTCAAGAAAATAAGACAAAATACAAAACTATTTGGTTAAGCATTACGCTTTACGAGTAAGCGTCAATGGGAATGAATGAGAGACCAAACTGTCTTTGAGAAAAGTGTTGGAATATGCGGAAGTGATAATAATGATCCTTACCAAACATTTTGGCCATAGAGTTAATATTTTTCATGTTTTCTTTGTCCTTCTAATATGAATAGTGAGATATATACCTAGGAGGTATCTATACCCTCAAAATAATCATATTGAATATGCCATTGTCTTTAATATGAATAATGAAATGATATTGATATCCAGCCAGGAGGTATCTATGGCCTCAAAATAATCATATTGAATATGCCATTCTCTTTAATATGAATAATGAAATATGGATATCTACCGGGGAGTTATCTATGCCCTCAAAATAATCATCTTTAATTTACCATCGTCTTTAATATGAATAATGAACTGATATGGATATTTGGCGATAAGGTGTCCCTACTGTCAAAATGATAGTCTTTAATATGGTATTGTCTTTTTAATATGAATAATGAAATGATATGGATATCTACCAAGGAGGTATCTATACCCTGAAAACGATGATCTTTAATATCACATTTTCTTTTTAATATGAATAATGAGATATTATGGATATCTACCGAGGAGGTATCTATACTAAAATTTAGCCCTCACTTGACATTTCCACCTCTCCGGGAGAATCTTTGCCTTTCTTTCTCTATAAGACAGTATGCAGTGTTGTGCTTATAATAAGATAATAGATATCTGTTCGAAGTGAGATAAATTGCTAATCCAGCAAACTTTAGCGGTTTCAATACAAGAGACACCTACTCTCTGATCGCACTGTTTGATAAAGACCTTTATTATTTCTTGCCCATATTACAACTCTCTTTTGTCGCATCCATGTTTGTCACTCATTCTAGTCTGAGAACGCCTACCCTAAGAATCGAAACGAATAGCTGAATAATTCGCCATTCTGTCTTAACTCCACTCTTTACTATCTATTATCAAAACCAGTATCTATTACCTCATTGTCTCAAGAGCAGTTCTTTCTTCTACGATTATGTACAGCAAATTTCTCATCTTCGTCTGATCTGATTTCTATCTTTAATCATTCCAATAACGGCTAAAAGTTGTTTTCTTGCTTCATGCTTAGATTCCTTGAGATTGCAGCCGACATTTGCAAAATAAACAACTGTCATGAGTCTATACAACAGTTGCACTTAGGTATCGTGCCTAAATCATTTTTCCAGTCGGTATGCTTTCTGGTTTTCGGTAGAGTTATACAACAGGTATTTCGACAAGAATTATAATCTTTTTGCTTCATGTTTTTTCTTTCTCATATTACTAGAGATTAAACATTCTATATCAGACATAGACCCATGCCAAAAAAATAGCATGAAATTTTATAAAAGTTAATAGTGGGAAAAAGTACGTAAATTCATTGTTAATTTATAAAGCTACGTTAGTCAAAATAAAAGAACTATTTAAATTTATAAAGTAAAAATAAAATTGAAATTAATAATCAGTCTTCTTCTTCTTCTTCTTCTTCTTCTTATTATTATTATTATTATTATTTGCATATAACAGAGTGTGGTAGAAATCGTATACGGAACATTCGTCGTAAACATTTGTGCCATAAGAAAACTCGCCTCGGAAATTTTCACTGTAGGAAACTTTGCCGTATAAGATTTTTGGCGTAAAACAATTTCGCTACATTTTTTCTTATATTTCAATAACTAGGTATGCACAGTGAAATTAAATCTGTTTATGTTTGCAAATTTCAAAAGTCTTACTAAGAGTTTGAAAGGGTTGTCTTTCTTTGATCAGATATTTTATTAGGTTGGTGCAAAAAATAATGACGTAATAATGTCGTTTTTTGACGTATTTTTTAACGTCAAAAAACGACATTATTACGTCATTATTTTTGCACCATCCTAATATATTGAAGCTGGTTGCGAATTCAAGTTGTAAGTTTGTTTGAAATAATATATATTGCTTGAGTGAGAATTATTGACAGATTGATATTATGTTAACAAAAATTTTAACATTAAATCTAAAATATGAAATTGCGTGACGTAGATTCTGGTGTCAAGTTGAAATTTTTGAGCTCCCCACTGACGAGGATAAATGATGTAGGATTTTGATCCGATAACTTCGCTTATTAAAAATGTTTAAATCGACGTAACAATATTGTGAGCCAGATAGACTTGATAACAAGGTACTTCACATATTAAATATGAAAATGCAGCAAGATCGTCTTACGGAAAAAATCCTATACTGCAAAGTTTTCTACGGCGAAAGTTCTTCAGGTGAGTTTTCCTACGGCAAAAATATTTACGGCGAATGTTCCTAGAATCGGCAGAAATACCTTCTGCATATACCACCCTGACAGGCTTTGTCAGATCTCGAGGGATGTGCTTCTGGCCAACGGTGGGAGATTCTCCGTCGCGCAGAGTTGTCCAATAAAATAAAATCAACTCCCTTTGATTCACAGATATGTCAATCGAAGAAAAAGGGAGAGAGAATGATCGGATACAAGTGGGTGCCGACAGAAACAACAATACCTGCCACACATACTTCCTACATGATGGTAATTGAAAACGGTGTCTTCCTTTAATTAATGTCTTACCATTATGTGAGGGGTATGACTGGGACGGATATATGGGAGGTATTTCTGCCACACTCTGTATTACTACCGAGTAACCACCGAAGATTACGATATCACAAAAAGAATTATTTTATTAAATATGGAGAAATCACGTGGCATGTATATATTTTGTATTAGGCAACGTGATTGATCGTGGAACTCGTTTTCTATGGCTTATCATTTCTTTTGTTGGTTATTTAAAGCCAGAAAATATTTTTGATGGTAAAAATTGGTTGGAGGAGATAATAATAGCTTACGGATACAGCTCTTAGCTGGAGTGGGAGGAGAAGATAGTCTTTGCGCGCTAGTTTAACCACCTGGGTTTCGCATATGGGTTGATAGACTTCCGTCACTTCAGGCCCATTAGGAATGAGTATACTTGAAAACGAGGCTGCGTCGACTTGATGTTAACTTTTCGCCGAACCTTTTCGAATAGACAAGTGAATTTTGTCAGCCGAAAGCAGTTGATCAAACAGCCATCGCGTTCTGGGCGCGGACATTTAGAGAGGATTGTGATTGTCTGGATATTGAAACTGTAAATTGCGTACAACTCCACTCAACCTATTCAATATTAACTCACTGAAATGGGACTTTGTCATTAAACTATATCTTATTCAGGCTATTAACTACTAGCAGCATGGCCCGGCGTTGCCCGGACTTGATTCAAAAATCGTACAACTCATACAACAATCGCTATCAGTTGACTTAAAATATTTTTGCCCTTTCTTGCCTTTAAAGGAGTGCCCTTGCCGTGCTGATGTTGCTTCATGCCTTACCTCTTTCCTATCTCACCCTGCTAATTTTTTCGAAGCACTATACTAAACATTAAATCTGTTACGAAAAAAGAACTAAACAAAATGAACACAAAACGATTAGCTTTAAAAAAGGACTCGTAACTGGAAAAACCGAATGAAAAAAGAATGTTAACAACAAATACTTTTTCACACCCAACCCAGTTCTGCAGAATCAGAATCAACATTGAGTTGAATGAGCCAATTGCAGTAAAGTGCCATGCAAATTTAAATTTTCCCACTTGTCACGAATGCAGCTATCGATTTTTTTTTGCATGCTAGAATGCTAGTTAACATTCGTGTCAGTCAGCTGTTGGCTCTCACGCTGGCCATAGAATGTTCCGGCCTATTCGTGGCAGCCAGCTATAGGCTCTCACTCTGGCCAGTAGAAAATGGCCGCAAACTACATGAAAACTGCCATAGAAGCATGGAACATTCGATTATTTCCACTATCATTGGGAGTTGGGAAATGCAAAGTCGGTCTTGGCCTTTTAGCTAAGCTGGAGCATGTGCATGTACATTTTGGTGCAAATCCGTCGAAAATTGCGGCCGTGCATTCGTAACACACACACACACACACACACACACATCCTGCCTTTTACAGATAGAGATTTTGTTTTAGGCAACGTGATTGACCGGGGAAGTCGTTTTCTACGGCTTATCAACTCTTTTCTGGTTATTTAAAACCAGAAAATATTTTTGATCGTAATAATCGGGTTGGGAATAATGATAGCTTAGTGATACAACTCTTACATGGGGAGAGAACATAGTCTTTGCGCGTAAGTGAATATAATGAACCCGATTGGAATTGGAACTCGGCTCTCCGATTAACAATTCCGAACCGGTATCATTTACACCATCCGCACAGCCAGGTTTACAGCACTTGGTATTATCAAGCGGTCACCTATCTAGATAGTGACCAGGCTTGACGTTGCTTAACTTCCGTGATCGTACGGGAACCGTTGCTTCAATGTGATATGGCGCTAAGCCCAAACTCACTATTCAGTAAACATAGCCAACCAAACGCCACCATTAAATATTAATCAACGTCGATTAGATTAGATGACAGAAGGTCACCGATATGGAGCACTCAGAGCCACTATTCTATAATAATTGTAATCCAGGCCACTCATTAGGAGTCAGTATACTTGAAAACGAATCTGCTTCGACTTGATGTTGACTTTTCGCCGAAACATTTCGAGTAAGCAGGTGAATTTTGCTAGCCGAAAGCAGTCGATCAAACGACAGTCATCGCGTCCTGGGAGCGGACATTTAGAGAGGACGAGTGATTGTCTGGCCATTGAAACTGTAAATTGTTTACAAATTCACCCAGTCTTCTCAATATTACCTAAATGGCTGAAATACGACTTTGTCATTAAACTATGACTTATTCAAACTATTACCATAATACGTGTTTAGATCAATGTTGCGATCAGGCTGCTCTGCGGCCTTCCTAATAGCATTTAAATATCTGGAACAAAGAGCCGTTATTATTAGAAGATTTATTTAAACCAGACATTAAAATAGATATTTTTGGAGAATCACGTTAAAGATAAGATGTCATGAACCACAATCGATTAAATTATAGGAAATAAATCTTTTATATATATATATATATATATATATATATATATATATATATATATATATATATATATATATATATATATATATATATATCTACCGACAAAATCCGATCACAACGTTTTGTTTTATAAACAATCGTTACAAGTGCAAATACCACCAAAATACTTGCGAATGTACTTGCAGAACTACCACGTGATATTTTTGGACCATTTAAAAAAAATAACAAAACACTTTTCGCCACTCCCACAAATTCGAGAAAAAGATTTTCGTGAACCATTGAGAAATTATTTTCTAATCATTGAAAACCTTGTATTCAAAGAAGGAAATAATTCTAAGTGAAATCAGATTCCGATTCCCCTTGTGGATCTAAAAAAAAAAATAGAAGCCTATTGCTTCTCGAGGTTCCAAACAATTCCGGAGGGCAATTTGATCTACACATACCTACACACACACGCACGCTCACACACTGGAAGGGACGACAGCAGCAGCCGGCAACCAAGGCCTTGTCCACGCAGACAATTGAAGGGATTAACCAGGGAACGCCGATCAAGCCATTTATCTATGAAATCACAAACACATTAAGCAAACTGTCATAAAGTCTGTCTACACATTTCGTCCTACACTAAGAACACTTAATTAGTTTCTGAAACAAAATTCAATGCAAGAAAAATTGAAAATTTTATTGTCATTATATATTTTTAAAAATGATATATAAATGTTATTTCAAATGATGATCTACTGTTCCTTTTCCTTTAGCAAATAAGCTTTTCCATTTTTCAGATTTTATTGTTGCTAAATCTTTGGAATTTCAACACTCAGCAAAAAAAAAGCTTCGATAGACGAATCCCAACAACATGACTGCATCCATTGAACAAACAAACGCCTATATACCAAATGTAGCGATTTGTAATGATTTCAATTCCAGTGGTCCGCGAGGTCAGTATTTTTTGACCAGAACTCTCAGTGTACTTGGTATGCAGGTGTAGGCTTTAAGAAAGCTTTATTCAACAGAGAATACAAGGTTGGCGTATAGTGTCCTTTTATAGTCTCAGTAAATAGATAGCTCTCAAAGAGGAGATTAACAAAACAAGGAGAGACCAATCTTGATTATTCATAACATTGTTTTAAAACAGACGTAGTTTAAACGTAGTTAATCATTGATTAACGGGAGCGTCCTGCGTATGAGGATAAACTACATCCGCGTCCTGGGTATGACGATAAACTACATCCGCGTCCTGGGTATGACGATAAACTACATCCGTGTCCTGGTTCAGACGATAAACTACATCCGCGTCCTGGGTATGACGATATACTATATCCGCGTCCTGGGTATGACGATAAGCTATATCCGCGTCCTGGGTAAAAAAAATAAGTCTAACAGCAAGGCATCTGATCAGTAGGTTTTGGGGAGCGTGGAACCACCTCTTAATTGCTGGTGTTTTCACCCTGACCCTGGTTCGTAGCACCTGTTAGAGTCCCAGCTATGGATAAAGAGGTAACCCCCAAAGTGGGGTTATAACACTATGTAAGAGTAAAAATAGGTTTTAATACTGGAAATACTTTGTAAAAAAAATATTACCAGCAATAAATTTTTGAAGAAAAATTATTACCACCAATAATTTATTACCAGCAATGAATTATTATCAGAAATACATTTTGGAAAAATACCACCTATATATTTAAAAAAAAATTGCCAGCAATACATTTTTGAAAAAAAATCTTGTCGACATTAAATAACCCATTGAGGTAGATATGCTATAAAGCAAAACAAAATAAAAAAAGAACTCTCATCACTTCAACTTACAATACCTCAAACTGATTTATCTTCTTCAATATGAAAAATGAAATGAAATAAATAGATATCAAGTTTACAAATATACTGTCAAAAACCACTTTCAGGAAAGCAATACAGAATGAAAGTAAATTCATGAGAGGTTAGAAAATAAAACCAAAAATATGGTAGATATATAGTTTCACTGATGGAAATGTACGCCTTTCGTTAACAACAGTGTCCGATTACAAATTTCTACAATCGTTAACCAAAGTCATACTTACTGATCGGATCTAGAAAAAGCGCTTCTTCGGTAGGGGCTGTGAACCAAAGCCAAGACGAAGGAAATGATATTATGAAAAACAAACGATAAATTAAAAGCAAACATTTAAAAGGCAATGAGATCAAATGCCAAATAAAATGATTTGTGATGTTTGCAAATCGAGTTTTTCAGTGCGAGCTGCAATTCCGAAACCAGAACGATCATCAATTCAAATATTTGCAATAAAAAAATCTTACCATTTCCTTTGTCTTTATTATGAATAATCGAAGTGGTTTACTTTTAAAATGATCATCATTAATATGGCCTCGTTTTCATTCTTTATCCATAATGAATTGATATGAATGAGGTAATGTCTACCGTCAAAATGATCATATTAATCATATCATATTCTTCTTTAATGTGAATAATGAAATGATACGGATATCTAGCAAGGAGGTCCAAAAAAATAGAATAATAATTGTTGAAATCTTGTTCAGAAGTGGTACACATTTCGTTAATAACATACTCCGTGTACAAATGTCTACTTTTTTTTAACAAGAAAAATCTTCTTACTGAGCGGATGGAGAGTAGCTGTTCCGCGTTAGGATCTGTAACCCTTAGGAAAGTTGATGGAATACAGAAGTGAGAGTTTCTTATGAAAAAAAATAATATGCATTTTCAAAGTTGGCTGTCAGGTATTGCTACTACGTATATCCGCTACAGCCAATCGTCTGTGTTTCCGGCTTTTATTTGGCATAAACTTACTACAATATTAAAAGATATATTAAAATTTTATTAATGAACGTCAATAACCTGTCGAGATTTTTCAGGACATCTGTACATATTTCTGTTGCAATGTATCTTGAGTTTCATACTATATTTGATGTCTCACTTAATATAGCTTTTCTTACCTGAAAATGATTCTATATACGCCTTCTTCAATTTGAATCATAAAACGTTGAAGTATCTTAATGGAAATTATATTAATAGGCATTTAAATTTTGTATACATTTTCTGGGACACACTGCGAAAGCATTTATTGGAACGTAACATGAGTTCAAACAATACACATATCCCTATTCATATAGCTTTTATTGTTTTTGCATAATTCAAAGTGATTCTACCTTTGTCTTCAATTTGAATTAGAAATCTTTAGAGAGGTTGTAATTATAGACGTTACTCTACCTATAAAGACATACACATGCATTTACAGATATATATATATATATATATATATATATATATATATATATATATATATATATGTGTGTGTGTGTGTGTGTGTGTGTGTGTGTGTGTGTGTGTGTGTGATGATTTTTCCAAAACTTTCACTCAATTCTCGGTCAACCATCAATGACAGAACATTTTGTCAAGCTATTCGTCGATTGGGAAAAGGCCCGGAAATATGTATATTTATGGATTTCCACTTAAGGGCATTACTGCTAAGTGAACACAATTATGTTCAACCGATATTGGAATTAGGCTTGCCATTTCCTGGGCTGATGGCCGCTATATGACGATAATTCTAATTCTATATCGTCGAGTGAAGCGAAACTGTGTATATTCAAGAATTTCGTCTTCGACCGTTCAGTCTTTTACAAATAAGGAGTCACGATAGAAACCTTGATAATATGGATACTCAGGTTTGCTTTTATTTAAAACAGTGTGTATTACGTCTATTTATCGAGGCATTCCAGTAATCATAATAAAGAATATGTATTCTCCTACAAAGGAGGCGTGTGCACTTTCGATCCCTGCCGTTGGTTACATTTTCTTTATGAAGATTTCTAGAATGCTCAGGTAAAAAAGAGGGTAATGCAAACTGTTTAAATTAAAAACAAAGATTCAGGTGTCTGTTTCCATTATGAGCATACCCTAAATAATAACGTTTGAGGAAATAAAAAAGTCAGATCTAAAATAAATTCATTAATTATTTAGAAAACACACACTCATATGTTTTGAATAATAAAAAAAAAACATTTAAAAAAAAGATTTAAAATTAAAAATTTTCAGACACACTCGGTTGTATATTAATATATTTTTTTTTTGTTTCATTATTTAAATTAGGTTCCTCGACTAATTTCAGCCAGCCTGGCCATCATCAGGAGAAAAAAAAGTCCTGTTTGTTGGTAGCAGTGAACTACAAGAATGAATGACTTTCTGAAGAAAACGAAATTATCTGTAGTTTTCATTATATTTATCGTTAATTTTCGTCAGTCCTTGTGTTGGTCAAACGGCCTCTTTTAAGTTGTTTTTAAGATAGAGATTCAGTATTCCCTTCTTGGTCATTCTGACAATTTTATTGGTTCCTGGGAGGGGATGTATGTGTTAACTGTATGTTATCTTTTAGATCTTTGAGAGTGTGTACGGCTATATATTAGTATGGGTGTGTGTATAAGTGTGAGACCTAAACACCCCCGCAAAAATGTCTGTTTTGTGTGGGTGGGAAATGTGGGCAGAGCTTGATTTATGGGCTCATATAATAATTCTATCCATGTTGTTCAATTTGTGGTTAAGCCCGTCTGGACAATATGTTTTGAGGCACAGAATTCATTTGTCTTCATGTTCCTCTAGAAGTATTCTAATGTTATCTTTTCGGTTTATTTCTATTCATTTTTTTCAATTTTAGTGAATATTAAAATTTTAGTGGCTTTGAAAATCATGTTTTCCGAGGCGGAAATGTTGTTCTACAGGTAATAATCTTTCACGGCGAGTCGACTTAATTCGATTGCGATAATTATTACTTCTGTAGTGAAAGGGCCATACAGATTTTCTCACATATTTTTCTGGCATAGTGTGCATTCTAGGAGGTAAATTATGTTATGACTTCTACAGTTAGAATCGTGGTAGATTTTGAAAGTAGATTTAGTACCTGAGCGAATTGGTATGTTTAATATGGTTACGACATAGGCCCCATTTGTTGTTACCAGGCTAGGAAAATCATGTTGTTTTTATTTCTGGTCTATTACGGTTTACCTTATTATCTGAAATTTGATTACTATCCATAATTTCCTTAAGGTTCTTAGGTCTACGATTTGCTAGAAAGCCGGGTTAACCAAACAAAATTTTTAGGTCTGGTTTGAAATGTACTATTTACTAGCGAATTTTGATTATCTGAGATTGTGGAGGAAAAGCCACATTGAAAGTGATTACTCGAAGGATTACGTCTGGATTTATTTTTAATTTTATACGTTAGAGTTTCTTCTCTAGGTGCGGAAATTATTTATTTATTTGTTCCTTGATTAGGTGTTGTTTATAGCCACGTGTTGTGAATTGATGCTCGAGATTTTGAGTGTTTTTAGTTCTTCATTGTTGGAACTGCTTGTGAATAGGGAAGGTTCTCTTTGAGGTGTTTAGGGTGGGAAGACTTAAAGGAAGTGTATGTATGATGATTGTCAGGGCATTCCAGTAATTAATAGTCTCTCCCTCTCACTTCTGTATTCCGTCAACTTTTCTAAGGGTTACAGAACCTAACGCGGAACAGCTCCTCTCCATCCGCTCAGTAAGTAATTTTTTCTTGTTAAAAAAAAGTAGACATTTGTACACGGAGTATGTTATTAACGAAATGTGTACCACTTCTGAACAAGACTTCAACAATTATTATTCTATTTTTTGGACTAAATATTAAACATGATTTTAAAAGCCACTAGCAACTCGCTAGATATCCGTATTTCTACTGGCCAGAGTGAGATCCTATTATAGCTGGCTGCCACGAATAGGCAGGGAAGATTCTATTGGCCAGCGTGAGAGCCAAACAGCTGACTGACACGAATTTTAACTAGGTGAAGTCGATAGCTGTAAATGATGTAACAGATAATTAATGAATTTATTTTAAACGTTCTGGGTGTCGGTGATTTTAGTGTGTAGTGTCTTTTGTCGTTTTTTGTTTTTATCGATGTAGATGCGTGTGTCTAAAAATGTTACCGATCTTTTTGAGTTTTCGTGGTCGAAATTAATGGAGTCGTTTACCATGTTTAGGGTCAAATGTAATTAGGTGAGTTTCTGCTCACTGCTCGTATATATGAAGAAGATATCTCTATCTATAAAAGCAGGATATGTGTGTGTAACGAATGCACGGCCGCAATTTTCGAAGGATTTGCACCAAAATTTACATGCACATGCTCCAGCTTAACGTAAAACTGTAGAATAGCATCTACGCAAATAAAAGGTAAAGTGAAAACATGATAGCCTGGATATTCACGAGATGCGGGGGAATATTTTAAATGAGGGCCGAAATGTAAAAAAGAAAAAAGGAAACTTTACGAACAATAAACTGCACACAAGGCGAGAAAATCTAAAGCCCAATTAATAGTCAAGGCAAACTCAAAACATCTCGTCTTATAATAGGTCTTCGGCTATATTATGGTGTTATATACACTTTTATCTATTTTTTTGATTTTATCAGTTATGACCTAACAAATGACCAAACAAATCCAATCATTAAGTAATTTTTTTCTGGAATCTTTCACAATTTTTCCCACAGATTTTACTTGTCGAATGCAGTAAAACATTGCATATTTTGAAAAGCAAAAGAAATACTCAAATTAAATTCTTGAACGTACTGCTACCAGCTACAAAACTTGAAAATTCAAATAATAGAAAATCCGGCTCAGTAACAATGAATAACGCTACGGTGAGATTTCAAAAGGAGACCGGGAACGGTATTACAATTATTGATGTACAAACTTGGAACAGAATTGGCAAGCCTAACTTTTAAAAAAAAAAGGGTAAAAGTTGCAAGACGACTATCGGGTAAGAAATTAATTTTTCTTGAGAAAGTTGCCTGTAACGTCGTTCTTGCGGGTAAAAGACAAGCAGATGTTTACGCATTAAAAAATTCCAACTCGAATTTACTAGGCATTGATTGGCTAGAATTGGCGGATTAATTCATTCTGTGGGGAAAAAAAGCTTACAGCTAAAGAAACAATGTGTACACTAAAAAACAAAGTCAAGAAATATATTTAGAGACAATGGAAAAATGTACAAAATCAAAGGCATTTTTAAATTAAATGAAAATGTAATACCAGATTTTACGTCTAAAAGAAAGATACTCTTTTCTGTGTTGGATTTCCTTAACATCAAACTTGATAGTTTAGAAAACCGCGAAGTTATTGAAAAATATAAATTCTTCAGAATGGCCCACGCCAGTGGTTTATATTAGAAAGAAAAATAAGATTCGTTTATGTGCAGATTTTTCAACTAAGTTGGATGACTGCCTCCTACTACATGTATATTCCCAACAAACTTCAGTGGATTTATTTGCCAAAATGATGGTAATTTTTGTTTCAAAAATTGGCCTGTCTGAGGCATATCTTCAAATCCAATTTTGTTGAGGAATGTAAAATGTATTTACTATTAATACACATAAAGAACTCTACAAGTTTAGAAGATTACCCTTCTGCGAAAAGTAGCCCAAGGTATTTTCCAGTAAATAATAGATAAGATGTTGACTGGGTTAGACGGTGCCGTCGCTTACATAGATGACATAGTTTTTATGAGCGCTACGAAAATATAGCACGTAAAAATGATTCAGCAAGTATTTAAGAGACTATATGATCACGGTTTCAAACTCAGTGAATAAAAATGTCAATTTTTATGGAAATAATTAAATATTTAATCGACGAAAAAGGAAGAAGACCAGATCCCGCTAGAACAAGTGGCATTAAATCATTTCTCGTATTAGCACATTATTATAATATTTATGTGTCAGATATATGCAAATTGCGAGCGCATTTGAATAATTTACTTAATAAGGGTACGAAATGGAACTGGTCGGCGAAATGTCAAAAAATTTTGAAACTACTTCAGAATTATCGCTGACACATTGCGTCCCGATGTGACAAATAATAATAACGTCTAACGCGAGGGATATACGGAATATGTGCGGTAACAAGCCATAAATTCGAAACTGGCAGAGTCGCCCACGCTTCAAGAAGTTTGACACATACGGAAAAATGCTACAGTCAAATTGAAAAAGAAGAGCTTGCTATAATTTTTGCGGTAAAGAAATTTCACAGGATGACATTAGGAAGAGTGTTCAGACTGCAAACTAATCATTGTCCATTATTAAGTATATTCAGTTCAATTGAAGGGGTTCCCATGCAAACTGCAAACAGACAACAGCTTTTGGCTACGATTCTATTGAACTATAATTTCAAGATGGAAATTCTATCTTCTATATAATTGGGACATGCAGTTGTCTTGTTCATATTGTTATCTTAATGCAAATATTCTGATGATGCTGTGATTGCCTCACTGGAATTCGAAAGTGAAATTAAAAGCCTAACACTATTACAGAATGTCCGGTCCCAATAGACTATATCAAAATTCATTCTAAAAATAATACGTTTATTCAAAAAAAAAAAACTATGAATGACGTTAAGTCTGTTGTTCATAATGACGGTCGTCTTGAGTAGAGAATCCAGAGGTTAGCAGTGAATATCTTGAAGACAGTAGGAAAGCGTTGTTCACGTTAGCAGTGGATATTTTGAAGAGAGTAGCAGAGCATAATTCGTCCTTCTGTTTCTCTTCGCCTGACAAGCTGGACTGGACATTCGGGTAGAGTAGACAAAATGGCCGCCTTTATACACAACGGATTGAATGTTCTACGTTTTCTGATTGGTTAACCTTCTATTGGTGGACTATAAAGTGAGTCAAAGCATTTTGACTAACTCACTAGTATATATATATACACAAAAAACTGCAACAAAGTCGAAATAGAGTAAAACCAAAATTAAAACTAGTAACAATAATACAGCATTTTCTATTTGTGATAGAGTACTTTGGCACGCGGAAAGAATAGTAATTATGTATCACTACAAAATAGGATTTTGAAACAATTCGACGTAGGACATACGGCAATAAGTATGGAATCCCTGATGAGAAGCTATGTTTATTGACCAGAGTTGGACAAAGATATTTAAAATACAGTTAGAAAGTATAATTTTGGAATTCAGCAGCAAAATTACTGCATATAAATTATCAGGCGTGGCCGAGCACTGAAAAACCATGGACTAGATTAGATATGAATTTTACTTGACCGTTAAACAGTTAATACTATTTAACTGTGGTCGACACTCACAAAATGACCCGAGATATTAAAGTGTTAAAGACGTAATACTGCAATAACGAACTGTTTTGGAAGCTTTGGAATATCTGGCAGTGTGGTATCTGATAATGGAACTTCGTTTACTTCTAGAGAGCTTAAAAATCCTTCAAAAACTACACGGTTGAACATTTAACCACGTGGATTTATCATCCGAGGTCGAATGGTCAAGCTGAGTGGTTTGTGAATACCTTCAAAAGGGCATTAAGTAAATCTAAAATCTTGGAATCTAAAGAAACGGCATTATGATTTTTGAGCGTATATCGAATGACGTCAAATGCAAATATCATCAGGAAAATGTCGTCTTCCGAGCGCATGTTTGCTAGGAAAGCTAGATCCATTTTCGATAAATTACGGCCAGGGAATAAGGAGAATATTCGACAATTTTAAACTACCATATAATTTAAGATCGGCGATAAAGTCCTCTTTAAACGCTTTAAGGTCGGAAAGGAAAATTCTCAGGAAGAAAATTTATTCCACGACTTGGTAGCAAGATGTACATTGTCGAAGGCAATTGAGGTCTAGATATGCACAGAATAAGCAACCAGTACAATTTAATCCACCAATGATCATACTTTACGAAACCTTTGAAGTACCTCTTCCTAAAACTAATATTGCTATACAACGCCAGAATAAACAAATACGCGTCGGAAAAGTATCGAATAAAGAAAGGGCATATCTAAAAAGGTGATTAGTATGAATTGTACTCGTCCAAATAGCATATATAGTGACAATGGGAATCATCAGCAGAGCATGCCTGAAGCAAATGCTAGCCGGCAGCGAGAGCTAGCCAGCAGCGAGAGCTAGCCGGCAGCGAGAGCTGGCCGCGCGCGAAGCTCTTAGATGTTGTTGATCTCTCTACCTTCGGGCTGAGAGGAACCCAGACGAGGCTATGTCGAAGAGCAGAGTCTCTTATGGGGTAATAGACAGTCCCGATCCCATTTATACGGGGTCTACGGAGAACTTTTGATCGAACCAACGGGCTCGGATTTTCCCCACGCAAAATGTTGCCTTGTGCCACACCCTGACATGTGAGTATTTGGTAAATACCGCTATCCGACAGTGATAGCTGACCGCGCGTGAAGCTCTTAGATCTTGTCGAACTCTCTACATTCAGGCTGAGTGGAACTCAGACTAGGTTATGCCGAAGGGCAGAGTCTCGTCTGGGGTGATAGACAGTCTCGACCCCGTTTTTACGGAGTATACGAGGAATTTTTGCCCGAACCTACGGGCTCGGATTTTCCTCACGTAAAAGTTGACCCTGTGTCACATTCTGCCTTGTGGGGAGGTTGGTAAATACCGCTAGCCGGCAGCGAAAGCTAGCCGCGCGCGAAGCTTTTAAATCTTGCCGAACTCTCTACTTTCGGGCTGCGAGGGACCCAGATGAGACGCAGGGCAGAGTCTCGTCTGGGTAGGTAAACAAGCTCGACCCGCGTATGCGGGGTCTACGGGCAATTTTTGCCAGTGTTTACGAGATCGGATTTACCCTACATAAAAATCAGCTTTGTGCCATCATCCCATCTGTTGGGAAAATTGGTAAATACGACTAGCCGACAGCGAGTCTTATATCCTTACTACAGAATTCAGTAAGACTACGTCGAATCCAAGCTACATTATATTTCATGACTGTATTATTTTCATTCTGTGGAATGAAGACATAACAGATAGATACATAGATAGATAGATAAAGAACAAATGGGAAACCTTTATTAAGCTAACATTTTTTTCATTTAAAGCTTCATCAGAGAACGAGATATGGAGGAAACGAAGAATGAATTTCCGGTAATTTTACTTTTTCGTTGTTTGATTTTTATTTGTCAGTCATGTTTCACGCGCATTCTACTTGTTAAAACAACGTTAGTATAATTTGTGGCATTCCGAATTCAAGGAAATACAACGTGTCCATCCAAATTTTCAAGAAATTAACAGATTCCAGCTCTACCTGAAAAATCGTAAGAATATGTATGTATGTTATAAGTTATTGACGCTTGGAAAAACGTTCATGAAAGTATGTTTCGAAAATAATATCTGATAATGCCTTTCGCCTATATGGCTTCATCAGATGGATAGTGAAAAGTTTGTTGTGCGTGTATGCATCTGTGTGTGTTTAAAAAAATTATTTTTCCCAGACTGGCGTCGCTAGAGGCTAAAAAAGACAAAGAAAATGAGTGACTTTTAAAACCGAATCGTTTAACATTTTATATTCTCTGCCTTAAGTGTTAGGGTTTTGATATAAAAAAAATCCTTCAGAATGAATAGAAAATGGATGAAAGGATTATTCTTATCCATGCATTCTCCATGCCGGCAATATGTAATAAATTTGGGTATGTAATCCCGACATAGTTATAAGTTATTGATATTTAGAAAAAAATCTTCATGAAAATATGTTTCGAAAATAATATCCGATAATGCACTCTCGGCATTCCAGTCGAGTTCATTACATTCACTACGTAAAAATATGTCCCCATCTCTTCAACTAGCAGCCACTAATTAAATAGCAGGAGAGACTGGAGTCTCTAGCTATGATTGGCAACTAGTCTAGGAGAAGGAATATTCTGAATTTAAAACCGATAGAGATACCTTAAGGAAGATCTTTACTAGGTTTGAACCATAGGGTTTATAAAAAAAATCTCCTTCAATAAGTATTACGCAAGGATCTTATAAAGGTTTACATAGCAATTACATTTGATGTTTCTCGATGTACAACACATGCGATCCCATTCGATTTGATACCACTTCTGGCTGCGTACTCTTTCTGCTAAAAATAACCAAGGCATAAGTATTATTCTTAATTTTTTTTTTTTTTTTTTTTTTTGACTACCGTATATTCTCGACGATCGTGCGACTTTTGAAAACCTAATTTTCGAAGCTAATTTTAAGCGGGGGATATCAGAGACGAGACATAAAAATTGGCGTATGTACTGCTGGCCCTGGTTGTGCCGTTGACCAAACTATCTATCCATTTACGACAGTCAAAAAGTACAGCTGTATTTAAAATAAATATGATTTTGATTAAAATGATTTGACAAGATGGAGTTATGGATAGCGACTCGATTGAGGAATCAGAGAGCCGAGTTCGATTCCCACTCAAATCCATTACATTCACTTACGTTCTAATACCCTTGGGAAAACGTATTAATCCTCTTCTTCTCCCTCGAGCTATGGGCAAATAGCAACGCAGACCGGGTTCTATAGCCTGGGATAGCAACTGGTCTACCGCAGAAAGAAACGGCAACCTACTGCAGGAAAAAATCTCCCTTGTCAATCATGTATCGAAAGATACATGATCGCGTTAGCGTGTATCACGCATCGCACATAACTCCCTGATTGTATCTAATAATAATGCATGTAACATTCACACGTTTGTATCGTATTATAAAAAAGCCAAGCGAATATGCATCTTATCAATGGTTTAGGTTTATACGATGTTTAGCTGCTTCTCGTTCGGTTGTTTATGGCTGTACGCGTTTAAGCAACGAGTATAGCGTTACTAACGATACTTTTATCATTCTCTTTTACTTTTTTAACTTATTTAACACAGAGATAGAACTAAGAGATAAAGAAAAAGAGGTTAGTCGATTGTAACGTGTTCTCTCAAAAAAAGGAACTCTCATGGTACAAGAGATACATGGAAGTTTCGGCGTTGCACGATACGGCAGATCGTGCCACACACGAGTATATACAGTTATATTATATATGTTAGCTGACTAACTGTTATGGTTCGGTTCCTTGTACCACGGTGATAGTCCAAGGTAGAACCAATGGAACAACACAGATATATTACAAACAGGAATATATACAGAGAAGTAGAAAGTGTTAGTACGAACAATCAGGTTTAGTAGGGAGTACAATGTAGTCTCGACCAGTATCACTATTCCAATGTCTTGTAGTAATTGTCTAAACGCGACTCCGTTTCGGACTGCTTCTGACTCGACTCTTAACTCGACTTGAAATACTGACGCCAATGACTACTCCTGAGTATTTATTAAGTATGGAATAGTCCATTATTATTATTATGGGTAAGACCCCATAACACTAACATATAAACTTCTAACTCGAAATAATTTATTTTTGTTTTGATTTGATATAAATTAAAATTTACCCATTGTTGATAATCTTACACTAAAAAACAATCCTTAGCATATTACACACACACACAAATATATATATATATATATATATATATATATATATATTATAATGAATCATTCATACAAAAAGCTAGTAAAATAAAAAAGAAAGAATGCACAGTCGAAAGTACTTACGTATTAAAGAAAAACTTTATATAGTTTATTATTTTAAAAACAAAGATCATAACATTCATTAAGTGATTTGTAGATTAATGCATCTTTAAAATTTTGTTAGCGAAGGGATTTCGCCATTTTATATTATTAACTTTACCAATTTACTTTTTGTATGAATGATTCATTGTAATATAATTTGAATTATATATATATATATATATATATATATATATATATATATATAGTTGTATAGTGGATAAATGAAACGGCGAAATATAAACAGGCGTATATATATATATATATATATATATATATATATATAAATGAGTATGAGTTTGGGGGCCTGGGGGTTAAATATAGAGAATATGAGGCTGTGATGAGGGTGAAGGCGTATGGAGACGTTGCTGTGGATTCAAGTAGAAATATACATTTGAAACATCAATCGTTAAATATCTATTACCATGTAGGTTCGATATAATCTTTAAGCATTATTCATTAACAAATGTTCCCTTGGAGAATTTAGCAGTTCTAAAGAATTCTAGGCCCGTCTGGTCGTTTATTTTACTTTATTTTTGTTTCCTCCTAACCGCCCTTCTTTTCTGTCAGAAGTGTGTCCTTTATATTTAATTAGCCGAGTTAATTGTTCGAAAATAACGAGAAGCGATATGGGGTCTCATTTTGACATAAAGGATAATTTAATTCCCATGACACAAATCCTTTTTGATATTTAAAAAAAAAAGAATTACAATGAATTTTCTGAACAATACCAGCAGCTGATGTTATTATTGTTAGGGCAGTTATACGTTGTTATTTCACTACTGCATTGTTATAGCATTTTTATCTGGCTGTATTGGCCCAATTTAAAAAAACGAAATTGCCATTTACTGGAAATAATTAACTATAATGATGCTAATGGCGTTTCATATTTCTTCTACTTTGGTTCCGACAGAATACTATGTTCAACTAATTCAGTTAAACGCCATCCCAGCACAGAATATATTAAAAAATCGCTACAGAACAGGTCATATTGCATAGGTACCTCCATTTATTCGGTATGCCTTTGTTTGAAGTGAATTTTTAAAACAAAAAAATCTATCATTTTACCTTCGATTGAAAGCTAAACAATTTAAAATTTATTATTTCCAGTAAGCAAAATATCCTGTTTTGAACAGAAATTATATTAATTGGATTTTTTTTTTCAGTGAAATTGATAAAATCACTAATTTTGACACATTTGTAAACAAAAGTTAATTCTCGGTTTTTTAATCTTGCAAAAATAAAATATATATTTCTGAAACGTTATTTTTTTTAAATGTTAGCAAATCTAAAGCTAAATTAATCTGTTTTGAAACAAATATTACTTATAGCATAATATGTTGTGTACAAGCATTTCTTAACCATCTTGTTTTCTGATGCCTTGATCGATTTATCACAGTCAAACGTGTTAAAAGGTTTAGTAAGTTAACGCAGAATTTATGATAGCAGACGATAAATTTTAATGAGTTTTTTTTTTCTTCGCAAGAACTCTTAAAACACTTGACCTTTTAACGTTATGTACGAAGTTGCATACTTAGAAAAATCAGGACGTTTAAACACAAGAAAAATCGAAATTCTTTTTGAAAATACCCGCGTCTTCAGATTGTAATAAGCTTTACAATATATCATTAATCAATACAGTTTTACTTTCTAAGAGTTACACAAATGAAAGTGAATTTTAAGATTTTTAAACTTTATAAATGATTCAATTTAAAATTGAAAAAAACATTAAAAAAATATTGTAAAAATGTATTTTTCATCGAAAAGAAATTTTGCTTCAGACAATATTGTATTAAATATATATTATTCATAAAAAAAACATTTAAAAGCTTCTCTAATTTAATAATGTCTTAGTATTATTGTGATTTTTACTTTTCGATTCAGAACTGATTTTCGGTTAAACTTTTACAAAACCTTTCGGTGATTTAAATTCTTCAAAGAATTCTGCTTTTAACTAATATAGTCACTAAAACTTATCATGTAGAATGTCTCAAGTTTCCGTAATATTAAATAAGGGAGAAACGCATGTAAAAGAAAAATATTTTTACCAGGATATTCTAATAAAAAAAATTCAAACATAATTTCTTTTATTACTTAAGAAGTCCTGAAAATGTAATTAAAATCCAATAAGTAGTTATATTTATAAGAATTTTCAAATTAATATGCATATCCCCTCAAAAAGAACATACCACGTAATACCGAAGTTCCTTAGCTATATTCAATTCGAAAATAACTGACTTGTAACATTCAAAACAGCCCTAACAATCCGTTAAAATTCCATGTTTTTTTCGCCTTTCGTAATAAAGGGTTGGTCTCTCAAGTGTTCTCGTTGCCTTGAACGCCTATTCGGACTCGGGCTGACCCCCCACTACAAACCTCAAGTAGTGGTATCTGCGAAGTGTCGTCCAGCTGTTGAAGGTTGTCCTAATGTTATATAAACCGCAAATCCTTTGTATTTTCTCTGATAACCCCTTCACATAAAGCAGGCAGACTGTTTTCTGAGTGCTGTTGTCCTCCTCTTGTACCCGCCTATCCCAGTTTATTGCGGCTGTTGCCATGTATCCAGAGTAGTTATTACGTTGTAGGGTACTGCCTATACTGACCAATTCTTTATCTAATGTCTTTGGGTCGCCACTTATGACTTTTGCTCGGTGTTGTAAACAGCGGACGATCCCTTTCTTTACGCTGTATGGATGGTGTGAGTTGAAATTGAGCTACTGTCCGATGAATGTCGGTTTGTGGCATACGAATGTCTTTAATCCATATTCTGATCGAGATATTAGAACATCCAGGAATGGGAGTGTTTTGTTACTCTCTTTCTCCATCGTGAACTCTATCGAAGGTCTTATTGAGTTCACATGCTCCAGTACAAGCTGGACATCCTCCTGGTGTGGACAGAATATGAAGGGGTCATCTACGTATCTTAACTATAGAGTTCGCCTTAGAGATATAGATTCTAATGTCATTTCCTCAAAGTATTCCATGTATATTTTCGCCATTACTGGTGATAATTGCGAGCCCATTGCTAAGCCCTCATCCTGTCGATATATGTGTGATCCTATTCCGAAGTGTGTTGTTTGTGTACAGAAAGTCAACATCTCCATCAGATTATCTATTGGAATACTGGTCCGTTCTCCTAGGGATGAGTCCGAGGCCAATCTGTCTCTGTCTACTGGGAGTGTCACCTCCGTGGGTACTTTGTGAACAAACTCACCGCGTCGACATTCACCATCTGGTTGCATAGGATGGGTACATCATTGATTTTTGCAGATTCTTCCTTGTATTTTATCCAGAATCACTATATTCATAGAAGAATCGCCAGACCAAGTGTGGCAGCAATATCCAAAGCATGGACGAATGGCAGATTTATAAATTTGTAAGATAAATTCTGAGGAGAAAAATTGTCTAGCACGGCGCAGTGAACCAACTTTCCTAGCAGAAAACCTAGCAATTGATTCAATATAATCTTTCCAATTTATGACAGCGGCAAATGTTAGGCCGAGAAGTTGCAAGGGGTCACTATCCTGTGGGTTAGCATCAGTTATGCTGATGGAATGAAAACCGGTTAATACGTTGAAAGCAAGCAATGTAGGTTTCATAGCTACGAATAAGTACGTACACTATTTACATTATTCGGAATATTGTCCTCATCTTTGTCGCCATATTTATTACAATGTTTCGGCCGTTGTACGTTCCGGCCTTCTTCGGGTGGTTTGAATGTCGAACCGAATCCTTTATTTCGCTCACTAAGGTAGACTTCTACCGAAACGTTGTAATAAATATGGCGACAAAGACGAGGACAATAGTCCAAATAATGTAAATAGTGTACATATAACCTCATCTCAGAAATATAGACAGATACTGAATAAGTACGTCTTGAAAACATATATTTACGTCGGCAAGATGCAATGTAAGTTTCGGAAAGACGCATAAGTATGCCGCGAAGACATATATTTACGTCGACAAGATGCAATTTAAATTCCGGTAAAGGTCATAATTATCTCTATAACAGCAGAAGCTTTAATACAGCATTGAATAACTTGTTTCAGCGGCAAGCAAAGTGTTTGTACATATTCGTTTTTCCCCTTACAGTGGCCGTTCCGTTTTTTCGTTTTATCTTTGTTTAATTTCATAAACTGTAGTTTTATTAAAATCGAGCAGATTTTCATTGACGAAATTCGATTATCTGTACATCGATTGAATGGTCTGAACGAATGATGAGAAATTAAGCTTTTTCACTTATTTTTAACGCAACACATTTGTTTATGGGTGGCTCCTGAATGTCTGCAAAATGTTATTGATTCTGCTGCCACTATTAATGCCACAACAATAATATCATTTGGAATAAAATAATCAAAGCATGAAGCAGGCGTCGGTGAGGCCAGCTTGAGCACACTACGTAATACCAAAGTTCCTTAGCTATAGAGTTGATTTATCCATACTACAACCCTTTTCTACATATCTCTCATCAGACTGAAGATATATGCAAATCTCATGAACTGGAATAGCTCTAATTTACTTTAAAATAAGTGTCAAATTAATTAACGATAGAGTAGCAAGAGGCTTGCGATGTTTTGTTTGTGGGAAAGAGGGTTTACTGTAGAAAATAGTCCGTGTAGTTGTATTTTAACTTTGGAAGATAGAGAATGGGCAGCTCCTACTCGGATTTCTCAGAAGTATTCCATTTTTACATCAGACCAAGTTCTTGTAAAGATAGGGCATGTCAAATTCAATGTTGAGGTTTATCTGACTTGAATAGTAACTACAGGTAGGCTGTAGATCTCACAACTCAATTCGAAAATAACTGGCTTGTAACATTCAAAACAGCCATAACCAATCCGATAAAATTCCATGTTTTTTCGCCTTTCGTAATAAACGGTTGGTCTCTTAAGATTGGACGTCGCCTTGAACGCCTGTTCAGACTCGGGCTGACCCCCTGCCGCAAAACCTCAAGCAGAGATATCTGCGAAGTGTCATCAAGCTTTTGAAGGTTGTCCTGATATTATATGGCCCGCAGATCCTTTGTATTTTCTCTGATAATCCCTTTTGTAATAAACGGTTGGTTTCTCAAGTATTCTCGCCGCCATGAACGCCTATTCGGACTCGGGTTGACCTACCCAAACCTCAAGTAGAGCTCATATATATTAGGTTGGTGCAGAAATAATGTCGTTTTCTCACATAGTAACATATGTGAGAAAACGACATTATTTTTGCACCAACCTAATACAATCCACTGCTATCTTGCCATTCTTTAACTAGCGATAGAGCAAGGCAAGGGAAAACGCTAGATAAGACCCAAAATGGATTACTACTGCCATATCTGACCTGGAGCTACCCTCTCCGTATTTTTTTTCTGCTTTAATAGACTTCAAATGCGTCTACACGACCTGATGAAGTACAACTCTTTTCTCACTGACGAAACGTCGCTACTCTTGCACTATTTCTGTAATCCTTAGTTCCGCCAGTTCTTTCTTCAGAGATAATACGCACCATGCCACGAATACCTAGAACAATCATTACCATTTCCGTCGTATTCCAAATTTCACTCCGGTCCCTTCTTCCCAAGAACTAGTACTTTGGGAAACTCATACTTGAAATGCCGATTTCCTTCATATTCTCATAAACTGCAGTTCTTTCCTCCTTCACCTCTTACAACAATCTCATTCAGTACTCTTCTACTTTGAGGGGCTTGTATTTAGGCGAAAGAAACAGCACTTTCTATGGAAAGTATACCGACCGGCTCAAAACTTTCATGCCTTCAGCTCATCTCTCTCCGCTTAAGACGTGCTTGCCTTGCTTCGTCCACAGGCTTGAATAAATCTCGTTCTTTTAATATCCCATTGGTTAAAACCGCGTTCAGCTCTGACAGCTTATCCCAGAGAACTGTTATTTTGTGGAAGAAACTCGCGCGTGAATGCTTTACTGGTCACTTCAAACTTAAGCTCTACACATCTAAAATCAGTCGTAATCCATATCCTCGTAATTACCATTTCTTATTTCGACCTCTTATATCTCATTCACACTCTACCTTGAATGGCTCTTGGGCCTTGTATTGACTGAATTTTAATAGAAAATACTTTAGGTATAATATCGAATAAGAAGAAGACGAAGAAGAAGAAAAAGAAGAAAAGGAAGAAGAATATGAAGAAAAAGTCATAAGAATACCATCCATCGCACCATCCAAACCCGCTTACAGTCATCGAACCTGTAAGAATTTTATGGGACTTTACAACGCATACAGACATAACAATCAAAACGAGCTAGACAAACATAGTGCTCAAAGATCACGAAAACAGAATTTATTTTATTGTTATCGCTGTGGGCTCAGACTGTGATGTAGTTTACAATGTTTTCAAAGAATTATCGAAATACAAGAATCTTGAAGTGGAATTATTGAAGAATGTGTCACACGAAGATATCAATGACTCCACTTGCAGCCTGACTGAAATATAATGATAGACTCTGTGAAGCGATCCATGTCCTTACAAGCACAACTTACACCCTACGTAGTGCATTATCCATGTAAAATATGTATGTGTTTGTACCCTTTACACTGATACGCAGTGCAAAATGTTGTGGCTCTTTTTCTGACCTAAGCTTTTCTATTTAGATCGGTGCAAAAATAATGACGTAATAATGTCGTTTTTTGATGAATTTTTTAACGTCAAAAAACGATATTATTACGTCATTATTTTTGCACCAACCTAACAGTTAGGATTCGGCAGGAAATGAGTGTACAACAGAAATTAAACGAAATAATAATAATAATAATAATATATAACAAAGTAATGATGCGGATATAAGCTGGAAAACCCGACGGTGTATGAAAAGTGAAGTTTATAAGTAGCGACAGAGGCACAGGACCAAAACCTTCCTATCAGAAATTACGAGACAAGCACAATAAAAATGGTGCAGGCACAATTACGTGAACAAAATGTTTGGGAATATTGATAATTTAGTGTCTGGTTGTGCAACCTTGACGCCAAAGGAATACAAAGAACTACGTAAGGTAGGTCCGTACATTCATTGGAAGATATATATATATACCCAAACCTCAAATAGAGCTCATATATACAATCCACTGCTATCTTGCCATTCTTTAACTAGCGATAGAGCAAGTCAAGGGAAAACGCTAGATAAGACCCAAAATAGATTACTACTGCCATATCTGACCTGGAGCTACCCTCTCCGCATTTTTTTCTGCTTTAATAGACTTCAAATGCGTCTACACGACCTGATGAAGTACAACTCCTTTCTCTCACGAAACGTTGCAAGCTTCTTGCTACGCTTGCAATATTTCTGTAATACTTAGTTCCGCCAGTTCTTTCTTCAGAGATAATACGCGAAAATGTCGAAAAGAAAATCTATGGATATAAAGAAAAAGTCATATCTGTATTTTTTTATCGTTTCGCTTCAAGCAAGGCGATAATGGGGGCACGGTGGAGTAATGGATAGCGGCTTGAATTGAGGAATAAGAGAGCCGAGTTCGATTTCCAGTCGTGCTAATAACCTTGGGAAAGGTGTGAATCCTCCTCTTCTCCCTCCAGCTATGTGTAAATAGCAGGACAGACTGGGTTCTATAGCCTTGGATGGCAACTGGTCTAGGAGAAGGAAAACTCTGTATTCAAAACATGCGGAGGGTCTTTTGGGGACTTTCTGTCACGTAGTGCACCAGGTCTCTGTATTCGGCCCTTCAAAAAGTGTGGATGGTCCTGCACGAAGCCTTCACCACTATAATCAAATCTCTTGTGCTATACATGCGGGTTGGGGACAGCTTGTGAATTCCAAATTCGCAAGAAACTCCAATATTGGATCCTGCTCAACCCACCTTGGGTGAATGCCGTTAAAAAAGAAGAGAAGAAGGCCGTAATGCCGCTAAGACGCAAGTGCTTACTGGAAGTAAAAGAGAGTGATGCGACATTGGTGAAGAGAAAGAACAATAAAAGAACAGAGTTCTGGAAGTCATAGAAAAAATTGGAATCCTGTTCTCAAGAAAACAGGAGTTGGCTTTGCATTTAAATTTTTGAAGATTGGAGATGGCGAAGAAGCAAGAAATCGAAAAAGAATTCCACAGGCGAGAAGTTCAAAAAAAGAAACTATTCTGAATAGAGCTGCCTTGAAATCATTATTTCGGGGACATTATCATTCATAACAGAAACAGACGAGACATAGTCATTAAAGACTAACAAAATTGCCTTACCATATATATGGCGGTGTTGTCAAATAAAAATATACCTTTAAAAAAATGACATAAATATATGTATCTTGAAAGGGAAAATGGTATAACTTAACACCTTAAAACTAGTGTCATATTCATAAAAAGAAAAAGGGAGATTTGGGCGCAATCGAAAAAGGGACAAACAAGAAATTTAGCAACAGCCTTAGTAGCTCTTGTTTCCAAAATATTCAAAAGTTGAGTATTATCAGTTTAAAGAAAATGTAAAACCCTGTACATTTTAAGTATCACTTAAACATACGTCATACACGTCATACAAGTAGGGTCTATGATAAGTCTTCACGCGCGAACAAAACGGAATAGTCGACTATTTATGAGGTATTAGCAGAAGACGCTAAACAGATTTTTCTTTGTTATTTACTGAACCTAAGTAGCAGCTCTGAGATGATATCTCCGTTACTTCTTCGAGATCAAAACGGAATAGTCCATTATTTATGGGATGTCGGCAAGATGTAACGCTTGTGGTAAGTAACTAAGAAATTAAAAGACTAAACTGAATTATACCACAGCGGATGATAACAAATGATTGCCCACGTAAACCCTCACGTACTGATAACCATGGAAAAAGGTAGAAAACATAAAATTCATTAGAGAGTGATTAATGTAATCCTATTACTCTGCTTTAAGCAAAAAGCGTTCTTAATATAGAAAAAATTGCTGAAACAAAAAAAGATAATTCCGGAAAATATGATCGTGCATGTCGTGAAAAGAACCGGCAGATATAGAAAGATATTTGAATGGAAAAATACAAGAATCGAAATTCGCCGGTATGGTGTAGTTACTGACAATGTAAGAAACAGGGAGAGAGAGCAATAAAAGAACAGTTTTGAGGTGACAGAATAGAAGGATTGAAATTGGATTTAAATTGGATTTAAATTACATTCTAGCTGGCATAATGGCAAGAATCCGGAACGGAGTTCCACAAGTAAGAAGTGCAGGAGAACAAAGTATCATCATAGAATTTACGGTTACATCTAGCACACTTGAACAGTAAACTGGACCTGGAGATCAATATATCACTGCATTTGCATTCGTGAATTAGAGGCATAAAAAGCTGATGAGGAAGATTTCTTTGAAATTTATAAAAATAAATTTCAAAGAAAACTTCCTCATCAGCTACGTTACGATATTAGGAAGGAGACTGGAGCCGAGATGATAGGTAAGGTCTGGTGACGATGTAGAGTCTTTTATTTATTATTATTTTGTTAAGAATTTCTAGATTTGTTTTTTTTTTTTTGGGGGGGGGGTTACAATAATTTTCTCTCTGTAAAAGGCCCAAGAGCCACTCTAGGTAGACAGATACAGAGTAAGAGACACAATTTCGGGCCATATGTGGGGAAGATAACGGTTGACCCTAGATTTGAACAGGTTAAGATTGTAATGATGAAAGAAGAATCAGTTTGAAAGTCGGTTTCACTAAGCAGCAATACATGAGAAAAAAGTAGCTCGGGTGGAATTTGAAACGCGTAGAGATGGGATACGAAGGTAATGAAGGTAGTTCGCTACAATGTGCGTAGCCTCGAGAGACACAACGGATAGAGAAAGATATTTCAATGGAACAAGACAGAAATCGGAATTCTTTTTATCATTTCACCACAAGTGGTTACGGAAAATGTAAGAAGGAGGGCGGGTTAGAACACGTTGATCTAAGGAATATAGTTCGTTTGAAGACTTTCCATGGAAACGGTGAAAGATTAGCAAGAAACTCGCTACGTTTAGTTTGTTTTAAAGCATATCAACCACAATGGGTTATTTAATGCCGACAAAATCTTTATTGCTGATATGTTTTATCTATCTATCTATCTGTCTATCTATCTATCTATCTATCTATCTATCTATCTCAGTATATATAGGTTTTTTTTTTACGGCATATCAACCTCAATGGGTTATTTAATGGCGACAAATTTTTTTTTGCTGATAATATTTTTTATCTATCTATTAGGTTGGTGCAAAAATAATGACGTAATAATGTCGTTTTTTGACATATTTTTAACGTCAAAAAACGACATTATTACGTCATTATTTTTGCACCAACCTAATATCTATCTATCTATCTATCTATATATATATATATATATATATATATATATATATATATATATATATATATATATATATATATGTATATATATATATCAGTATATATTGCATTGGTTTGTTTTACCGCTTATCAACCTCAATGTGTTATTTAATGGCGACAATTTTTTTATTGTTGTTAATATTTTTTATCTATCTATCTCAGTATATATTGTTTTGTTTTGTTTTACGACATATCAACCTCAATGTGTTATTTAATGCCGACAAAATTCTAATTGCTGACAATATTTTCTTATCTATCTATCTATCTATCTATCTATCTATCTATCTATCTATCTATCTCAGTATATATTGGTTTGGTTTGTTTTACGGCATATCAACCTCAATGGTTATTTAATGCCGACAAAATTTTTATTGCTGGTAATATATTTTTCTTCAAAAATCTATTTCTGGGAATATTTTCCTTGAAGAAATCTATAGCTGGTCATATTATTTTCAAAAAATGTATAGCTGTTTGTATTGCTAGTACTTTTTTTTTTAAAGTATTGCTGATAATAATTTTTCCTTCAAAAAAATTATTACTGGTAATATTTTTTTTTTACAAAATATTTCTGGTATTAAAACCTATTTTTACACAAGTTTGGATGTCAATTATTTGATCATAGCTGGGACCCTAACAGGTGCTACCACCCTGGGTCAGGGTGAACCTAGGAACGGCAGCAACTAAGAGGTAGTTCCACGCTCCTCAAAACCTCCTGATCAGAGGCCGTGCTGTTGGACATAGTTTATCGTCTTACCCAGGACGTGGATGTAGCTTATCGTCATACCCAAGACTGGGAAAAGGGTTTGTAGACGGGAAAATAATTCAGTCGCCCACAAGGATGCGGAGGTGCTTTTGGACTCTATCTAGACTGTGAAGTAAAGATTGGGCAGCTTCTTCCCATATATGACGATATTATTCAATTTTCAGCTTGATGTGGCCCTTGTAATGTTAGAACATAGCAGATGGAGTCAGGTTCTTACTGGAGCGGTACAGGGAACTGGACATTTTCCAACATATTTAGTGATGGTTCGTGTATATGAGTTTCACTTGGCGTCTGGGGTTAGATTCAGTCCCAATAACCGTTCAAGCAAGCGGCCGCCAAGAAAGAATAGACTTGCGTTGCAATAGAAGATAATTCGGGGTCTGGTGGAACGTTACTAGTTTGGATTTTAACGTACTGAATGTGACAAGCCACTCTTTTCCTCAGAGCAGTGACGCCTTGATCAAAAGAAAGATCACCTGTCAAGCACTAGTCATCTAGTGTTTTGAAAGTGAACCCATATACCATTTTATCGCACGCATAGATATTCATAGATATCGGTGTATGCTCTTGGGTAGATCTTTAATATAAAGCAGAAAAGGGGTTGGAATAGAACTGAGTCTTGAAGGTCGCTCGCGTAGATGTCCTGGAACTGTGAGTACTGGCTATTAACGTGATTATCCTGCAACTACTTGTTAAAAAGGATTTAATAACTGAGACAATATATTCCGGTGATTCCATAACTAGAGAATTTGTGAAGTATACCTCTATGTCATATATTATCAAAGGCCTTATCTAATATCTAATGGGATCGTCCTTGAGATGTATTTATTTTCTAGTCTATCACTTATTTCTGTGAGTAATGACAGGCTATCAGCAGTGGATCATGCCAATCTAAACCCGTACTGTTTGTCGCCAAGAGATTCTTCATATAGGAGGGATCATCAGCTTTCTTGTTGACTATAATTTAAAAACGTTTGCTGATGATACTGGGTCTGGCTTATGGATCTATACTGAGACATGGATGAGCGCTCACCTACATTCTTGAAAACAGTGTATACACTTGTTTTATTCCATAGACTAGGGAATAATTTCTCCCTCAAGTAGCGGTTAAATAGTTTTGTTAAGATCGCGGATAACTCAGGGTTAATATACTTTGGGTCTTGTCACTGGATCTAACCAACGCCTTTATCCACTGTGCCATGTGTCCTTGAGTGTGAGTTCAATACCCGGTTAAGGCAGTGGAGAACTTTCAGAGGGAAAATTAGCAGGAGATAACTGATAACTGACATCCATCAAACATGGCACGTGGAACTAGAACAGTTTACCCCAGGGATCGAAATAAAGGGTTCAGTTCGAAATTCCAACCACCTGAAGAAGGCCGGAGTGTACAGCGGCCGAAACGTTGTGACAAATATGGCGACAAATATGAGGACAATGGTCCGCATAATTTAAATACTGTAGGTTGTCTTTTGATTGGTTGATTTTGTCGTAATAAACTCTTAAGGTTCTTTTATTTCTGACGTGTGTCTATGACAGATTTTACTTAGGCGTTTTCTTTCCGACGCCATGAAAATCATTTACTGCTAGTAAATAAACGAAAAAGAAAAAAAAGTTTTTTTTTGTTGCCATCTTTGTGTATGCATTTTTATATGATTTTTGTTTTGTGTTGTGTTTATTTTTATCATTTAGCCCCAGGAAAGGTAATAATGCCACTAAGACGCAAGCGAGGTTATTGGGAATAAAAGAAAAAGAGGAGACGTTAGTGGGGAGACAGGACGACAAAGGGACAGGATTCAGGAAGACAATAGATTGTGATTGATATCGTATATAAATGGTCGTACGTGGTAGAGAGGTTTTTGCACATACATTTTTCACACTTTCCTTTGTGTTCTCTTTTAAGTGTTCGGAGATTGTTAAAATCATTTAAGTGTTTAAATATAATTATTAAAACCAGCAGACACATTTTAAGTGTTTAAATATAATTATTAAAGCCAGGTGCATTATTTTGCATTGATTCTCCTCAGTCCAGTCTCCACCTATCTTCTATGTGTTAATTTAAAACCGAACACGATAAATAGCAACGAAGATAAGGAGAAATAACTGATTTATTCATATTTAGATACAAAAATGAAAAAGAAAGAAAGTGGCTCGTGTTACATTCCATGTTTTATCATCTCTCGTATTGTTAATATCATAAGAAAGAAATTAACGAGTGAATGATTAACGTGGTCTTTTCTACATATTAGCGTCGCAAATGGAATTAAGTTTATTTTCGCCTTGTTTGCATCTGACGCTATCTCTGTGACTGGCGCTGCAATTAAGATATCAATGTAATTAAGAATCGATTTAATTAATTGGACAATGATTTTGCACAAAATTATCCCGTGTCACAATCAATACGGAGAGAGCGGCGTAAGCAACTGGCTTTATTTGGCGACCATCTTTGAGCGAAACGTTCACACTCTTTTCAATTTAAATGTTAATGCACGCTACACTGGCAAAATAATGCCGAGAAATTTGTCAATAACGCCAGTTCGGTTTGTCACGTAAAGAGTAGCGTTTAAAATTAAAGATAAAATAAAACTAAAATTTATTAATTAGTATCCAGACAAATACACACTTTAGGTAAATAATTGATGACTAAAGTTTTGTAATTTTAAATAATTTATTTATTTTCATTTTTTTACAAACAATTTTCACAAATGTATTCTCGTATTTAATCTGTATGTTTAACAGTCAAAACCAGTACCGTATATACTCGAATATAGTTATGGCATAATTATATTGGATATATTACAACATACCTAACAAGAAGACTCACGTTACATTTCTCTGATCATAGATCAATTAGGTGTCATTTGAATATACATAGAAACCTACCAACGTATATTCGCAACATACTCGTTGATAATAAAAATATAATAGCCTCTTCCACTTGTAAAAATGGTTTAAAATAATGGAACCATTATTAAACAAAGAAACAGCCAACTCTCAATAAGATCAACTTTGAACACGGCCACAATGTACAGACCGTGTTTGGAAAATAAAACATTCCGATAACTCTAGATACATACATAAAGCAATTGAGTTAAAAGTAAAAAATAAATAAAATCATCCTTGATAATGGTTAAAAGAACAGCAAAACGCGCTCCAACATGCGGAATATTCGGACCAATCCCTGCAGAATTTATGACCAAAAACGAAGAACATTATAAGAACGCAGAAAGATTTAAGTCAAAAACTTAACCGCTGTAACTTGTCACTCGTTTGCAGTACATATATAGTAAAATAATTAATATAGTAAAAATAAATTAATCTAAATTAATCAAAATAAATAAACAAACCGATCCCGATAAATTAATCGTTAGAAAAAACAAGTAAAAATAATCAATCCAAATAAATAAATGAAGTAATAAACATATTAAAAATTGTTCCCGCCAAAACTACAGCAGCCAAAACCAAAATTGAATAAATAGCTTTAATTATCTTCCCAAACCTAAACAAAACTATTAAATAAGTGATACAAGTAAATATTTACTGCGTTAATGAAACAACGATTAAATAAAAATAAATATATAAGATAAAAATAAAAAATAAAAATAACAATAATTGAAAACAAGCAAAATAATCTAACCCAAATAAATAAACAAATAAACGTCTTCCGACAAAATAACCGTCAAAATAGACTACCCAAAATGCACCACTGACCCGTATATAAATAGCCGAGAAAAAAAACGACACTCGTGGCCTGACGATTGCGTCCAGCATGAAATAGCCTGTTGTCTCTAAGTGTTGACTTCAATGTTCACTTTTATATTTGCACACGCTCTATCTCTGATATTGGGCACTTTATCCCATAAATATAGTACACCTTAAAACTATATTGGTCCATATATATATATATATATATATATATATATATATATATACATATATGCGTGTTAGTAGGATAGGACATAGATTCTGAAAAAGCTTTTGTCGACGTGTCTTATGTTCAGCTTCTATAGGTAAAAATGGAAGACAAAAAACAGTTTGATCAGGAAACGATAACCATTTGGATTGTTAGCTCTCACATTTAATGGAATCAAATTCAATTCATTCGTGACGACGTCATATAAACAGTCAAACTAAAATATTTATGTGTGTGTGAGATTTTATTATTATTTTTATTAAAAACACTTCAGTATACTGTTCCCTATTGAAAAAGAACCATATTGAAACCAAGCTATTTTTTCTTTCATTACAGCAGACTTCAGAATTAGGAATCTTTCTTTTTAAATGTACCCTGTATAAAATCTTGCTTACCTACCAAAATAACTCTCATGTTAATACTATTTTGTTTGTTTATTATATGTCTTTCTATATGTGAGCGACTTGCATTAAATTTTAACAATGGGTAAGTTAACCTACAGGAGAGTGTATTGAATGCGTGGCCAATGTAAGAATTTAATGTTGTTTGCTGGACATACAATTTTCTAAAGGACCCAAGAATTCATAAACGTTATTTTTAATCAAGTTAGATTTTTAAGATGATTTATTATTTCTAAGAATTAGATTAGACTGTGTGAATTTTTTCATAGTAGATTATAATTCTAAAGATGTTTTTTAGGATCCATAACTTTTATATGCTTGTGGATTATAATTTTAATAGCCATTTCGTCTTGTGTATGATTACGATGCATCTGGTTACAATAAAACAATTTAATGGAGTCTATCTTTTTGTTTATATCAAGTTGGTTGTTTCTGTTATTTTTTTATAAAGTAACACAACTGGTTTTTAATCATGGCCTTCTCATCGTAATATAAATGCTTAGACTCATTTTTATATGTGTGCGTTACTGCGTGTGCACTTTAATATACGGCCCCTGTGAAGAAAGGCACCGTATTTAATATCGTCTGCTTTTCTCTTTTTGTTACAGCATCTTCCAGAATTTCGCGGATTTCTTTGCATTGGAACCTCTCTCTATCTCTCTCTATATATATATATATATGTGTGTGTGTGTGTGTGTGTGTGTGTGTGTGTGTGATGTCACCTCCAGTGATGTTACCTGGAGCGCTTGTAAATATAAATGTTGAACACGGAGGTCAGCAGCCAGTGTCGACAGTCTATTAAACGCTTAAGCGCAATCTTCCGCCCATGGAAGGCGATGTTCATGGCCTGAAGATTCCCTTTAAGCATTAGACCGAGTGTCGCCAGTAGGTGCAGTCCTGAGTGTACACTTTGACAGACTCACACACACACACACACACACACGCACATACACACACACAGGCACATACACACACACACGCACGTTGCACACACACACATACACACGCACACACACACACACGTATGTAATTATTTATTCAAAAATTATAACATAAATATGTTATAAAATCACTACAAAAATAGCCATTTTGTTTCAACACTTCTGGTATCTTATCAAGTGATGGTGTTGAATGTAGATCCATCTGTATTTTTCCTGTAAACACAGAAAACAAGGTTCGTATAAAGATTTACATGTCCTTGCAAGTTTTAACATTTTCTATTTCAATTTAGGAGATTTATTTTCATCCTTCAACATCCAAAAATAAAGTGAAGTATTATTTCTATAAGTATTATTAGTAAAAGATGATACGGGTTGATACCACCGGGATTTGAAAGAATTCTGAGTACTAATAATATAGAAATTTTCAACACTCGGATTTTCCATCGTAGAGAGAACAAAGATACACAAGAGATTTGGTTAAACATTTGTTTAACAATGGGCATTATTTAGGATTCATATAATTACATTGGTAAATCTCGTTAACAATATTTTCTTTGGTACTTGTATTATAATTAAGATTATTAGTTCAGAATTCTATTGTTATTCAACTTTATGATTTTTTCCAGATTATTGGTGCGACTATAACTTAGTTTTAATGTATTTCTATTAAATATTTTACTAACAGTGTTGCTTTTCGGGAAAAGTTTATCGATCAATTAATCAATTTATCTAACTTTTGTTGCCAATTTACATCCGTACCAAATATTAGGTTTAGATGTCGTCTATGACTCTAAAACTGTGGGTCATGACCTCTTACGTATGATTGCTTCTTTCGTTTTCTTAATTTGCACTTAGCCAAGTATAAATGTGTAGTCCTACCAACATAAATTTAGTCCGACGAACTCTTGAAAGACGACACAAGTCACAAGTATACTTTTTCCACTTCGTCATACAATTTCCTCAATACTGTTCTTCATATATAAAAATGTATATCGCTCTGTCATATATATATATATATATATATATATATATATATATATTGTAGTAAAAAAGGAAAGAACAGAAAGATATATAATCGGGTGTTCTTATTGATATTTTTATTTTTACAAAACAGTGCTCAATGAAAATTTACAGAGCATTAATATTATAAATTAACTGATTTAAAAATATTTTTTGTATAATTAAATCAAAAGCATTAGTTCTGTTTCATCTTCAAGCAAATTTTGGAATTTGGATTAAAAAATTCGCTTGTAAGTCATGTGCAGCGATGAAACCATATTTTTAAATCAGTTAACTTATAACATATATATATATATATATATATATATGTGTGTGTTTGTGGGGGGGGGGGTTCTGCGTTATACGAAAGAAAAGGAAAGCCTTCCATAAGCAAAAATGCCGTCAAGCTAAGAAGTAATTATCATTAATGCAATGGAAAATTTTAGGTGATGGGGTGGGGTGCCTTCTGAGACAAAACAAAATATCTTGCGTGAGAGTTTCTCTACGACTGGCAGTTCTCCAATGACTGAAGAAGCGTATGACTTTAATTTGGAAAAAGCATGTTGGCTTCGGGCAAGTTTGCAGAACTGTATGATTGCAAAATGAGTTGAGCCTAATCACTCAAACATAATGGCATATTCTCAGTTTTTCCGCATCAAACGACGTACCTCGACCTTCGACATCGAAGGAGGTAGACATGGACGAATTTTATCATCTACATTCGGGGATTTTTACTTTTTTTAATTTCCCCCATCTAAATTAATGGTAATTGCTTTTCCATTTTATGCCGATTCGAATAACGTCTCTTGGTGTGTACGTTTGTGTCTTCAAAATATTGCGTGAAATCTAAATATCAAACAAAAGCAGTATTGTCGGTAACGCAAGCTCACTCGAATGAATTATGGCAAAAGGCCATGTTAAATGTGGGAACTGCATTCGTGTATTCAACTAGGACTTCTATAACAGGACGATAAACTACATCAGTCAGCCGGGAGACTGGATGTTTTGACGAGCGTGGAACAACCTCTTAATTGCTGTTGTTCCCAGGTTCACCCTGATCCGGGGGGTGGTAGCACCTGTTAGGGTCCAAACTATGGGAAAATAGGGAACACACACACATAAATACTATGAAAGTGCAAAAATACATATTTATAGTAAAATTACCAACAATATGCACGTACTAACAAATTGTAGCGACTTCAACCAAATCCGTTCTAAATGCTATCAAGCTACCTACATGAAGGATTTTCATGACGTTAAGCCATATAATATCCGACAATTTCTTAAATGAAACTGTATTCCCAAACATAACTTCAACAAAACCAGAACATAAGGCATGCATCACCGCTTCTTGTAATTAGGTCTGTACAAAAGCCGAGTCTACACAAAAACAGGATAACATGTTTTTTATTAATTGCAAACTTCTAAGAAAATTAAATTTCGACATTAAATGCCATTAAAAAACTTTGATAGTAATAATTAGTGGTAGTAGTAGTAGTAGTAGTAGTAGTAGTATCTCCCCCTGTTTCGTTTCAGAACAATGTCTTACACGCCCATAACCTGAGATCTGAAATAAGGCAACGTTGAAAATATATGCATTCTATGTGCACAACTTCTGATGTTGAGAGATACAGTGTTTATATATCTTACATTGATAAATGTCTCTTCAGTAGATGATCATTTCCACACAGTGCAATATTTTTTAAGCCCTCGCAATTATGAATTTGCCAAGAATCTTGTTAATACCTATGCCTTCTTGATCGGCTCACCGTTTTTCGTAACCCGAGCCGTCATCCAAAATTATATCACCTGGTATTACCAAGCGGTCACCCAGCTAGGTAATAGCCGTTGATTTTGGTTATCACACGAGTACCGTTGTTTCAACGTGATATGGTCTTAATCCTGGACGTAGGTGAGAGTTTAGATATGTCTGAACGAGATGGCATCGATAAGAATCATGATCTGAAAAGGCAATTTAAGAACACGTCTCAAGTTTGATGATTTAGTTTTTGTAGCATGTGTTGCACAAAAGTACATATTACAAAGATCATGTTACGCCAATGTTCCCTGACAATCATCGTTCGAAATCCTGGATTTTATCTAAACTCGAGTACAGACGAATGTTGCCAACAACGAAATCACAACTCTATCAACTACTACAGAAAGACAAAACAGGCGTTCGACAATGAATAAATATATTGAATAAGAAACTGCTACGCCTTTAAACAGACAAATCAAATCAAATTCTATAACAAGCCTCCTTTATTTTATTTTAGTACTCACCCATACAAGACCCATGAGCTACTCAAGGTAGACAGTTAGCGAAGGAGTTTGCTGTGTGTGCGGTAAGGGTAACAAGGTAAGAGGGGTAGTTTAGGACATAAGGGTTCACCCTAGACTTGGACGAGGTTATGGTTGTAGGGGTTGGCAAAAATACTCTTAGGGGTTTGTTTCACAAAGGAGCTGTTCGAGTGGAAATTACTTTCTCACTAACTTAATAACAAGTGGTTTGCTTCCGTGTACAAGGTGTAGCGTGTATGGGCTGTGTTGACGGACCTGGGCTGAGTTAATGAAACGAAGAAATGTAGCTCATTCGAAGATTTTCTAGGCGGTTCTCGCAAGATAACCGAAGTTAAGCAACATCGAGCCTGGTCAGTAGCTAGATGGGTCACCGCTTGGAAATATCAGACGCTGTAAGTTTCATTATTTACATTATTCGGACTATTGTCCTCATTTTTGTCGCCATATTTATCACAACGTTTCGGCCATTGTACGCTTCGGCCTTCTTCAGGTGGTTGGAATTTCGAACTGAACCCTTTATTTCGCTCACTGGGGTAGACTGTTCTAGTTTCACGTGAGCGAAATAAAAGGTTCAATTCGAAATTCCAACCACCTGAAGAAGGCCGGAGCGTACAACGGCCGGAGCGTACAACGGCCGAAACGTTGTGATAAATATGGCGACAAAGATGAGGACAATAGTCCGAATAATGTAAATAATGTACGTAATACCACATCTCAGACATATAGATAGACGCTGTAAGTTTCGATGTGCGTATGGTGTAATGGCTAACGGCTCGGAATTTTAAATCGGATATTCCGAGTTCTAGTTGGGGTCGTTATATTCACTTACGCGCAAATAACCTTGGGGGTGGGTATTAATCTACCCTCTCTATCCCCGGCTATAGTTTAATTAATAAGACTTGTATTAGTAAATCATTATTACCTAAACAAAACCTCTTACAATCTAAAATATATATTCTGGCTTTAAATAACCTGCAAAGGGTTGATAAGCAATAAAAAAAAAACAAATCAAATCATGAACATATTCCATAGATATAGTAATAGGGTTGCGAGATGCTTGCTATGTTTTGTCTTTGGAAAGGGATTTGCAGAGTCGAAGCTAATACAATCGAATTTGTTATATTCACTTACGAAAAAATAATCTTAGGAAAGTTTTTAATCCATGTCTTTTATCCCTATCTATTAGTAGAACTTGTATCAGTAAATCCTTATTATCTAAAAAAAAACTTCATTATAATATCAAAATATTTTCTGTTTTAAATAACTGGTAAAGGGTTGATAAACAGTAAAAAAAAACAAATCAAATTATGAATATTTCTCATAGATATACCAATAGGGTTGCGAAAGGCTTGCTACATTAGGCCTTTGGGAAAGGGATTGCAAAGCGAAAAATAATTTATCACCCTCAAGATAATTTAAGAGTGAGTGGCCCCGGCATTCCATATTTGATCTAGCTCTTGTAAAGTCAGAGCATAGCAGTGGGAGATAGATACTTGCTGGAGCAGTACAAGGAACAGAACAATTTCCCAGTATCTTTAGCGTTGGATCGTGATGTACTATTTCGACTCCAGTCCCAATATCCGTTCAAGGCAATGGATCTTCCTTGAGGGAATACTACTTCATTACGATAGACAAAAATTCAATCGGGCAACTCGAGGTCAGAATTGAAATGTCATTGCGAAGATTACTAAATTAACTTTGTCTGGCAAATAATAGCATTTTTAAATAAACGCCGCTGCCGAGAAGCAGAATCGATGACAACAGTCGTCAGAAGTGTTAAACAACAAAACATGAATAAAATTATTTTTTGAAAAACATCTGTAAAAAGAATAATTATGAAAATCGGATTAATAAATAATTTCTTTAAATCAATTAGATTTACTCATTTTTCGTTAGGGGGATGCTGTCTTATTCAGATCTATATATATATATATATATATTTCTTTTTCATTTTCCGGTGGGAAAAATTACATTACACTATAAGAACTTTCATAAAAATCCAATAGACATTTTACTCGTAAGAAAAAAAAAAACACATTGCACAAGAACGTGTCCATCACTACTGCATTTCCTTTTATACATAAATAAAAAAAATATGAAAGTGAAAAATGTAAGATAAACTTCAAATGAAAAACGTTGAATAAACTTCCACGTGATAAGACCAATACTAAAGTATATTTTAAGGAATTCCCTCAAAATGTTTGCAAGCGAAAATTTCACTCAAAATGTTTGCTTTTGCAAAAAAACAAACAAAAATAAAAACAAAATATTAATATAATATAGCAAGTCCCAAGGAAATAAAATAAATAAATCTTATACTTAATTTAATTATATAAGCCAAAGTTATTCCAAGTTTAAAAATTAAAAAAATAAATCTCTTTAAATTTCTTTAGTCGACTACATCATCTAAATAATGCAACCCCAAATCAAAACTAAAATGTGTAGTTCCTCGTAGAACGAGGAGCTTTTGAAATCCAGTTCTGAATCATAGTTGTGCCATGTGTAGGCCTGTAGTTTAAAACTGGAAGACGTAATAAATGCGTTGCAGACGGAAAGATGTTTTTAAGAATGAGCTTTTTATTAACGGTTGTGTAATGTTGAAGCGTGCAAGTCGCAACGCTAAAGTTCAAATATTTCAAATGAGAATTTTTATATGAATTTTGTAATTTGGTAAATACGCGAATTTTTTTTTTATTATAAGTGTTATTATAAATTATTAATTATTTCGTCTTCCAGTTTTTATTCTAAAGGAAAAAATACAGCATGATGATGGAGACAGAGGTCTTTGAAAGTACTAGCTGAATTAAAAAAATACACCATATCCATTTTTGTACATAAGGATCTCATCATTCAGTGGATTATTAGTAGTATAATGCTTATAATTATGTCTACTAGCGATGGGGTATCGCCAATAATTGCATTTATATTGCTAATTGATTCAAGATATGCTTTGTAATATAAAATATATGCTGCCTATTTTATTATATATATATATACATATATATATATATATATATATATATATATATATATATATATATATATATATATATACCTTTTCTAAGCCAATTCCATTAACGAAGACTGACAAGATACTGCGAAAATAAATTAGCAAGTATAATAACCTCACCTATATATAAAAAAGAGAAAAAAAATAATAGAAGTATGAATAATAATAAAAAAGAAAGAGACAACAGTCAATAGAATCAACTATGAACACGGCCACAATGTGTTGACTGTGTTTTGAAAATTTAAAAAAATTCTTTCCTATAACTCTAGAGATATACATTAAAAAAAAAATCCCTACTATCAATTAAAAAAAAATGATCCTTTATAATGCCTAAAAGAGTATCCGAAATGGTCGGATATACAGAACATTTTTTACATATTCTATGTCCAGAAAAAATACAACAAAAATTAAATAAAAAGCTTCATCGCAGTACCTTGTCAGTCGTCTTTAAAAAAACTTATATATATATATATATATATATATATATATATATATATATATATATATATATATATATAAATTATAAACTGTTACATTGGAACATGCAAGTAACGGTGTTCATAAGACGTTTTGTCAGGCGGTTAACAATAGTGGTCTTTTCGACGTCGAAACAAATATGCATTTTGTCGCCGTAACTTGCATGTTCCAATGTAACAGTTTATAATATATATATATATATATATATATATATATATATATATATATATATATATGACGAAATCACTCCGCTAACACAACTTAATGCGACATTAACTTATTATCAATTCCTTGAATAAGATCCTTATATTCGAGTTATTGCCAAATGGAAGACACATGCCAAGCACTTTCGACAATTTCAAATTGTCATCTTCACAATTTTCTTATATATAGGCACATACTATGAAGTACATAGGTAAATGTACAGACTAAAGTTTAATCAAATTGAAATAGGCCTCTGGATCTCTGTGTAGACCAAAATATATTTTTTTATTTATACTAATTATTGAGAGTCGCATATATGTTTTGTAACGTAAGATGTCACGACGCTAGAGTTTTCGTTCAAATCGATCAAGTGAGAATTTTTTTTTAATTTTGAAGTTATAAATTCAAGAAATTTTCTTATTTTATGTATTTAACTGTTAAATATATACATATATATTAGCGTTTTGAATTTTTTGTAACGTTATGTTCCTGTATCATGAATCGATTAAGTTTTCTTTACTACTAAGGAAGAATAGATTAATTTGTTTTAATTCTTGGAAAAGTTCACCCCCAATCTAAAAATTTATTTTGCTATATACGCAAAAACGGTGAAGAAATTCACATTTTTCAGCTTTATTTTTCTACTTGCTAATGATATAATTGGAGAGTATTTATGTATTTTTACGCATTTAATATTTTATAGATATAGGTTAATATAAAACCTTACTTATAAACAAAAATAGCAAAATTGCATCAATTTTATTTTTCTCTTTGCTAATGATGCAATTGTATAGTACTTATGCATATTTAATGCATTTTTATGTATGTATGTATATGTATGTGTGTGGGATGGAGGTACATGCACGCGAGCATCTGTAAATGCGTGTATGCGCATGTCTGTCTTCGTGCGCCCGTCGGTGTTCGTGCGCATGCGTGCAACTTCCCTTTCATATCTTCATCTTCCAACAATACGCAGCTAGTATGCTCCTGCCATCTTCCGTCGGGAGCCGTGGGACAAAGTGAGATCGAACGGCTGTTGTTAACGCCCGATCAAAAGAGTGCTTGTGCTTTGCATTGCTGACATTAAGGTCGATATTCGCTGAAGCCGGATCGCGGCGGAAGAAAATTCGTAACAGATGGCCACCGAGATGCAAGAAACGAAACAAAATGAAAGAGATAACCCCTTTCGATTTTCCGTCCTCACACAATTGAGCCGCCATTTTCTTGCGCGCAGAACTAAATTGAACGATCGGCCAGCAAGACAAGAGGGCTTGTGTGTGCGTACGAAACAGCCGTTTGGAATAAAATTAGGTGTACATAGATCCTTATATGTAACATTTTCATTTGTCAGACATATATATATATATATATATATATATATATATATATATATATATATATATATATATATATATATATGCACACACACACACATATATATATATATTCATACATGTTTCATTAAATAATATAGACAAGTGTTGTCTATTTATTTTATGTAAATTCTTTTCATAACGTCTGATAAGCTTAATAACATTATCATTAAACGAAGAAAGAAAACGTAAGCAAAAACTAAAGATCCCAGAAGCTATATACATAAAACAGTTGAAACCAAACCTAAACAAAATAAACTATGGAATCTCCACAAATATCCTTAAATGTCTATAATTGGTAACAGAAGCGATTGGTTTATACCAACGGTCTCCCATACTTATTACTTCTCGAATTCACTCTCGCGTAGTCATGTGTGACGTCATGAGCTGCGGTACGATTTTCGCTTCCAGCGTCTATAAGCACGTGTTTATCGTTGCTTGGAATTCATCCATGTAAAAAGAAATAGACTATCATCACATTCTTGTCTGTCTATTGCTTAATATATTGTACAGTAATTGTCATCTTTGATAATGGCTTATGTAAGCCGGAAGCTTAGATTGGATTAAAAAATATGTATCAATATTGTGATTTTCTTTCTTCGTTTAATGATAATGTTATTGAGCTTATCAGACGTTATGAAAAGAATTTCCATAAAATAAATGAAACATATATGAATGAAAAAATGCTGCCTAAATACACACACAATATTTATATATATATATATATATATATATATATATATATATATATATATATATATACATATATATATATATATATATATATATATATATATATATATATATATATATATAGAGGAGCGTAAAAATAAAATCGTACAATTGTTAAATTTGAACTTGTATCTTAGAAATGATTAAAGATATATTACTGGAATTCGCCGAGGTTTTTAGAAAACTACATGACTCTGCCATGAGCAATGAGAATGTATAATTACTCTCCAGGCTTAATAGAAGAATCGTGAGGAAATCGAACGTAAAAGAAAATGACATGTTCACCATTAATTAATCATAGCTAAGGATCGGATGCTCATGAAGGATTAAAATAAATTTCATATATATATATATATATATATATATATATATATATATATATATAAGACATTTTTTATGTTTATACGTTCTTTTTATAGATACAAATATTTAAGTAAATTCTCTGTTTATAATACTTAAATATTTGTATCTATAAAAAGAACATATAAACAAAAAATGTCTTGAATATAATTGTCGAACTTTGTCAATTTCATCATATATATATATATATATATATATATATATATATATATATATATATATATATATAATCTTATGGATTAATTTGGGTCTTTTCGAATTGATCTCTTTAACTCTAAATTGAAATTATGATTCCTCTTATTGAGATATGCCGATCTAGTTTTCGCTATTGTGGTTCCCCATTTTTTAAACCTATTCACATTCATATTGATGGTTCTTGAATGAACGTTGAAGATGGAAGCTAGAGTATCAATGTTGCTACCCTTACTGAAGACTTAAATGATCTTTTTCCTCTCACCATTGCTCGGATGGGAGGATATAGTGGGGCTGATACAAAACGATTATAACCTGTACTCTTTCTCCCTGTATAACTCAAAGGGTTTTTCAGTAATTCTTACGACAAATGCTGTCAATATCGTTAACTCTCTTAGCTGAAAACCCGAGAAAAAAAAACTTAATTAGTTTAGTGATTTTAAAGATATTAAACATTTTTGGCGATGGATAATTACCCCATCCCATAATTATTCCATCCCATAATTATTCCATCCCATAATTATTCCATCCCATAATTATTCCATTTAACATAATATTAAACATAATTATTCCATAGTATTTATGTAGATTTTAATGCAGTTTATTGCTATAGCACAACTTACAAACTTAAAAATAAACAAGAATTTACATTTAAAAATAAGAATATTCATATAAAGAAACAGTATCTGCAATATATCATAATTATAGCATAATACCCAATTTTATTATATTTTGTTAGACAAAATAATTATCCGCTGATCATTCTCCTTTTAAAGCCGCCATAAAAATCTTGAAAGCACTTGATTGCCGTTTCTGTACATTGATTTCTTCTGGGAAATTCCAATCTCGATTGTTCTGGATTCGAAGTTTTTTTGTTTCACAGAGTTTAATGCTTCTGATAATCCTATGCATTGTAGATTTGCCCAGTAGACCAATTGTCCGCCCTATCTCTAATAGATGAATCTACAAATTTCGAGTAGCAAGTCTCTTTTCTCTGGTAAAAGAATAAATGCCAAAAGAACTAGTGTTGCTCTAGAATTCCATCTTAAATTAAGTCAACTCTTCTTTACCATTCTTGAAAATTTTTTGAGATGTTCGCAGTTATTTACAAATTCACCTATAAACGGATATTATGTTGTTTCCTACAACTTCATCCATTCCTACAACTTCATCCATTACTGCGAAAATCACTCTGTCAAGAACGTGATGTTGACAGCCAATGAATAGTGGTTATTCCAATTTTTTAAGCAAATAGTCTTTGTAACTGTATGACAATCTCATTCTTGCTTGTAGTGTTCACATATCGATGTTCAACAATCATCTTTATGCTCTTCCATACATTTTATTCATCCTGAACAGCTGTTATTACTTTGACAAGAGTTTCCGCTTTTCAATTTGGTAGCTTCTAACTTAACTTCTCTCATTTCATTCTTCAATACAAGCACTTGATATTTTTTGTCCATCATTTCGCTTACCATCAAAATACAACGAGCAATTTTTTAGGGTAATATTTTATCCCTTTTTTCTCTAACAGCTACTTTAATAGTAGATCTGTAAATACCAAATTGGGATGTCCCAACTGCGGACCAACATTTACTGCTTTGCTTTTTGATACGTTTGAGGATGTTCCTAATTTGGTTGCCGTTTTGGTTTTGCTATACATTTTTTTTTTTTTTGTGTGGGGAATTGTTCTTCAGAATGTTCGGACTCTTCATATTCATCCCCTGATTGGTTTTCTGATTTAGTCTCCGATTCGGAAATTGAAGTTGTTATTGCTGTTGTAGTTCGCTCCAAGGTCACTTTTCTTCTTTTAGATGGATAAAAAGTTTTCGAACTCTCAATCTTTCCCGCTGTATATCCAACATATCTTTTGCTTTCGATCTGAAGATGACATAAGCGTCTGTCCCCACTAAACCACCATTCGAAAATCTTTCTTTTGTGATGTCAAAAATTTCATTCAATCGATCATATTTTCCTCGTTTTATTTTCCACCGGTAAATAGTGATACTTAGAACAAGTATGGAGACTCGGAAATGGAAATCGACGTTGACTTATGGAAAGGCACATTCGTTAGCGTTTAATGGCCAATTTATTTCTCGTTCTGTTGCCTTTATCATCCGCCATCTTTCCGCCAACTTCATAATTTCATCTATCCAGAAGCTCTTATACTTTTTCACAAAAAAATGCTTTAGGTCTTTTTTTATAGTATTACAGAAAATGTAATTTCTTCATTGGAATAATTCTCTGAAGACTAATGAATGATAAAGCGAAAGACTAATATCTGATAAATTCGACGCATATAATGAAAATTTTGCATCAGAGCTCTAACAACTTCAGCCTGATCCCAAAGGAAACACACTGTCTCTAGATTGCTGTTGAAATGGTATGCAGTTGTTTTTCTTAAATAAGTTCGTACAGGATATGAAAGAAGTTCAATAGTCAACGGTTGGGAACGACAAAGACCTTAGAGATGAGTTCGAATTCCAGTCAAGTCGATTCTAAATTCGCGCAATATCACTGGTAAATATATGGATACAATATTTATGGTTTAAATAACAGGGTAGACTGGGCTATCTAGCAGTAGCTGGTAACCAGAAGAAGGAAAACTTTGAATTCAATACCTAGCCATGTGAAGCTGTGCAAAAATCGTTAAACACAAGGCTCAGATATTATAAATTATTCGTAAAAACGAAAAAAAAAGCACGATAGTTGTTAGCAACTATAGATAAACACACTGACAGCAATTATCAAAACGGTATTGTGGTCCCATAGACTGATGGTTGAAATCTTGTGCACATGCTTTTTGTTGGTTTCTGCTTTCAGTTGACGTCTTTTTGGAAAAAAACGATACTTGCGCGTCAAACGATTGATTCGAACAAGTATCGTAGATATCTCACTTTTAATCTGACTAGAAATCCTATACTGATTTAATTACTAGTTTTAATAAGTCACTACTAAGAAAAGACCATTGTTTTAGTTAGATTATTTATAGGTTTCTATTAGGTTGGTGCAAAATAATGACGTAATAATGTCGTTTTTTGACGTATTTTTTAACGTAAAAAACGACATTATTACGTCATTATTTTTGCACCAAACTAATATTTTAATGTTCAGGGAAATATCCAAGCGTGTGTTTGTTCAAGGAAATGTTAATTCTTGGTAAAAAAAAAAAAAATACTCCCTCAGTGAAACTTTCTCCTTACAACTAGAGTACTTTAGTTTTGTTTTTGTTTTTTTTTTCATTTCCAATTGTTGCTCTCATATTTGTTGATATCGATGTTATTAGAGATACAATGTTTCGACCAATCAGCTTGAATATTCGAGATATTAAAAAATATGTGTCCTCTTGTCGATCTACTTAAATATCGGTATCCAGTAAACAGAAAGTTTAAGTAATCATATATATATATATATATATATATATATATATATATATATATATATATATCTGTCCAAGTATATGATTGGTGTATATGGAATAAATTCCAATAACCAAAAATTACTATTCTTAAAAGAGCGCTCAATACGGAGTAGAGCGAATATAATTATTTATTTAAAATTTATAACAAAACTATGTTATAAAATCACTACAAAAATAGCCATTTTGTTTCAACACCTCGGGTGTCTTATCAAGTGATGATGTTCAATGTATATTGTAGAATAAAGGTTTTAAAAGGTTCAAATCAATTAACACCCCTTCATAAGGATAAACGCTGTCACATGGGCTGAAATGACCAATCAAAATACAAGTATACGAGAATTCCAAAAACTTGACAACGAAGTAAGCTTATAATAACTATTAAATGCTTTAAAGTCGGGTTTATACTAAAATAGAATTTATTCTAACTAATAAGTATTAAATTGTACGATAAAATTTGAAATTAAAAACTACCCATTTCTAAAATGTAAATTTAATCTATATTAAGTTTAAAATTTTTAAATTTAAAAGAAAAAATACATATGTTATTCTATTCATTTTGTTTTTATTGACACGTTAAGATCGACTGCCTTTTACTTAATGACAAATTTTTAAATAAATAATTATATATATATATATATATATATATATATATATATATATATATGTATGTATGTATGTATATACCGAGTTTAACAGCAAAATTGTCCAAATCGTTTAATAACATAATTATCTATCCCACAAAATGTTTAATATCTAAAGAAACACTAAAATAATTGAGTTTCTTATTTCCAAGTTTTTTCAGATAAGACGTTTATCAAACTTGACACAGTTTTACATAAGAACCACTAAAAACCCCTTTTAGTTATTCGGCTAAAAAGAGAGCATGTTAAAATTGTATTAATTGACAAATGGCGAGAGGAAAAAGATAATTCAGGCCTTCGGTAATGGTACCAACATTCATACTCTAGCTTCCATCTTCAAAATCTATTCAGGAATCATCGAAAGAAAGGTGAGTAAGTTTGAAAAAGAGGGACCACTAGAGAGGAAATTTAGATCAGGAAGAGGGATTATCATGTCAACTTAAAGTTAACTCAGCTCATAAGATGTATGGCAATTGAGAGAAGAGTTTCAGCTACGACAGTGCAAAAAGCAGTGAAAAATGACTTAAAAAAGGAAATCGTACGTGAGACATGTGAGGACAAATTTTACTACAGATCAGAAAGTTAGAAGGTTAGAGAGGACGAAGATCAACTTGAATAAGTTAATAATATATATATATATATATATATATATATATATATATATATATATATAAAATTTATTTCAATCATTCAGGATCTTCCGATCGTTAGCTAAGATTAATTAATGATGAAGATGTCAATTTCGTTTATGATCGATTTCATCACGATTCTTCTGTTAAGATTGGAGAGTAATTATACAGGCTTATTGCTCAAATTAAAGTTCAATACTTTAAAAAAATCCTCGGAGAATTCCAGTAATATATCTTTAATCATTCCTAAGATACAACGGTTCAGAGCTGAACAATTTTGGTGTTACACCCAGTATATATATATATATATATATATATAATATGACTGCCTACTCGTATTCGAAGACACCTGCTCAGGTACATTTTTGATTATTCAACACCCACATAGCTCACCTATGGTTTATACTGCAACTATGCTGAGCGGACCTTTGTTACAGTTTCTGGGAAAAGCGCGTTTTCTAGCGTGTTGAACAGTCTAAACAAGGCCAGCACGCTCAAACCCTCGGTAACGATGACGTGCTATCACAACCATCGACGGCTCCCCAAAGAGGTACGTCTACCCAATTTCAACCACAAGGCTTGGGTCAACACGGGGTATGGTCTTTCAGATACCTCAGATAGGTCTGATGGCCAGACAACAAATATTCTAAACACTCGGCCACGTACCCCTCTCGCTTTCTCTCTCCCTCTCTCTCTCCATATATATATATATATATATATATATATATATGAAGAAATATAATTTTAAAGTATACTATGTTTATGGCAAAAATACTCAATATAACCATTACAATAGACGACCCACAATGCAATAGATTACCCACAATCCAACACTGACTCGTATATATATAAATAGTTGAGGAAAAACACAACGCATAATGCCCGATTATTGCGTTTAGCATGAAACAGTCTGTCGTCTCTGAGTGTTGACTTCAATGTTCACTTTCATATATATATATATATATATATATATATATATATATATATATATATATATATTAGGTTGGTGCAAAAATAATGCCGTTTTCTCACATGTTACTATATGAGGAAACGAATTTATTTTAGCACCAATCTAATTTATATATATATATATATATATATATATATATATATATATATATATATATATATATATATATATATATATTACCTTTATATATATATATATACGCAAGATAAATCTGGAAAATTTAGCATCAGAATAATAATTAATTAAACAATATAATTAAATTTTTCTTCCATTTTTTTCTGATTTTAGCTGCTCGTTAATAAATCTATTTCACGTTTTTAAGATCCACTTTTTTTAGTTTGGCTCAGTCAAAATAGCGTCTAGCGCAGTTCAATTAAATTTAGACGCCACTTCTTTTTTGTTAATGTTTTCTCAGCATTTTTTTAATCTCAAATATTCGCAACGTAAATAGAAAATCACTTTCTAATGTTCGCTTTTTCTTTCTTTTCATATAACCGTTAAACTTTTGAAACGGCTAATGTTTTATGCTAATCAATTCGAGCTGTCAACGTCTATCAAGGGATTTGTTTCTTCTTTATGCAGACATTTAATGTGTTTAAGGGTCAGAGATTAAAGCTCTTTATAGACGAAACTTAGCTTTGCTTACCCTAATGAGGCACCCAATTCTTTAACGATGACCAACCTAACTAGTCGTTCTATACTTATGATCCACAACAGGCTCCCCGTTTCAAGCGTAAAGCTGATTGATTTTTTACGGTTTTTCAACCCTTTCTAAGCTTAAAAGATATTTTTGTACAACTTGATTAATCTTTAGTCTGTACATTTACCTATGTATTTCTTGCATTTTAATTGAATGACAGACCTAAGTGAAAATATTTCTTCTCCTTCTTCGTCTTCTTCTTCATTTGTCCATTCACTCTCTCACTCTGGTGATACCTGTTCTGTAGTCCATTTTCTCAAGCTCGTTAAGCGGGTTATTCACTGTTTTCCTCTGTTCATCTGGTCTTCAGTACATCCCGTGGGTGTTAAATCTTTTAAGCCTTCATACCTCAGTATGTGTCCTAGAAGTTCTGTTACATAATGCAAAGGCCAGGGCCAAAATGATTAGTGATTGGCCGGAGTGACTCCTGGCGGGCCATTCAGTGATGGATTACCTATGTCTGGGTTTTGAATATAAGTCCAACACGGCGCGAATTCAACACAGGGCATCGGGAATTCTGACATGTAAATATGCTTCCCACACCTAAGTTTGCGACCGGTTAAAACCAACCACGGAGTGACTGTGAGTCTACATGCGACATGCGTTCTTGTCACTTCAGTCTTACTACTGCATCTTAGAATCCAAGCTGCCAGGGTTAATTAAACGAATATCATCATCATTATCATCATTATCACCATCAACCTTTTTACCGCCATATGGTTGTTTGGAACTCCACTAACAATCCCTTTCCACAATATTCGGTCCTGCATTGATGGCCTCAAATCCTCAATGTCCAACCCTGTCTCGAGCTTTTCCTCGTCCACAAATATTTTTTCCACCAGTGTTTGATTTTCGTAACTTAGCCACAGGTTTCAAATAAAAATACGATCTATAAAATCCAGAAGCTATTAGATGTTTGTGGTACGCACTGTTGGAGTGAACTGAAACAGCTAGCTTAATTTGATCTTGCTTTAAAAAATAAAGTTTTCTGCCTTTTTTGATTCATGGTAATTACCTTTCTGCTTGTTTAGAGTAATTAAAGGTATGAGTGTGCAAATTTCTATATTAAACAACCCCTTAAAAAATGCTAACTTCAAAAGATTATCAGAGGTACGCATTTATCCAGAGACGCATTTGTCTAGGGACACAATTTCGTACTTCGAATATTGGGCTGGTCTTCTTGATGGAAACCATAGATCCTGCCTTCTTAAAATTGATAGTTACTGTTTAATAATTGATTTCTGTTATATAGGAATAGAGTGTCGCTGCCGATACTTGAGTTTGAACATTGATCCCCAGTGACCAAACGGGCGATACTATTATTGAATGAATTAAAACATGACCATACAGGAAACGCATATATGTAGGAAGTAGGTGATGACTAACGATCGCTATTTCTAGTCTATCCTCTATTACTGTTCGGATATGCACTTATATATAAACATTGAATTCAACACTCAGAGGCGACAGGCTGTTTTATACTGGACGCAATCGCAGGGCACCGATTGCGTGCAGCCTGAAACTGCCTGTCGCCTCTGAGTGTTTACTTCAATGTTCACTTTTATATTTATATTTACTTATGCTTTATCTCTGATATTGAGCACTTTATCTAATAAATATAGCACACCTTAAAACTATATTTCTTCATATATATATATATATATATATATATATATATATATATATATACATATATATATATATATATATATATATATATATATATATATATATATGTGTGTGTGTGTGTGTGTGTGTGTGTGTGTGTGTGTATTGTTATATAGGAATAAACTGTCGCTGCAGATTTTGAACATAGATCGCCAGTAAGCAAACAAAAGCGATTCCATTATTGAATTCAGTAGACCACGTGACCATAGAGGAAACGCATGCATGTAGGAAGTCGCTGACGACTAACGATCCTTATTTCTATACTGTCCTCTATCACTGTCCGGATCAATATTTCTACTCTATCCTCTATTACTATACGGAACGCTATTCTCTACTCTATTCACTATACTATTTCTCTATTCGGATGACTATGAGTATTACTACTGGAGCGAGTATTATCGAGAAAGTACTATTAGTGTGAGTCTTATTCAAAGGCGGTTGACACCAGTATTGTTAAACGGCGTTACTATAAGTTGTATCTGCGATTACAAAGTCTCTACTACAACGAGCATTCCGCAAGTAACAGCGAGTATTCGTTGACATAAAAGTGGCAACGAGTGTTCGTTGACATGACAAAATTTCTTAAAAACGAAACTTATAAAATCCTACATAATCAACACTGAGATTGATGCATTTGTTCAAAGAACGTAGCAACAAGCAACTGCAACCCCACATGAAAATCTGCAAAAAAGTGGCAAATAATTTCCGAACATTTCAATAAAATATTATAATTAACATCTATTTTAATCATCTCACCCAAGAAAGGTGATAAAGGTACTAAGTCTCAAGGTGTTACTAAGTGTGAATGAAACTAAGAAAACATTTTAAAACAGATAGGTCAATAAAACAACAGGATTCAAAAAGAGAGATGACGATTAATATTGCATTTAAGTTTTTAACTTTCGTCGTTGATAAGAAAGCAAGAAGCATAAAAGAGTATTCCAAGAGCTATGGAAGAAACTATTATAATAAAACATACGGTTACGTAGAGCAATTTCATTAGTAAAATGACGACACCTAACTGCAAATCTAGTACTACGTTTATGCTTTGTAAAATTTACGAGATTTTTTTTTTTTTTCCGTGTCTTTTTTTTCTTTCTTTGCACTTGTGACGTTTGTAAGTGTATATCATTTAGTAAAGGATATATTTTTAAAAAAAATCCGAGGTGCAGATTTATATTTTGCTAAGATACGATAGTGGCACTTTCAAGAATTTTCCGTCTAATTAAGTTAACTTTCCCTATTAATAAGTGCGCCAGTCTTTAAAAGGAACAAATATGAATAGATAGATAGATATCAAAAGACGGAAACAGTGTGAAATAGTTATCGATAATAACTAAAGCCTTTTCACTGTAGGTAATGGACAGAAAAGCTGATTATATTTTTATCTTAATTTATCCATACTATGCTTGTAAGCAAGGAGACTGGCAGGTATTTAGCTGTTGACAACATTTTCGTCTTACACTTCTTTATTATTATTATTATTATTTGTATGTCTAAATTTATGCAATTTTTTATCATCAAGGTAGATGATATCCAAATTGAGTAGAAAGAAAATGTTTTATTAAACTGTCATAATTCAGTCAGTTTGCGTAGGTACGTGTGCTGTGTACGAGTCCTTTTACGGACATCAAGTGGATATCGTCTATCGTCCGGTTCAGTCCTCCCCGGTCTTTTGAACAGGAGTAGAGGTTTATACTTTGATTTTTTTTTTGTTTTATTTATTTATTTAGTTTTGTTTTGTTTAGGTTTGGGTTTCCGGTTCCTTCTTTTCATTTTATTTCAATCCCAGTAGCCGCTTTTGTCGTAGTATCATTATCTCCTTGCTTAGGATGAATTGATTAAAATAAAATTAAATGACGTCATGGCAGAGGAAAGCACCTCATGCACAACAGACATACGTATGCACATTAAATACGGACATGAAAGGTCCAACGCAGACAATGCGTGACGAACAGAAGATAAGTTCTTTTTTTCTATATTACAAATTTAGTAAACAATTCATACACGGTCAGTATAGTTTGTCACTAAACGAGAAATATACTTATCTACATTTAAAAGTGTATGGGTCGGACCGGGTAAAACAGCTAAGTCATATCGCTTATTTTCGGTTGGCCATGTGTTAGGTAGACTTATCGGGCAATGTAAGGAGATATTAGGTTGGTGCAAAAATAATGTCGTTTTTTGACGTTCAACTTCAAAAGACCATAACTCCTTTTATAATAAACTTTATTAATCGAAATAAAAACCATTAGAATCGACACATTTTTGCCAACGGGAAACAAGTTTATTTATCCCATTAGCATAGAAATCTGGAGTTCTAGAAGCGATGAAGTCATTGAAGGCCGATTCGGCATCATCTCGACTTTTGAAGCATTTTTCGCGCAGGAAGTTGTCGAGATGCTTGAAAAAGTGATAATCGGTAGGCGAGAGGTCCGGTGAATATGGCGGATGAGGCAGAGTCTCGTAGCCCAATTCGTTCAGCTTCTGCAGGGTCAGTTGAGCAACATGCGAGCGAGCGTTGTCATGGAGGAGAATTGGTCCCTTCATATTGACCAATCTCGGGCACATACATTGGAGCTTCTGGTACATTTCGTCAATTTCTCGGCAGTACTTCTCCGCCGTAATCGTTTCGCCCGGATTCAAGAAGCTGTGATGGAGGAGACCGGCCGCAGACCACCAAACAGTCACCATAACCTTTTTTTTGGTGCAATTTCGGCTTCGGGAAGTGTTGTGGAGCTTCTCCGGCATCCAAACACTGTGCCGAACGTCGCCGGTTGTCGTAGAGAATCCACTTCTCATCACACGTCACAATCCACTCGAGAAATGGTCGTTTTTGTTGCGCAGAAGAAGCGTAGAAGACACCTCGAAACGACGATTTTTTTGATTATCGTTCAATTCATGCGGCACCCATTTATCCAACTTTTTCGACTTCCCTATTTGCTTTAAATGGCGAACGACTGTTGAGTGGTCGACCTCGAGTTCAACAGCAACTTCTCGTGTGGTTTTGCGAGGATCGGCTTCAATTAAGGCTTTCAAATGTTCGTTATCAACCGCAGTCGGCCGGCCGTGACCGTCTTCATGTTCGAGGCTCTCGTCACCATTGCGAAATTTCTTGAACCACCGTTGTGCCACACGTTCGTTATTGGTTCCTGGGCCAAGCACACCATTGATATCACGAGCTGTCTCGGCAGCTTTTCGGCCTAGTTTGAACTGGAACAAGAAAATCGTGCGGATTTTAATTTTGTCCATGCTGTCGAAAATCCTGCAAAGAAATGAATGAAGAGATTGGGAACGGTAACGAATAACACGATTCGATAAAGCGAAAAACGCGCTTCAAAATGATATATAACATGGCTATATATATCAATGAATTAATTCAGAAATCACATATAAATGTAACATATGTGAGAAAACGACATTATTTTTGCACGAACCTAATAGTTATGCAAATGTTATGATCTTTTTTGATGAACATATTCCCTCAATCTGTCTTATATTTCACAGAAACTGACTGCGTGAAACCTCTTCCGATCCCAAAACACTATCAATTGCTTTGCTTGATTGCTCAGCATTTTTAAGATGTCAGTAAGACGAAAGCTTCCAGGTAATCTAACCATTCATAGTTTACTCCACAGATCTAAACAACGTTTAACCGTTTGTTTCAGAGATGCAAGGGTGGCTCCAGTCACTTCATGCCACGTTCTTTGGTTATTTATACCGTCGCTAAAGTTGCTTGTAGTAAGGTCGGGTTCTTTGAACCACACTAAAAAATGCTACAAGAGTGAAATTATGTCTAAAATGGAATACCGCTACCATATATGAGATGATGCTTTTAAACCATCTCTTTCTAGCCTTGATGGAGATCAGAATCAATTACACAGCCTTGTGGGTGATGAATTATTTTCTCTCCTGCAATCCCTTTCCCACAGTTGAAATATTGCAAACTTTAGCTCTTCTATTGCCTTTTCAGCGGCAAACGTTCAGACAAGCCACAATCCTTAGGCTCAGCAGTTCAGATCTTCAATACTCGGACACGCCATGCAACTCATCTTCATTCCCTTCATACTTTCGTAAAGAAGAAGTCCCACTCTGACAGCTTCTTACTCAGGACTTTTACTTTGTGTAACAAATTCCGAATAGATCCTTTCTCGATTACTTCCTAATCTTACTTACGTTTTTTTTTTTTTTTTTCATTGGATTAATTTATGTATATACTTTTTACATTGGATTAAAAAAAAAAACTGAGTCCAGAAATAATTTTACTTAAAATGGAATATTTTACAATTTTAATTAAAACAAAAAATAAAGTGGAAAAAACTTTGTTAATGGAATCGATTAGAAGAGAATAAATAAAGATATAAGATTAGAATACAAAAGATGGACAGAAAATGAATTACAATAGAAATGGCGAACCTATAATGGATTAGAATCGAAGACAAAGAAAACAAAATAGGTTAGAATAGAAATGATGGACACAGAATGGATTGGAATCTAACTTACATATCCTCATAATATGCATTATTTACTTCCTCTTATTACACCTTTCCAACAAATTCATTTAATAACTATCTACCTTGAGTGGCTCTTTGGTCTTGGGTGAGCAATAGTATTAAAAATTCAGCAGTCTCTATGCTGACTACGTTGAAAATATCTTGGCATTACCTGTAACACTGGAACACTGTTTATTAATAAATATGCATAATTAATAAATATGCATAATTAATAAATATGCATAATTAATAAATTTTCTGTATCTTATATTATCGGGAAACTCTCTCAGCTACGAGATACATGTTGATGTATATATGCAGTGTAACTTAATTAGTAAGAAGTAAAAAAATATATATATAGTAATTTCTTTCAGAATTTTTAAATTTGGGAACGGTTATAATACTTTAGGGCAACTGAAAGTCAAAGTAAATTATGGAGAATGCTAAGTGAATTGATAAACGACAGCGAATAAATGTTGTTATTGGATTACTTTTTTATAAGATAATTCTTATTTAATATTATTTTAGCTTGAGAAGTTTATTTGCCATATTATATATTTAAATAACAAGTTTTTAATTTAACCTTTTTCTGTTAATTTTTTAAAACAATTGACATATATGTTGGCATGGGAAAGAGGTATATCTTTTGGGAAAGGATATATTTGGAAAAAAAAAATCCGAGCTTTAGATCTATATTTTGGTAAGAGCCGATAGTAGCTCTCTCAAGAATCAAGGACATCGTTTAATCAGTTCATTAATGTCAAATGTGGGTCGACAAAAAAGGCGAGTAAACACTGCAAAAAGGTAATACACAGGAGTAAAACTATACTAATGATTTCTTTTTTATGTTAATCTCATACTTCTTGATCTTATTTTACACAATACAATCTTTTGTTACATTTCCTAAACTTATTTACTGTTGTTGTAAACTCTCCTACAATAGAATGAACTCTTTCTCCTCTCATAAATACTAACTGCGAGAGTTCCTAGGGCATTCGACACGCAGTCTCTGTGTGCGACTTCTGTCGAACTGTCTGCTTTGGCAGAGAGGAACCCGGACGAAGCTATCTGCTTATTACTAACACTCTTGCTTTGTATATATCTATTATTTCAATACACTTGTTCAACCTACGTTCGTCTTCCATGTCTTTCTTTCAGGCCTCTAAACAGACCACAACACTTACGTTTTTTTTTTTTTTTAATATATTGTATCATTTTATGCATATACCTTTTTTTCCATTGGAAAAAGAACTATGGGACCAGAAATAATTTTGCTGCAAGTTTAACAGAGAATACGTTACAACTTTAATAATGAAGACTGAATTGATTAGAACATAGAATTTTTTTTTTATTATTCTTTTTAGAACATTCAAAATTTTGATTAAAAAAAAAAAAAACTTGTTGAACATAACTCCGGATTTGTCCTCAGGGTTTACTCACGATTCCTTTCTCATCATTGTGTATGGAAACAAGGCGGTAGGGGTTTAAAGCAGAGGTTTTCCTTCTCCTAGATGAACTCTCCTCCCGAGTTGACGAGTTCCATCTACCCGAAGTTATGCACGCCTAAACACAGACATATACACTGGATGTCAAAGCAAACAGTTTTTATCAAATGTACCACTTTAAGAATAATACTTATTACATTTTAATAACAGAAATGGACAAATAAGAAGAGAATATAACATAAAATTATCACCAAATACTCGAGAACATCTGTTCACTTTACCTCTCTCTCTCTCTCTCTCTATATATATATCTATATATATATATATATATATATATATATATATATATATATATATATATATATAGTTGGATTGATGTAAGGGTCACAAACTGACATCAATCCAACCATATATGTTAGCTCTATCTGTGATATTGAGCGCTTTCTAATAAGTAACGCGTATATAAATAATATATATATATATAACGTCATCCACAGACAGACTGTTTCGCTGTTTCACAGCTCATCAGTGTGGCTAGACATCCGGTTGCCTCTAGCTCGGATCGAAACCCGACTGAATTGGTATCAGGCGGAGATTCTACCACTAAGCCGTCGGCAGATGGATTTTTAGCGTATTTATTTTTAGAAACACGCCCAGTGACTGACAGTGACTCGATTCGCTATGCGAAGAGTCTCGCTATATATAAGCTATAATAGTCACTGTTTACAAACCCAAACCTACTCCCTAGAGAGCTCAACCGAAATTAATATTTATTTCAGGAGCCAATATAACGTCATCCACAGACAGATAAATAGATAGATAGATAGATAGATAGATAGATAGATAGATAGATATTCGTGGTAAATATACACATACATATGCAAAATATATAAATATATATACATACATGCATACACATACATATATATTTTGTATGAAAAAAATTACAAGAGGATAGAATCCAGGTAGAACTCAATGTCCAGGACAGAGTAAGGATATAATAAAAAGGATATAATTACACACTAATATTACATGGTCATAATTTATTCCAATAATTCGTAAATACGATCCAATTCATCAGACCTACAAATTCAAAAAGAAAACAGAAAAAACAACTCCTGAACTAAAAAATAAAAAAATAAAATTTAGAGAGAGTGCAAGTATGAGAGTGTGGGACGAATGTTAGAGCTATAGAGAGGGGTAAGAGACGAAAGAAGGTGGGGGATTAAAACTTAACAGAGAGAAGTTTTAGAGAGGGGAATCAAAGACGGTTTAAGTGTGAGAAATATGAATGTTGTCGGATGTCTAATACATTAAAGATGTAACCGGAAAGGATACATTTTAGGTGACATACACACAGAATATAGAGGATCTAATCTTAAAGATCAGAAGAAGAGGGAGGGAGAGGAAAAGAAGAGAAAAAGGGGGTGGGGAGAGAAATGGGGCGGGGGAAACTAAAATTGAAGATAATTTATAAAAGGTCCACTGTGTAATTAAGAAAATTTGACAAAATTAATATCGACTACAGGTTACAAATCAAATATAAACAGATAAAAAATAAATATAACGATTATATATATATATATATATATATATATATATATATATATATATATATATATGTACATGTGTACATGGGTATATGTGTATGTGTGTACACGCATATATGTATGTATGTACGTGTATATGTTATTGTGTATGTGTGTTAGTCATGTGTTTTTGAACATAGTAATATAGGTCCTTGCTAGATTATAGCAAGAACCTATAATACTACATACACACACATATACCCATGTACACATGTACATATATATATATATATATATATATATATATATATATATATATATATATATATACACATACATATATGTATACACATACATACATAAATACATATACACATACGTATATATACACATACATCTATACACATCCACTCCTAAATATATATACATTTACATACATATATACATACGGACATACACATACGTGTACATAAATATATATACATAAAACCTTACATCTCCATACACTTACATACACCCATCTAAATAAATAAACAATGTATCCCTATATCTATCCGTCTAACTATACATACATACATACATACATATACACCCACATACAGATATATATGAATACATACATACCAAACACATATATAAACACATCTACATACACATCTACCTACATATACATACATCCATATACGCATACATATATATACATATATACGCATACATATACACATATATATATATACATACATACACATACATATACGTATATACACTCCTACATATATACACATATACACACATACAAACACAAGTACGCACATATACATATAAATCAAAATGTAAAAAACTTAAATTTAAAAAATTTTGTCGCAAAAATGTTTTTAAATACATAGCGCATCACATAAACATACACAATGATATATATATATGTAGATAAACATAATAAATAAACATTATAGTCATTCCATTAAAATGTCATGCCCGATGTTATTGAACCAAGATGGAACTGACATAAGTGACAACACGTTATAAAACGGTGTTTATGTTTTGAATCGTTTCTTATGTCTACATTTAGAAAATATCTCATTACGAAGATTTAGCAACTCATCTTGATTCTTATCTTTAATAATAAATTTTTTTTCCGCCATGCACAATCTTATATATATTTTTTTGCCATGCACATTATATATATATATATATATATATATATATATATATATATATATATATATATATATATAAGCGTAAAATAGAGTAAAATTACTTGTTCACGTGTAAAAGTAATTTGAAAAAGACAATGAATTAAATGTTTTTAATATTATAATTCTTGGTGAGAGATTCTTAATAAATTAAACTTGCCAAAAAACATTTATTATAAAAATAAAACAACCTATGTATACGATGCCATATCTTAAAAATGAACAAATGTCTATTGAAATAACGAAATATTATAAATGCATAATAATATAATAAAGTTTTTCAAAAAACAAAGAAAAATAAGAATAAATAGACAAATTGAAATAATCAAGAATTGAATTTTAAAATACGATATCGCTTTCTGTGAGTGGTGTGAAAAACACGTCCGTTCACTTTGCCATCACAACAGATTGGGAGAGGAAGAAACAGAACAAAGAATTGATTAGAATAAAAACGATGAACCTAGAATGGATTAGGAGAGAGGAAAAAGAACACAGAATGGATTAGATTATATATGATGAACCTAGAATGGATTAGGAGAGAGGAAAAAGAACACAGAATGGATTAGATTATATATGATGAACCTAGAATGGATTAGGAGAGAGGAAAAAGAACACAGAATGGATTAGATTATATATGATGAACCTAGAATGGATTAGGAGAGAGGAAAAAGAACACAGAATGGATTAGATTATATATGATGAACCTAGAATGGATTAGGATAGAGAAAAATAATAGAGAATAGATTAGAATAGAAATTATGAATCCAAAATGGATTAGAATAGAGATCAAGAACACAGAGTGGATTAAAATAGAAAGTATGAACATAGAATGGATTAGGATATAAGAAAATGATAGAGAAATGATTAGAATAAAATTATAAATCCAGAATGGATTAGAATAGAAATCAATGACGCAGAATGGATTAGAATAGAAAGTATGTACATAGAATGGATTAGGATAGAGGAAAAAAATAGAGAATGGATTAGAATAGAAATTATGAATCCAGAATAGATTAGAATAGAGATCAAGAACACAGAATGGATTAAAATAGAAAGTATGAACATAGAATGGATTAGGATAGAAGAAAATAATAGAGAATAGATTAGAATAAAAATTGTAAATCCAGAATGGATTAGAATAAAAAGTATGAACATAGAATGGATTAGGATAGATGAAAATAATAGAGAATAGATTAGAATAGATATTATGAATCCAGAATGGATTAGAATAGAGATCAAGAACACAGAATAGATTAGAATAGAAAGTATGAACATAGAATGGATTAGGATAGAGGAAAATCATAGAGAATGGATTAGAATAGAAATTATGAATCCAGAATGGATTAGGACAGAGGAAAAATAACACAGAAATGATTACAATAGAAATGATGAACCTAGACTTGATTAGGTTATAGGAAAAGCAACACAGGATGGATTAGAATAGAAATTATGAATCTAGAATGGATTAGGGTAGAAGAAAAAATGACTTACACCATAGATAAATCTAGGGAAAGATAAAATCAGAAAAGATATATAACATTGGATCAGAGAGTGGTGTAGGAGTTGTTTGCTAAATATTTTATTCATATATTCCTGGCTTTTAGAAAAAAAAACGAATCCTGTCTGGTTTAATATTATTTGTGTTGAATTAGTTAATTTTCTTCCTCGATTTTTACCCACTTTATCTTCGTTTGACTGGAATTATTTATTTTTTGCCTCTGCTTAATAGTCTGAATTGATTTAGATTCCTTCCACTGTTTGACGAAAAATACATTAAAGAAAATGAGTCAAAAACAAAACGCCACTATAATTGTCTCAAGCATTAACAAATAAGAGTGTGTCTGCGTGTCGGTGTGCGTCTTTCTTATGTCAGTATGTGGGTATGCTAGAAAGGAATAAAGGATAATATGTGTCTTTAAACAAAACAGCAGATGTATTTCTCAACATAGTCTTGTAGAACTTCACGAATATTTATCTTTGCAGATATTTAAAAGCTGAATATGCAAATTTTCAATTGGGTCACGCAAAGCTGACAAAAAATAATGCCTTTTCGGAAGGCATTTTAGAATAAATATTTATAAAGTATATTGGAAACTTCGTGTATGTTTGGCATCTAGTACCAACATAGAATATGATATATGTATATATATATATATATATATATATATATATATATATATATATATATATATATATATATATATATATATATTAAAGAAAAACAGACCACTTTAAGGTTCCGTTATAATAATTTATTTCACCAGAGCCCTTTTAAAGGTCACCGGATCATCAGATAGCACTTCGAAAAGATGAAACGAAAAATGAATACATACATATACACACACACACATATATATATATATATATATATAATCTACAGACAGACTGTTTCGCTGTATCACAGCTCATCAGTGTGTCTAGAGGTCCGGTTGCCTCTAGCTAGGATCGAAACCCGGCTGACTAAGCGTCAGTCTGAGATTTTACCACTAAGTCGTAGGCGCACGGCAAGGAAGAAGATGAATTTTAAGCATATTTATTTATAGATAAACACACAGTGACCGAGAGGGCTCGCTTCGCTTTACCGAAGAGTCTTCCATTATCAGCCGGAATAATCACTATTTACAAACTCTTTTCCCTTCCCCAGAGAGCTCAACCGAAATAAATTTTTCAGGAGCATATATATTGTCATCAACAGACAGATTGTTTTGCTGTATCACAACTCATCAGTGTGTCTAGACGCCCGCTGCATATATATATATATATATATATATATATATATATATATATATATATATATATATATATATATATACAGATAGTACTCCGTTGGTATAATTCAGGTGAGTCCTATTAACACAACATAGAATTTGAAATATGCTACGTTTGATTCATCAAAGACAGCTCATTGCGTATTTTCTTTAAACAGTGCAAATTATATATATATATATATATATATGTGTGTGTGTGTATATATATATATATATATATATATATATATATATATATATATATATATGTTTATGTAAGATGAGTATATTAAGCCAAATCTTCAAACGCAATACCCTCAAAATTAGTTATAGCTCTACGAAAAATTTAAACAAAATTATTGAATCGCACAACAACAAAATACTAAAGCTGTATAACGATAATAAATGCAACCCAAACACATATTATAATATACCCCAGACAACCAACACTATATAATTGTAGAATTCCTGGCCAATGCCCATTATCAAACAAGTGCCTAACGAAATCCATTGTATATACGTGCTCCCTTTTATCAACTGAAAACCCCAATAATATAAAACTGTACGTTGGTTTCACTAGAAATGATTTCAAGATGAGATATTGTAACCACATATCCTCTTTTACAGATACTAGCAAACGCCACATGACTTCACTTTCTAAATATTTCTGGAAACTGAAGGAAGAAATCAACACACTAAAGGTTAAGCGGAAAATCCTCAAATTGGCCAGAACCTGCAGATCTCTGAAAGATACCTGTTCCTTATGTCAGCAAGAAAAATATGTATTATTAGTCTTTTCAATAATAATCAATTGCTAAATCAAAGATCCGAGACCACCGTTTTTTGTAGACACGTTAAGGATCTAAGGTTACAAACTTGCTAAAGTAACCTCCTTCATATATTTTATATGGTCTTATACACCTTTACTGATCTATCCCAAATTACAACTCTAAAACGTTTTATGCACTTGTAAAATACGACCAATAATTCTCAGATAATTAGATTTATATGTCTATTTATTTTACAAGGTATATAGTTTGCTAACAGGCTTAATTTTATAGAAAATTTATATTTAGCCTTCCACACCTTCTCTGTCATTTTGCATACATCTTAAATTCTGAACAAAAATTTACGGTGGTATTTTTAAAATAACTTATGAATTTTAATATACTTTTATTAATTTACATACTAAGTTTATCCAAAAACAAGAGGCAAAAACTCCAACCTAATTATGGGGTAACTCAGCCTTGTTTCTGACCTAAAATAGTTGTCCCTTCACCAGTGGTATCTTTTTCGATTATGACCTTATCCTACAACTATCTCAACATTTCTTCTTCCTCTTTTTCCTATCGCCTACTTCCTCCTCACCTCTTACCCCTCTCTATATCTCTCTTTCTTGCTTGGAGTTTTAACGTGGGTTCTTAAATATCTGACCATTGCATAGTATCAAAAACTCTAGCCGGCACTTCTACTATCAAAACTACTATTATCTTATTCTGTAACTTCCTCTTCATTCCATTTCTCTCCCTCTTCTTTACCCCACTCTTAAGGTGTATCTTCCTATAGATTTTTAAGGAAGTGACGTACCATAGGCGGCTTGTTTTTGAACAGAATTGTTCATAACCATTTATACCTCTCACCAGTCAAGATGCAAATAAGGCATCGAAACACGAATGCAACTTTGTAGTGGGCAATTGTTTTTGTCCATGTAAAAATCTATAATAAATAAATATGTATTTGTGTATATAAAAACAGACAATTGTTATTCTTTTGAACGGAGACACTACAGATATATATATTTTTTTGATGTGCTATATATATATATATATGAAGTCATACTGACACTCAAAAATATGAGAAAATCTGAACTCCGTTCAAAAGAACAACAGATAAAAATGATTTTTATGAAATGCTTTTAAAGTACGGCGTTTTTTTGTTTTTTGTTTTTTTTACCATATTTCACTATATTCAAGGCTCAAGAGCCACTCAAGTCAGAAGGAGGTATCCGTTATCGGTAAGACTACGAACGAACATGGCACAGATTAGCAGGATATGTGCGAATGATAACGGTTCACCCTAGACATGACCAAGATTATAATGGTTGTTAAAGCATCCTCTTGCGAGTCGGTTCGTGAAAAGAAGTTGTTCAAGTCGAATTTACTTCCCACTAAGGGAAATGAAACTGGTTTGCCTCGAATTTGCGGATTATAAATCTGACCTAAGCAACTAAGGAATCTGGTTCGTCTGAATATTTTCCATTAAAAGGCGACATTTTGCCTGGAGGTAATGAGTTGCAGCGTGAAAAGTAATTCATCGCCCACAATGCCGCGTAGACGATTTTGGACTCAGTGAAGTGTCAAATGTGAAGACTGGACAGCTGAAGCCCAGTACACCATTTTCGAACTGGTCTGATAACGGAGGAATCAGATGCTTACTTGACCGATACAAGGAACTGAACTTTTTATCACCATCTTTAACTTTGGATCGTGTATCAGTGTCCGGATTGATCCTAAGTGCCAATAGGCGTTTAAATCATGGGGGCTCCTTGAAAGAACTCCCATTAATAGAAAGACATTCAGGGTCTTTTCGGGGATAATTCAACGATGGTATGCAAGAAATGCTGGACAAAGTAACAGATGCACTGATTAATCAATCTATTAAAATTCAGCGAAATTTCGTTACACCCCCACATACAAACGCGCACACACACACAGAGACATATATATATATATATATATATATATATATATATATATATGCCGGGTGTAATAGCAAAATTGTCGAAATCGTGTAACTGCGTAATTGTCCATTGAAGAAAATGTCTAATATCTAACAAACCCTAAACTATTTGAGTTTCTTTTTCCCAGGTCTTCAGATAAGCCATCTTGACACCATTTGTCGTAAGAATCGCTGGAAAAGTTATTGAGCTAGAAAGAGATGACGCTAAGATTGTTTTGTGTCAACCCTACTATGTCTTCCCAACTGAGCAATGGTGAGAATAAAAATATCATTCAGCCCTTTCATACTCTGGTTTAAACTGAAATTCTCCATGACTGAGCCACAAAGAAGCGTTTCGGTTAACAAGGTCGATTTTACTGTTTTTAAACTACAATTCTCCATGATTTTCTTTCGTTCATTCATATCTGCTCGATGCGTATCGAAATGTGAACAAATGCCGTCACACATTATGAAATGGACAAAGTCCGACAATTATTTTAAGATATTTTTTTTATGTTTCTACGTTCTATAGATACAAATATTTAAGTAAATGCTGTGTTTATAATAAACAGTATTAACGACATTTACTGGCCTGAATGTCCGATATATTTTCATAGAAAATATGGGTCCTCCGACAGGTGTCGAACCTGTATCTTATACGGAACCGTCATATTGCCTGACGTATTTAACCGATTGAGCCACAGAGGAGAGTTTCGGTTAGCAAGGTCGATTTTAATGTTTTTAAACTGCAATTCTCCATGATTTCTTATCTGCTCGATGCGTATCCAAATGTAAACAAATGACGTCACACATTATAAAATGGACAATTATCTTAAGATATTTTTAATACTCTGGCTTCCATCTTCAAACTCCATTCAAGAACCATCGAAAGAACGGAGAATAAGTTTCAAAACGAGGTACCTGTACAGAGAAAAACTGGATCAGGAGGTCACAACAGGAAGGGGATCATTAGCTATGATAAATTAATGATGAACATGTCATTTTCCTTTATGATCGCTTTCATCACGATTCTTCAGTTAAGCTTGGAGAATAATTATACAATAGTGTTAGAAAAATCCCAGGGAATTCCAGTAAGATATCTTTAATCATTCCTAAAATATAACGGTTCAAATATTAATCTAACAAATGGACATGTTTTAAGTTAAACTATTTGGACAATTTCGCTATCACTTATATATAAGACTCTTCTACATGTTTGATCTGCCGGGCACCGTTAGCCTAGGGGTTAATATCTGCGAATGATGCCAAATCGGTCGGGTTTCGGTCCTGGCTGGAAGCGATCGGATGTCTAGTCACACTAATGAGCTGTGATACAGCGAAACAACCTGTCTGTAGATGACGATATATATACATATATAGATATTATTTCAATCATTAATATAGATGATACTCGTAATTTAAATAGACGCAACACTTATTTTTATTTTGCACAGTGTGTATATAATTACATCTCTCTCCCCGCGCTTTCAAGAAAACAGCATTGTGCTGTTCGCGTATCTTCACAAATATTAAATACGCGAACAACATAATGCTTTCGAATTATATCTGGTAAATTAAAAACAAAACGCAAATCACACTAAAAATAAGATGGAAATTAACGAAAAGATCATCAGCCTACAACAATCAATCCAAAACCTGCAAACTTTGCTTGGAGGAAAAATAACTATTATTACCTTCCCAGACCAAAATAAATTGCTAAATAAAGGAACTGAGCTCATCTCAAAATGCAGACATGAAAACAAATTTTACTACGTTACTTAAAAATCGAAGTTAAAAAGAACAAATAAAATAAAACAAAATAAGATAAAAAAAAACATGTAAAATAAATTAACCCAAGCAAATAATAAACAAATTAACAAACCACTCCCGTTAGACTAGATGAAATAGAACAAATTAAAATAGAAAATAAATACATAAAATAAAAATAACCAATCAAAATAAATAATGTAAACAATAAACAAATCAAGAAACCAACCGCGCCAAAATAACCGTTTGAATAGACTCCAAAAATCTATCCAAAAATTGGACGAGAAAAAAGCGAAAAACCTATACAACGATAAAAAATTTCTACGTTACACAAAAATCGAAAACCGAATAGAGTAAATAAAAATATACAAAATAAAAAATAAGCAAATAAATAAGAAAAAGAAAGTAAAAATTAATCCAAATAAATAAATAAATGATCAAATCAACAAATCGCTCTCGCTAAAATAACAGTTAGAACTAATAAAAATAAACATAAATAAGCAAAAATAAGTAAAATAATCAATTCAAATAAATAAAGAAAATAATAAACAAATTAAAAACTGTCCTCTGCCCAAATAACAGAATAGACTACGGCAATCAATTCAAATATTGGACGAATAAATAGCTTTATCTTCCCATTCCAAAACAAACTATTAAATAAGTGACCTATACAAATTCCCCCATATTTTTTTACTACCTTAATAAAACATAGAAAACCGATAAGAATAAATAAATATATAGAATAAAAAATTAAAATAAAAAACAAGTAAATTAATTTAACCCAAATAAATAAATAAATAAATGAATAAAGAACCCACTCCCGCCAAAATAACCAACAGAATGGATGAGCCAAAATGCACCAGAAACCCATATATATAAATAGTCGAGAAAAAATCCAACACTCGCGGCCTGGCGATTGCGTCTAGTAGGAAACAGCCTGCCGCCTCTGAGTGTTGACTTCTATGTTCACTTTTATATATATATATATATAAATAAATATATATATATATGTATATATGTGTGTGTGTGTGTGTGTGTGTGTGTGTGTGTGTGTTCTTGTGAGTGTATTCAATATCTTCTTTTATTCCTTACCGCGACTTCATGGAAAAATACATGCGTCACGTCGACTGAAAATTCGCATTCCGATCATGAGACCCTGATTCGAATTTTAGTATAACACTTTGGTAAATACTTCATGATAATGGCATGCCGTTGGGGATCCCACCGTAAGACACCTTTTAAAATTCCTGAAAACTATACCACTGCTCGATCCAAACCTTGCGACTGAAATTGGGTCAACGTAATTCTTCCGAAATGATGGTGCTAGCACGAAGCCGCAAGCCATCGTGACCGAGGGTTCGAACGTACTGGTCTTGTTCAGACTTTTCGTAAAGCCAGATTATGCGCCCCCTCCCCGAAACTGTAACTATCGTCCACTCCTCCGTAGACTTGCAGTACAATTCACAGGTGGGGACTGCTCGGTGCAATTGAATAACTGAATAGCTGATTATTGAAAAGAAGACATTGTTTTTCTGTTTTAATCACTTCACCCCCAAGGAAGGCGATGATGTCACTAAGACGTGTCTGGTTACTGGGAGTAGAAGAGAAGGAAGATGATTTTAATGAAAAGGAAGTACAATAAAAGGACAGGTTTCAGGTAGACAGAAAATGTCGATTTACGTTACATTTAAATTTTGGAAAATCACAGTTACCAGGGAAACAATAGACGGGAAGTGATTTTCCACAGATAAATAGTGCGAGAAAAGAGACTGTTAGAATAGAACTTATGGTTACATCTAGCTAAAATCTGTAAACTAGTCATCCCTTTAAATTGATACGGTTACCAAGGAAGGAACATGGCCGTTGAAGCTGGTCATCATTAAACTATATAGTAAGAACAATTCCTTTTATCCAAATATTCGACAGTTGACACTAAAGTTCTTGAGCTTATATAGAAGGCCAGCATGTCAAACCCTATCAAATGACTTTGAGGTATTTAAAGCTGAAGTCCAAACCTCACCGGTCTTATCAAGAGCTCGATAGAAAAATTCAGTAATAGCTGTTGGCACATCGACGGTTGACTAAGAGAAACAAAGACATATTTTTTATGCGAAAGAAGGTCGTGGGAATTGTCGTAACCAATTCGATTGCAAAAAGAGGTAAAAAGATGTCGTCGTCAGTTTTATCTCGTGTCCAAGAATTCCATTTCTTCTTTGTTGATCGCTTCTTTTATAATGATGGCGCTGATTCGCTAAATTCGCCGCCAAGGTACATGTTCGGAACTAGAAGTTTCCAGTTTCAACATCCATTTCTTATTGCCGTTTGTCTTTACAGGAGTTTATTGTAGGTGAAAAAAGCAGAATAGACGGAGAGATTTGTTTAAAGAGAGCCTCAACTTAGTCATGACTTAACCCACACACATGATTTCAAGCCCTTCTTCTGCGGCAAACATGGAATAGAACATGCAAAAACCCGTTATGAAACTGGCACGGACTGCTGCTGACTCTCGTATAATTTCGAGAGACTCCTTCTGTAGTATGTCCGTCATGCGTAGCCCTCTTCATCCGCTGGAATCTTGAGATCTGATATGTCCCGGAAAGGGATATATTTGTTCGAAGTAGAAAAGTGGTTGTTGACTACTGTAACCGCATAGAATCTAGAAGGTAACCGTAATGGACTGGTACTCGTTGTAGTGGTAGGCAATAGGCGTAGGCAATAGGCGTCCTTGTACCTCCACATCAGTCTGTATTTATGGCTGACACCAGCAAATCATATTACTGTGAGGGGGAACTCAGGTGTATGCATATTCATTACATCAAGATCTATTGTCATCATCATATGCTTGTTCCACCGATGAAATCTTTGAGGCTGGTCGCACTTATTCTAGGTCCTCGTTTTCGGCCTTGCCGCCACAGATTTTATTACCTGACGTTTACAAGTCTCGACGCCATTGAAGCACAGAAACGCCTCCGTCACAACAAGGAGCAACCATCACGTACATCGAAACATAGACACATAAACCCTTATATGTTTTACACTGGATGACGCAGTAAACATTTCGTGAGCAGGTAAAAGACTATTAGGGTAATAGCTCGAGGGATGAGAAGGTTCACCTGAGGTCTTAAAGACAGGAACTACAGAGGAGGATTTCTAACAAGCTGGGAAGTGTCTCTCAAAAGAACTGTCACTAGTAAAATACACGCGAAGATCTAAATCTTGATATTGCTTCAAAATATAATCAATCAAACAAACGCGAACATATCGAAAGGAGATAGAGATGCTGATTCTTTTATACATAGTGTTTCTTTCTATCAAGGGATCGCGAAAAGAAATGTTCAAAAAACGAGTGATGAGGCTGCAAGAAACTTCTGAGATTTCAAAGTATTCTTCTGAGATTTCAAAGTATTCTTCTGAGATTTCAAAGTATTCTTCTGAGATTTCAAAGTATTCGTTGCGTTGCGTCGTTATCTTTCATTTTAACGTATATTTTTTCCTATCAGTCGAGCCACCTTTTGACGTGGAAAAATATCACCATTTGTCAGCAGTAAGAATGCTTTCTTAACTTTTCCTTTCAATTTAAAATAAACTTTAGAGTCATTTCGTTTTGCATAGTTTTTTTTTTTAAACTTGTATTTCGAAGAAAAAAACCGAGTCTTTTGAAGATGAGACATCCTTTTTTTTATTATGCTTGATTTTGACGTTTTGCTTTGAATAATTTTAGAAGTGGAGGAAAAATATTACGTTGAGTCATAAGTACTATCCATTTTTAGAAACCAATTATAAGGAAGAATGTAACATCCTAACTACTGTAGAACTAAATGCAGAGTACACTAATTAACTTACTTTTTGCATGACAGTGAAGGGTACAATTAATTAATACATCTTACCAATGTGTGGAGTTAATTACGTCACGTACGTATAGACAATGGATTCCGTAAACATACAAAAATAGAAAGAGATTTAAAAAAAAAAATGGACGTGTCTTTTTATCTAACTTATAAAACATATGCAGTCATGCGATTCTGAGAAAATTAGATATCCTCTCAGGATTCATTATTGGCGTCCACAATCAAATACATAAGAGATGACAACAGATGACACGGTGCTGATAGTAGACACAGCAAGAAAATTACAAGAACTCTTTTATAATATAGCGAAAGAGAGAAGAAAAGACTAAAGATTAATTGCAAGAAGGCAAAATGCATGGTTGTTAGCAAAAGGGATATCCCAATATAAAAATTACAAATTGAAGATGTCAAAATCAAACAAGTACAGCTGTTTAAATAACTAGTAAGTATTATAACAGAAGATGCAAAGTGCGACACTTAAATCCGAAGGCGCATTAGGATAGCGGAAGGTCACTTTCAAAGTATTAAGAAACAGGAAAATCTCGTTAGAAACCAAAAAATGACTACTGAACTGCTATGCAATATCAGTTCTCTTATATGTCAGTGAATAGTGGACATTCTCCTCACGGATGAAGAAGAGACTTGAACCAGCATAAATGTGGCTCTACAGAAGGATACTGAGAATACTATGCACCGAAGTTCTAGAGACAAAGGAAAAAAAAAGTTCATTTATACTTAACACTAGGAAAAGGCTTAAAAGCACTATTCGGCTTTGTTCGATCGGCGTGACCCTTCATAGAGATCTTGATTTTGATTGGCTTAGACGAACGCGGGAATGTTAGATTTAGAAAATGTTTTCGGTGAGTTAAGATTTAAACGTCATACATATTAGACGTGGTTATTTAGTGTCTCGGACAACTTGCTCCCAAGTGAGGCTGATAGAGCGACCCCACTGGCTAGTTAGAAATGTACACGTCAATGTGTTAATAAAATATATAAGTTTAACCCTAGAACACTAACCATCAATTAAAGTTATACCTCTACTAACCATGCGTATATCATACCCGATTTTGAAAATATCGAAAAAATATTAAATATAAATCTTTATTTGAAATATTTTACAGACAGGCACTTCAAACTTTCTACTTTGAGTTAACATTAATAGGAACTGAAAAACATATTATTTAGGTAAGAAAATCAGGTACTGAAAATTGTTATTAAAAATAGGAAAATTTGCGCTGGGTACAATATACCCATGGTTAGTGTTCTAGGGTTAAAAATCCCCTTTGTTGAAGTTCTGAATTTATCTCCAAACTAAAAGAAAAACTAGCGATCACCCGGTCGAGAGAAGAAAGAGAGGAAGGCAACATTATTATAGGCGCCCCAAGACTACGCACAGCAGAAAGGGGGCTATACAGCATTTCACTGTCAGAAAAATATTTCAGCACCTGGAGAAGACGGTCAAAAGAGAGGAATACAGGTTTTTTGTGGAATTGGCCCGCCGTCAACCAAAAGACTTTTTTCCAAAACGAAGGGCTGTATACAATTAATAGTCACTATGATTTAATAGTCACAGTTGCATGACCTACCTCGATGGTCAAGACTAGTACATGAACGGCAAACCTTCAACCTCCCTATGCTTGTTCAGAACTCCATTGGAAATCCCTTTCCATACTGTTCGGTCCTGTATTGCTGTCCCAGATCCCAAATATCCAAGCCTGATTTCTGAGTCATGGGGTCTGAGAAAGTCAATTATCGTGAGAACACACCTTCCAGAAAATGCTGAGATCTGGGGAAGACTTAGGTATAAAAAATTTTCTTTACAGGCTGTAAATGAAGTTAATCAAGAAAATGACTATAGACTAAATTATAAATGACCAATCTATTCCTATCACCCCGACTCAAATAAATGCTTCCCCGACTCAAATAAATGCTTACACACTCTTATATGAACAACAAATATTTACCTACCGTTGAACTAAGACAATTCCTGTAGACACAAATATAAAATGTTTCTCTTATTTAATTGTTTAAACAATGATAATGCAATTTCAGTCAGTAGGAAATAACTTGATATTAAGATTAATGACTTCCATTCGAGACCTTTAATCGATTTATAAACATAATCAAATACCCTCTAAAAAAACAAAAAAAAAAAAAAAAACAATTCTTTTATTCCTTAATGAAAGAATCCAGAATCACGAACTTTCAGTATTCTTTTATTACGAACTCTTTGAACCATTCAAGATAATTTCGGCAGATCTTTATTTTAGACGAATTCAACAGTTTAAGTCGTAATTTTTACGCAAGAAACCAACATCTTTTTACCGGAGAAAATATCTTTTTAAAATGATAACACAACAAAAACATACACATTAGAAACGATCAAATTGTTAAAGTTGGGTATTTTGTGATATATGCATGAGTCAGTCGGCTTAGCACTTAAAAATCTTTATTTAGCTAGTGGACTCGAAAATGTCATGCCCTGTCTGCGAGTCCTAGTATATGTCGACTACATCCGCTGGAAAGTAGTCCCCAACCAAAATATCCTTTTACCAAAGAAAATGCTTATAGATTCAAAAATAAATATTTACTTATTCCTGGAAACACGCGTGTTAAAAAGCAGAATAAACCGGGCTCTGTAACCTTCAATGTTAACCGATCTAAGAGAGAGAACATTCTGAATCCTAAACAGTGGAGAGTGCAACGAGAAACCACTCCGCTATCTTTACTAAAATGGCACTGTAATTCGCAGTTAACACGGAAAAGGAATATATTAAGAGTTAAAGTGAAGAGACAGGGCATTTATTCTTAATTTCAAAATCTCTGAGAGTTCATACTCATATGACATCATCTGATAAAATTGATGACAGGCTAATCTCGCAAACGATGTGCAATGAATTCGAACTTCGTTCTCTGACTTTTTTCTTTCTTTATATGCTATGTCCATTCAGGACGTTCTTAGTTATGGCTCTCCGTATATTCTTTTTCCCCATTATTTTATAGGCAAAATAGGGTTTTTCTCTTTGCCTTAGCAGTTTTGAATTCAGAGTTGACATTCTCCTTAACAAGGCAAATTAGTCCTGTCTAACCTGCTATTTAATTCATAGTTACAAATCGTTTCCAATGCCATCTGGTTCAGCGTTAATACTACAGCCTTGATTGGAAATTGAACCAGGCCTGCCAATGTCATATCCCCCCCCCCCACACTGGGAGCCAATACAGCACCTGGACATGTTAAGTATGAATAATTAATCAACGCAGTTTAGTAAAGCTCTATATTATCAACGAACTATGTGGGAGAAAAACAAGTATATTAGATTGTAATCATACACAAAAAAATATCAGCTTCCTATCGTCCGGTTCGCTCTCCTTCCCCGTCTTATGACCAACGTGTAGACCTTTATCACTAGTTTCCTGTTTAGGATTGGGTTTACCTCTTCTTATCCTAAAGTGTTCTCATTGCATTTCACTCCCAGACTTAACACTTGATTGCGGTGAAATCATTTAAAAAAAATCTTCTGATGAGTAGAACGAATTCAAATGAAATTATTTACAGTTGTCTTCATCTTTATTGTCATATTCAATATGGTTTGGCCGATGTACGCTCCGGCCTTCTTCGGGTGATTGGAATTTCTAACTCAACCCTTTATTTCGTCCACCGGCGTCGATCTTCTAGTTCCAGATGCCATGCCTCTTCCGGATGTCTCAGCATCAGTTACCTCCCTTTAACTCAACTTTCGAAGTTTTTGTTCATCACTGCAGTAGCCAGGTATTAAATTACGACACTTTGAGTCAAGTCACTGGATCCGGATCGTACAACGGCCGAAACGTCGTGAATATGGCAATAAAGAAAAGTCCGAATAATGTAAATGATGTAAATAATTTCAAAACCTCATCTCAGAAAAATAAACAGAAATAATTAAAATTAAGTTTTGATTGATTTGCTCTTATCGTTTATCAACCTTTTGTCGGCTATTTAAAGCCAGGAAATTTAGTTTGTAAGAGTTTTTTTGGTAATAACAATCATTTTAATGATACAAGATCAATTAATTAACCCGTACTTGGGGGAAGAAGTGGTGGATGGAGTTTTGAAATAGCGTAAGGTGTGTACTAAGCGTGGCATATAAAAGAATGAAGTAAACGTAAGCCAATGGATGAAATAAAGGGCTATGTATAACATTCCTGGAAGGAACCCATCGCTGACTTCATAATTCTCGATAGTGGGTCCCCTTCCGGTAAAGTCAAACAAAACCAATGTTGAACTCATCATTATTGTCATATTCACGACGTTCCGGCCATAGTACGCCCCAGTCTTCTTCAGGTGATTGGAATTTTTTTTTACCAGAACTCATATTGCGATTTTCTTGTTATTGCGTTTCTCTAGCTATTATATATTTGTCAGATAAATTCTTTCATTCCTCCTACGTTATTTAAATTAACACGCAGAATATTTTTAATATAGTGCTTTACAGTTCTTTGAATCTCTGTTTTTTTTGTTGTTTTTTTATTTATTTTTTTTTTTTTTTGGTGGCGGATGGGGGTTCATTACAAATTTGTTTAGCGTTTTACCATAACATGTCCTTACTTTTGTCGCACGGCTTTCTGATCATGCGGACTTATACTTGGTACCCTTGTGGTCACGTGATCGAGGTCTGTGCATGATCACGCCAGTTTTCTTGCTGCTTTTACAGTGTCAAAATCGGCAGAGAACATGCTACCTCATCGATGATAACTCGCCGGCACGCCATTACCATCTCTCTGGAGCTTGCTGAATCTTCTCGTCTCTGGTGGAGGATGACGGGCGTCCTGCTCCTTTTAAATTTCTTGTTCCACTCCTACCCACTTCTACGCTGCAGTGAGCTTTTGCCGTATTGTGTTAAAAGTCACCGATGCATTTCGGTCCTCGACAGACATTCCCAAAAAAATAAATCGGATCACTTCTCCCTGTTCCACCTTGGTGCACACTGCTGGCTGAGTGGCTGTGTTCACATTGTAGCAGCAGCAAGAAAACTGGTGCGATCAAGATCAAGCGTTGATCACGTGGCCACAATAGTACCAACTATTAGTACACAGTATGGGGTATGATCAGAATTGTCCAACCGCTACAAAAGTGCAAGACCAGATGGGATTGTAATAGAAATGCAACCAGCCTTAGATAATTACTGTACGATAAGACCTTAGTAAAAACACCCTCCTAGCACTGCCAAAGAGAGCAAAATCAAAAAGCATGCATTTGATAACACAAACACGCACAGGTACGCGAGGAACACGGAGAGATAATCTACTTTAGAAACGATTAAATTATAGTATTTCGAGTTGGCACACACACACACACACACAACTTGGATCTGTATGTATTAGATCTGAATGTACGGAATGCCAGGTTGAAAAAGAGATAAAGATGCCTTTCCTAGTCATAGAGGGAGGCCAATTTCTCTGACCGCTTGTCATGGCGCGGAAATATCCTCTCTCTGACTTTTACGAGACTACAAAGATTTCGGAATATGAAAATGTTTCGCAAAGGTCGGCCATTAGTTTTCGAAATTCAAGCACGAATATTTCCTCCTTAGAGATAATTACACAAACTCTACTTAAGATGAGCACATAGAGCGAGCGTATTGGACGGAATTTTAACGGATGAGGCCGTGAAGGAATGGGTTAACCTTTCGTCGTGAGTGGAATTGTTTTTTTGTTTGTTTCTTTGTCATTTCTTCTTTTAATGGAAATTCAAAAATGTATTCCAGATGTTTCTTGGCATATTTTAGTTCAAGTTTAATTTAATATCAAATAAAATAATGCTGGAAATGAAATACTTTTAAGAGGTTCCATTAACAGATATATAGATAGATATTAGGTTGGTGCAAAAATAATGACGTTTTCTCATATAGTAACATATGTGAGAAAACGTCATTATTTTTGCACCAACCTAATAGATAGATAGATAGATAGTAATGAACAGACTAATACAGAACGATAGATAGGAACAGACTAAGCTAGATTGATAGATATAAACAGACTAAAGCAGAACGATAGATAGATAGATAGATAGATAGATAGATAGATAGATAGTGCCATACAGTTTCTGGGAGAGTGTATATCATCTGGCGTGATCAACAATCTGAACTAGGCCGGCACCCTCATACCCTCATTTGACGATGACTTCTGATTTTGTGTTAGCAAAACGATTGACGGCTCCCTAATATTTCCGTCCAACCCATGTTCAGTAGGAACACTTTTGCCTACCATAGTATTTTTGTAGGCATTTTCCAAAGTTGCCGAATGTTAGGATCACCTCCTTGATGAAAAAAAAAAAAAAAAAAAAAAAACAGGCAACGGTGATTATGCAAATTTTAACAAATATAATAAATTGAAGCGAATTTAGTTTACCCCCTCTGATTTTTTAATTTTATTTTATTTTGAGTTCCTTGTTTGAATATGAAGCCTTTGAAATATTCATGAAAGCAGCGGACATTTAACTCAGGACGTGTGTAACGATCATGAAGCGGTTTTGCATTTCTTCACTCCCGCCGAAGTGCATGTTCGCACTTAAAGTTGAAACTTTATATATATATATATATATATATATATATATATATATATATATATATATATATATATATATATATATAACTAGGTAATCCGTATGGGTAGACTCAAGGAGGATGATATCCAGAGAAAAAAAAGAGATGTAAAAGGAATTCATTCTTTCAATGTACTTTCTATGAATTTTTCCAATCGACTATTTCATAGAAAATACCCAAACCTCCAACAAACATCAAATTAAATTCTTCGTAGATTGTTTAGACATTTAGATTTATATCAAACGTTAACCCCCAAATATACCCTTTAATGTAATGCGAAATAACAGCGTCTAAGAAATTGAGTGAAACCTTCTCTCAATATTTATTTTATTGTATCTTTTTCCTTTCATGTCGGTTTTCTTCTTCACCCCTTACCCATCTATAGCTAGAGATAACATACGTTAAGTTAAGGATGTCTGTCCCACACCAAGGGAGATTAATGATAAAGAATTGAAATGGTACATCTAACTCACTCATGTCTTCTCTCCCCCATCACTTTCTCACTTCGTTAATTTACATATGCTTAATACGGCCCGTCAAAAATGTGTAAATTTCATTTTTCATTTCAACCTTTGGAAGTAAAGTCTGATGATCCAGAGCCCTTTAAAAGGGCTGTGATGAAATAACTTATTACATGGTACCTTAAAGTGTTCTGTTTTTATTCAAATATATATATATATATATATATATGTATATATATATATATATATATATATATATATATATATATATATATATATATATATATCTTTTTCCTCTTTCTCTTTGTGTATGCGTGTGTGTGTGTGTAATAGTAGATAGGTCAACCTATCGCCCGGTTTGTACTCCTCCTCCTATCTTGGACAGGCATACAAGTTTATTTCTTGTTCCTTGTTTAGGAAGGGGTTCTCGTATATTTTCTTTTGCTCCGCCCTCTGTATTAGTGGTGCAGTGAATCGCTTGTGATGTGTGCAGTCAGGGTACCGGTTGACAGTTTACTGGTTGCTCTTCCCGACTTGTAGTTATGAGTCCTGACTCTAGCGCAGCGTCTTGAGCGGCTGCTCTGATCAACAGTTGCATAATATCGAGGCACTTGTAGTACCATGTCGCACATTGAAGTATGTCCCTGCACGCATCTCCGCTCGGCAACCTCAGGACGACATTATGTTGCAGGCTGCGCTAGCTCCTTTCGGCCCATATCACATACGATGACCGTCAGCTACTATTAGTTTAGGCCTTTCACTTCCGTTACCAACATCACTAAACATTTCCTCAGACAATCAAAAATGTACGCCTAAACCAGCTCTCAAAAATCACGTAAACACTTTAGCATTTCCTTTTCCAACATCCCTGGTATTCGAACCAAATTCTCCAGTAAGGAATCGTACATGGCTGAGTAGTCTCTTGATATACTAACTCTCTGCAAGATCAATCTTAATTCATCAATCCCTCCTCTGATTTTTCGATTCCCGGTTGTATTCCTTCCCTTAGAAAGGTGTCCATAATCCACATCCACAGCCTGGGAGTTTACGAATGGAACCATCTACCACTGGCTAGGGAACACTTTCTTGAATATCCAGACCTTTCACACGTGTGTCTCGGTGCTATCCCTTCTCAATACTGTTACCTCTTTTTTCTTTCTCTATCGCTCTCCATTCTCCCAAAACTGTGATGTACTCGATAGCATTTCTAATAATATAGACAAGGATATCTCTCTACATCCGTCTGCAGACATATTTGTGTTCGGTAACTTTAATGTCCACCATACCAAATGGCTTAAACATTCTATAACTGACCTTCCTGGCATACAAACACTTAAATTTTCAATCACACAATCTCTCAGACAAGTATTTGACTTTCCTACACGTTTCCTCAGTAACCATGATCGTAAGGTTTCCCTTCTCGATCTCTGTTCTACCTCCATCCCAGAATATTGTCGAGCCACCCAGCTCTGCCCTCTTTGCAACTCTGGTTATGCCATCGTGACTGTTAACTCATTCTACTTCTTCTCCAGTAGAGAACCTCCCGCCAACAGAACGTCTTTCTGTTATCAACGAGCAGACTGGGATTCGTTCTGTTATTTCCTCCGCGATGTCCACTGGAATGTTGTTTATAATCTCCCCTTCCAAAAATGTCCGTCTGGGGTCTGCGTAAAAGCTGGAATTGAGGCTTTCGTCCCCGCAAGAAAATATAAAGTGAAATCGTGTCCCTTTGCTTGGTTTTCAGATGTGTGCTCAGCTTCTACTGCCTACAATAATCACTACTTCCATCTCTACCGTAGCGACATCTCTGATTGCAGCAGACGTCTGTTTGTCACTGCCCGTAATGAGTGCAAGTATGTTCCCAATGAAGCTAAGGTACTCTTTGCCAAAAGAATAAAATAACTTATTGCTTCTCATAAGTTTGGTTCGAACGATTGTGGCAGCTCTCGAAGAGCGTGCTGAACAACATCAAGCCCACAATACCTCCAGTATTCAACCAATTTGAGGTCCTGACTTCCTCAGCTGACAATGCTTAATGCTTTGCTCAGAAATTCTCATCGAATTCAAAGCTAGACTCATCCGGTGTACCCACAACTGATTTTCCCCCTAGAACTGAAGCTCTGTTGAGTGAAATAATCATAACCCCAACGACTGTATCGCACATCATCTCTAAATTAGACACCCATAACGCTAGTGCTGGGGAGTGGATACCTGCCATTGTCCCGAAGAAATATGGATCTGAACTGGCTCCTGTCGTCTCCAAACTATACAACTGCTCCCTCGCCAACTCTTGCTTTCCAGTCTGTTGGAAGTCCTCATTTGTGCCTGTCTTTAAGAACTCTGGAGACCCTTCTGACCCATCTAACTACCGTCCTATAAGTCTCTTACGACTCTTCGGTAAAGTCTTCGAGGCTTTAATCAACGCCAAAGTGGTGAAGCACCTTACTTCCTATAATCTGCTCTTCGACATGCAATATGTTTTCCGCTTTGCCGGATCTACTGCTGACGTGCTCACGGCCATAACTGAATTTGTCTACCAAGCACTTCACAATAACGAAGAAGTTTGTGTCGTGGGTCTAGGCATCTCTAAAGCAATTGATAAGGTTTGGCATGCCGACCTTCTTGGTATGCTTCAGGTTGATTATTTGACTTAATACAATCATTTCTGTCAAACCGTGAAATGAAGGTCGTACTAAATCGATTCTACTCCAGCTCCTTTATCACGAACGCCGATCTTCCCCAAGGCTCTATCTTGGGTCGTATATTGTTCCTGATCTTCATTAACTATCTTCCCGATGCCATCAGTTCCCAACTATCATCTACGCGGACGACACTACTATTAACACTCCTGCCTCCATAGTAAATTTTGTATCGTTGAAAAAACTAAACTGGGCGACGGTTTCGAAAAGGACCCTCTAATCTGTGGTTGACTGGGGCAGGAAATGGCTCGTAAACTTCAATGCCTTCAAAATGAAATTGCTCTCATTTACACACCATAGAGAACCCTCTCTGCCTTCCATCAGAATAGCTCTTACGTCACGCTTTCTTGGTCTCACGCTGTCTGCTAACATGAGGTGGGACAAATACGTAGACTCAATAGCTTCATCTACCGCAAGGAAATTTGGTTGTCTGTGTCTGAAAGTTTTTCTCGTTTGAGTCCATCCTTCAAATCTATAAATCCCCCACCCGTCCTTGCATGAAATATTGCTGTCATATATGGTTTGATGCCCCCGCTGTAAGTCGCGAGGTCCTCGAAAAAAATGCAGAAACAAATATGATCTGGCATCTAGTCTACAGTCTCTTTCTCACAGACATCCTTTGGCTTCCCTTTGTCTCTTCGTATTTTCACGACAACTATTGCGACAAGTTGCTTTCTCTGGTTCCCAGACTGCCTGAATTTAAGCGAGCTAGTAAGTTGACATCTCGATCCCACCCTTTCACTGTCAAAACGGTTAAATGTAACCGTCTCTTCGACTCAAACAGCTTCTTCTCTCGCACTTCTTGTCTGTGGAATTCTCTTCATCTTGCTTGCTTCCCTGATACCTATAATCTTCAACTTTTCAAGTGTAATGTCAATCGACATCTTTTGATACATTTATTTTGTTACTCGATCTTCTCTTTATCCTCTCCCCAAACACCCCTCTTTACTTTTGTTCTCTACCCTCTGTAACGCCTTGCGCGCAAGTGACACTCCCACCTTGCATGCTTGGGTGTGTTGAATGGCTCTAAAAATACCAGAAGGATGAAAACATCTGCATCGCATTTATTTCCTCGGGTATTAACACAATGAGATCTACCTGCGATTGAAATTTACAGATAAGCAGCGTACGGACCTCTTAATATTTTAATACCTGTAAGAAAGAATTAAAAACAACAAAGAACGGAAACACTAAAGACAAAAGAGAAAGACATGCAGTGTTCATGGGAGATAGTTCCTTCTTTCAGGGCGGCCCAAAAGGGGTGACCATCGAACCGAGATACAAATCAGTATTTCAAATGCAGGTACTTCTAACCCGGAAAAGCTGGCGAAACACACTCTTCTATCTATCTATCTATCTATCTATCTATCTATCTATCTATCTATCTATCTATCTATCCTGGTTCTATCTATCTATCTATCTATCTATCTATCTATCTATCTATCTATCTATCCTTGTTCTTTCTTAATATCTATCTATCTATCTATCTATCTATCTATCTATCTATCTGTTGTGGATTCCGGGATGAAATCCGGTACCAATAAATAACAAACGCCAAGAAGGAATATAGGAAAATAAATGTATTAATGTAATAATACAAACTGGTAATGCAGGTTAGTAGTTCCAGGAATCCAGGTTGGTGCAAAAACAATGACGTAATAATGTCGTTTTTTGACGTGTTTTTAACGTCAAAAAACGACATTATTACGTCATTATTTTTGCACCAACCTAATAGCAATATATATATATATATATATATATATATATATATATATATATATATATATATATATACAGTCTTTGGTATCGACGTATTCCTCTATGACTTCTTACTGAGTCTTCGTGCTTCCTCACTGTGACTCTTGCTCGTTACGTTCGGGGTCGTTCGTCGCTCGTTCTTCTTCCGGGTCTTCACGGAGCAGTAGTATATGTATACCCTGGTGAGTCCATTTGTGTAAAAAGGGGAGAACCGCTCAACACGATGTATCCTGGTTCCTTCTATCTATCCTGATTCTTTCTATCTATCTATCTATCTATCTATCTAACAAACTTTTGTGAGGTACGGTGGCCGTTAATAATTAAGTATAACTCAAGACTTCATTGTTAAGATAAAACAGTATTTAATTTCAACCGCAAATAAATACTTAACAAGAACAAAGGAGTAAAAGTCAACTAAAGATAATTGACCATTTTAGTGAATAACCTTGTTAGTAGCGTGGCTCGGCTTAATGTCCGGTAAATCCTAAATAACATCCAAATCATAGACAGACAATAATTCACACTAATTTGACTGGATAGTTCCACTTAATAGTCACTGCAGTCAGTAGACTGACATCGCTATTTATACACATGGCGGAAAACATATTCATAAGTCCAGAATGTAACGATTGAATCTCAGTGTGGATAGTTACCCATTTTCTTTCTATACGACACTATCTATCTATCTATCTCGTTTTTTGTGTCATCCCTTTGGTGTTTTTTGTCACCTCTTTCTTCGTTTCTCCCCTTCACTATATATATATATATATATATATATATATATATATATATATATATATATATATATATATATATATATATATATTATTAAAGAAATTTTTATATTTAACGTTCTTTTTATAGATACGAGTATTTAAGTAAATGCTCTGTTTATAATAAACAGTATTAAATAACATTTACCGGCCTGAATATCCGAGAAATTTTCATAGAAAATATTCGTACTTGGACAGGATTCGAACCTGCTATACGGAACCCTCATTTACGCTGACGTGCCTAACCTCTCGGCCACTAAGGTAGGCAAGGTTGAATTCACTGCTTATAAACTTCAATCTTCCATGAATCTCGCACATTCATAACTGCTCATGGCGAATCAAATGTAAACAAATAACGTCATACATTAAGAAATGGACAAAGTCCGACAATTTTTTTATTAAATTTTATATATATATATATATATATATATATATATATAGATAGATAGATAGATAGATAGATAGATAGATAGATATAGATAGAGAGAGAGAGAGAGAGAGATCGATAGATAGATATATAGATAGAGTTTCATAGAAAGAACGAGAGAGTCAAACACACGAGGATACCTATACGCAGAGACCAATATATATATATATATATATATATATATATATATATATATATATATAGATAGATAGATAGATAGATAGATAGACGTATGTATGTATGGTTATATTTTTATATATGCATCTATGATTACTTATGTGGACTTTTACCAAACTTCCATTTCAAACGCGTAAGCACGGGGTCAATCAGGTTTTTATTGACGTGGTAAATAAATTTCAAAGTGGATTATAAACCAATTACTCCATGCAATTACATTCCTAATAATATGCCTACATATAGATATTTATGCAAAAGTATCGACTTGGCCTTTCGTCTTTCGGACGCAGCATTTATAAAATGCTCTTCCAAATTCAAACGTTCGTGCATAGTTTGGAAATCGATAATTTCTATAAAACATATCCCGTATGATACATGCACGTACTCACAAAAAAAAGACTACTTATGTTTACTATATTTTCGAAATGTTACTAGTCATTGCCATTCTTATATGTTTATGTGGAGTGAACCTTTAAGACGTAGGCGATTTGTCCCCTCTAAGTAACTTTTGACCCTATACCATCTCTCTTTGTCCATCTATTGCTGTTCAATCACACAAATTAGTACGTTATGTGTCTCGGTGTTTTCTTTGCTTCCCTTGCTCTCAGAATCGTCTATGCGTGTTAAATTCTTCAGACTCTCTTTCCTAGTTACTTAATCTAGAAACTTCATCTGTAAAACTGTATGTTACCTTGTTTTACTTCTCAATACTCATAAAACTGTTTGGTTTCTTTTAAAAAGATTCCAGGATAAAAAAAATAATAAGGTAACGAAAGTTTCAATTTCATTACTAATCTCTATCTATAAAAGGCAGGATGCATATGTGTGTGTGTGTGTGTGTGTGTGTTTGTGCATGTGTGTGTGTGACGAATGCACGGCCGCATTTTCGACAGATTTGCACCAACATTTACATGCTCATGCGCCAAGTTAGCGGGATGACCAAGACCGACATTGCATTTCCCAACTCCCATCGATAGTGGAAATAATCGATTTTTTTCATGCTTCTACGGCAGTTTTCATGTAGTTTGCGGCCATTTTCTACTGGCCAGAGTGATAGCCTATAGCTGGCTGCTACGAATAGGCAGGGAGATTGTATTGGCCAGCGTGAGAACCAACAGCTAACAGGAATTTTAACTTGCATGCTAGCATGCAAAAAAAATCGATAGCTGCATTCGTCACATGTGGGAAAAATTTAAATCTGCATGGCACTTTACTCCAATTGGCTCATTCGCTTGCTTAAACTCAACGTTGATTCTGATTACGCAGAACTGAGTTGGGCGTGAAAAAGTATTTGTTGTTAACATTCTTTTTTTCATTCGGTTATTCCAGTTACGAGTTTAAAGCTGATCGTTTTGTGTTCATTTTGTTTAGTTCTTTTTTCGTATCAGATTTAGTTTAGAGCTTAGAAAAACTTCGCAGTGTGAGATAGGCAAGAAGTAAGGCATGTAGCAACATCAGCACGGCAAGGGCACTCCTTTAAAGGCAAGGAAGGGCAAAAATATTTTAAGTCAAGTGATAGCGATTCCTGCATGAGTCGTACGATTTTTGAAACAAGTACGGGCAACTCCGGGTCATGCTGCTAGTTACACATATTTTAGTTTTGCATTTGAAGTACAAATCATTGTAATAATTATGTTTTGACATGCCAACGAATACTCGTTTTCATTTTTGTAATGCTCGTTGTAGTAAAGTCTTGTAATCGCAGATACAACTATAGTACGCCGTTGAACAATGCTGGTGTCAGACGCCGTCGATTAATCTTGCGCTAATAGTACTTTCCCGATAATATTAGGTTGCTGCAAAATAATGTTGTTTTCTCACATATGTTACTATGTGAGAAAACGAAATCATTTTTGCACCAACTTAATACTTCCTCGACAATTAACCTGCATAGTGTTCCGAATAGAGGAATACTATAGTGAATAGAGTAAATGCCGGTCCGTGTAGTAATAGAAGGATAGAGTAGAAATAGCGATTCGAATAGTATCAGATGTCGTCACGATAATTCCCATATATATATATATATATATATATATATATATATATATATATATATATATATATATATATATATCCTCTCAAGTGATCTACTCTAATTCAACAATGGGGTCACCTGTGTTTGCTCAGTGGCGATCTATGTTCAAATTCAAGTGTTCGCCACTTTATTCCTATATATCATTATTATTTCCTATATTATACAACATTGAAATCAAACGCAATAATAAATCAATAAATGGATAAAAAGAAATTTAATTCAGTTAATAGTAGTCGCAGATGACATTTATACTTATTTTGTATCTATTTTTGTATTTCAAAGGTGAAATCATACCCCCAACCCCACCCCACCAAAAAAACAAACAAAAAAAAACAAACAACAAGCAGCAGTCGTCTGCTTACAGAGATTCATATTTATCAAAATAACATAATGTGTGGATGCCTCTTTTTTGTGCACTCAGTTGTTTTTTTTTAAGTTATTTTTTTAAAAATATTAATTGTATGTTTTATTATGCAAACATGTTTCTTCCTCACATTTAGTTAAAACTACGTAGCGGCGGAAAACGAACAAGCATCAATTTATTTATTTACCCGGAAGCCATGTGACAAAATTTTCCAGCAATATAGATAACGTTTTATTATGACACACCCACATAGCCTCGTTAACTATCAAATAATTGCAAACATTCTTAGATATTTGTTTATAAGAAAAGTTATAATATATTGTAGCGAATTGTATCGATTTATCAACTATATTTTAAACAAATTTAAATTGTTCTGTAGTTTCTATTTTCCGAAGATTTATTCTGCAATTTTTTTTTTTTTTTTTAGACTTTATTTCTCAAAACGGGAGGCGTTTGTCTGGCCGCTTTCTTAATTATATTTGTTTTGCAAATTTGTTCATACTTAGATATCCAGTGACATCAGTAAAGGCCAATTACCAATTACATAATATATATATATATATATATATATATATATATATATATATATATATATATATATATATATATATATATATATACACACACACACGCTGCATGTAAAAACTTTGGGCCCACCTTGCATTTCTTTAGACACACCTTAAAAATGATTTTTTTTTATGTCATTTTTAAGTAGAAGATACAGTTTCAGTGACTATCGTGTTTATGATTTTATTCTGACAAAATTAAGCACTTAACTACGGGAAATTATCCTGCAACAATATAATGATTTTAAGTCAATAAGTACTGCTTTACAAAATCTTGGCGTTCTTTCCAACAGTTTTTTGCAAAGAAACACCTTCCCAAGCATTCTTCTAGCATTGAAAAATACTCACTCTCACTCTTTGTGTATTCTCTTCGAACTCTCCTATTCAATTCGTCCCATATTAATCCAATGGGGGAAAGATGAGAGGATTGAAGCGACCAAGTCATAATTTCCAAAACGTTGTACATTTTGGTGTGGGGGTGGATTGAAGTTAAGTCTGACATAATTTATGAACTGAAGGTAATTTTGACATAATTCTTTGGACTGGATATAATTTTGACATAATTTTGGCAGACTGGAGGTAATTTTGACATAATATTTGAGACTGGAGGTGATTTTGACATCATCTTTTAGACGGGAGGTAATTTTGAATCATTTTGGTTGGACTGGAGGTCGTTTTAACATAATTTAGATGAGTGTTTTGCATCGATGTCTTGTTGGAAATTTTTTTTCCAAATTAGGCCTAAACCAGATAGTGTAGCATGTCTTGGCAAAATCGAATGGTATTGTTCTTTTTTCCGGAATTCCTTGACCTGAATGAAATCTCCGGTCCGTTTTGGGAACCAAAAAATTTACTATATATATATTGTGTTGGTTAATTTTGATGACCGACATTTCTAAATTACGAATAATCCTCCTCAGACAAGGTGGGAATTCCATCAGAAGTTGTCCGAGGTTCATTTCTACGTCATAACATTCACTAGTGCTACAAAATTCACCAATTCTTCCTACTTACCTTGATGATGACTTACGAAAGAAAGTCGAAACTTGGACCATATTTTCTTCGGACAATTTCTGACAAATTCCTAATTTGGAAAAGTCGATGGTTAAAAATAATCGACAAACAATATCTGTTGACCTTCGTAATATATACCTTCAAGAAAGCATGCAAGCGCACACACACACACAAATATATATGTGTGTGTGTGGAGCACCTCGAAGTGGTGTCATAGCAAGTTTGTCACGCTAGAACAATTACGACTGAGTAATGAGTTCAGTTCTCACCGGGTGCTCCTTACTTTCGGCCTTGTATCACATCTGAGCTACGCTTGGAAAATCGCTACGGGGGGATTTCAAAGTAACACAAACACACTCTTCTTCTATCTATCTATTTATCTATCTATCTATCTATCTATTTACCCTGGTTCTTTCTATCTATCTGTCTATCTATCTATCCTGGTTCTATCTATCCATCTATCTATCTATCCTCTTTCTTTCTTTCCTTCGTTCTTTCCTTTCAACATTTCGGGCACCTCGAGACGATGTAATGGTTAGCAAGCTTGCCTCTCTAGAACAATTACGACTGACTAGTGAGTTCGATCCTCACTGGGTGCCCCATACTTTCGGCTTTGTGCCCCATCTAAGCCGCGCTTAGAAAATCACTGTATATATATATATATATATATGTGTGTGTGTGTGTGTGTTTTTGTGTGCGCGTAATAGAAATTCTTGTACCTGACATTTGTGTAATTTTCATAATTTCCGACCGACAAATAATTTTAATTACAACACGACGCATAACCTTGTTAGTTACTAATCTACCTGATTACCACCCAGATGATATATTTCTTAATTAAAACCCGACGATTCATTTCTCTTGGTTTTGGTTCATGCCTTTACATGAGGATTAAAAACTTTGATGAATTGCTTTTTAGGCTCGTTGGCGGGACGGCTCTATATTAGGGGACAACAATCAGATCCAGTCTTTACCCAAATAATCTGCTGTCTTCTGGGATGCATTTTGCTTTTTTGATAGTAATATGAGTATGCCTTTGAACAATAAGTGTGATTGTTTCAAGTCAAGATTACGAAATTCGCAAAACTGTTTCCTATGTAATGTTTTTGAAAAAAAAAAATTAAAAATCGATTTGTTATGCTGCTTTAAAAACGAAAGAAAGCAAAGTAAATGCAACATTCTTGCGGAAAAATCTCTCGAAAAACCTCGCGTAATGTGCACTCGTGGCTTTAATATTAAAACAACAATAGCAGACAGGGTGACATGTAAATAGTATCTCCCAGCGATTGGTGAAATCTCTTGTGCGTTCTGGCTTTTACGCAGTTCATCGGCGGAACTTCGTATAATAACAGACTTAACGTGATTAAACCTTTCTTTTTTTTTTTAAATTTGAAATGTCAAACAGCACTACCGTCCGTAGCATATTCTACACGAAGTCAATCCTCCGAAAGGAGATTTTCTAAATTGGTTTGTCGGAGATGTGGAAGGAAACATTATTTCGAATGAGTTTAATCCATACACATAAGGTTGTAGCCTATGTTTGTCTGTTTGTTATCGAACCCCTCCTAGTGTTTGGGAGATAGACCCTATAACCATAGATATTCTGAAACTACATTGCCCAGGGTACTTGCATGAGTATATTTGATTTTGATCAAATGGGTACCCAGGGGGTACTTCACCAAACAGATTTTTTCACCAAAAAGATTTTTTTACCCTTTGATACAGATTAAATTTAAATTTGAATAAGGGAATGGCTCCTATCCTAAATATAGAAGGAGAAAGCCAGAAGATGGAGGTTACATCGGCAAGATCATTTTGATTAAAAGGCACAAACCCCCGACTGATTTTTTTCCGTTTGATTTAAATTAAGTTTAAATTTAAACAAGGAAATGGTTTCTAACTAAAATATAGGAGAAAGCCAAAATATGGACATCACACCGGCAAGATCAAATTCACATAATATGGATGTCAAACTGAGCAAGAAACCACCAATCAGTTGGTAGTGCTTTACAAAAAATATTTGTTGTGACAATTCAACTGCCATATCAATGTTAAAATCTGCTCATCAAGCCTATCAAGTAATACATTAAATATATATCAAAAGGATAAGATCAAGCTGTTTTTGCTCACTCACCCCCACTGAATTTTTTCTCTTTGATTTAAATTAAATTTAAACAACGGAATGACTCCTATACAAAATATAGAAGGAGAAAGCCAGAAGATGAAGGTCACATCGACAAATTCAAACTGAGACAATATGGACGTCAAGTTGAGCAAGAAATCACCAATCAGTGCTTTACAAAACATATTTGTTCCGACAATTCTACTGACATGTCAATATTGAAATCTGCTCATCAATTCAATCAAGTATTGCAATACAGGATAAGATCAAGCTTTTTTTGCACACTCACCCCACTGAATTTTTCACTTTGATTTAAATTAAATTTAAACAACGGAATGACTCTTATCCAAAATATAGAAGGAGAAAGCCAGAAGATGGAGGTCACACCGGCAAGATCATTGAGTGATACTGAAAGGCATCATTTTTCTCAACAAATTATAACAATGCTTTAAAATAAATCATCATTTTCTTACAAAAAATGTGTGATACACAGCAAGTACAAGTTCGGCTATTAGATAATATATATAATATCTTTCCCAAAGGTATTTGCGCGTAAATAAATGTAACGGATCTATCTGGCATTCGAACCCGGCTACTGATTGTGAATTCTGAGCCATTATCCATTACACCGGCCACACATCCAAGCTATCAGCACGTAGTATTACCAAACAAGCACCCATATAGGGAATAACGAGATTTGACGTTGCTTTATTTCAGTGATCGTATGGGAACCGTTGTTTCAACGTGATGTGGCCGTAAGCCCAATTTTAACATTTTCAGAACAGCTCTGTAGAACAAACTCCCGATCACAACGATCATAATATACTTATGTCTAGGTTCAACAGTCATCTATCTTACATAACCTTATAATGTGTATTTCATCCGCTTACGCTCTCACGACAACTTTGTTCAATAGCTTTCTACCTTGAGTGCTTCTTGGGGCTTGTATCCAGTGAGCAATACTATAACAGATGGTGACATATCAAATTCATGTTTGTTTAGCTGTATGTCAACTCCGCTGGGTCATTTAACACCGAAATTAAATTTTCTTGGGATCATTAGTAATTTGTTTAAAAAAAAAATGTATTGCTGGTAATTTTTAACTATGAAAATGTATTACTCGTATTTTTAAGATAAAAATGTATTTTCAAACTGTCATAGGGATTTGACTCCAGTTAGGTTGTTACATATTTGCCCATAGCTGGGATCCTAACAGGTGGGAACCACTTCAAATAAGAAGTGGTACCATGCTCTTCAAAACCTCCCGATCAGTGACCTGACTGCCGGATGTAGTTTATCGTCATACCCAGTGCGTATCAGGTTCTTATCTGGTGTGCTAAATGAAGCAGCAAAACGTGTTGATATCACTAAAAGCCAACCAAACCGACTCGAAAATAGAGAAACCCGGAAGAGGATACGCAAAGGGATTATGGCGATGCGAACGCAGGAGATTTGCCTTAAATTTGAACACATTCTGCATATTTCACTCTCCACGAAGATAACCACTACCCTACCCGAAGATATATGTTTTTAACATCGATTTGAAACAATATAGTTTTAAAAATAAATACTCCAAATTTGTTATTTTGAATCCATTTCGACCGGTACTTTGATCAGGCCCGTAGTTGAGCCGGGCTCTGTGACACAGAACGCGGAGATAATAAAAAAAATAGTTAAATATTCTTCTCTTAGGGATAGATTTATTTGTACTCCAGTTGCAGTGGAGACTTCTGGTGTTATTGTCCCTCGTCCGATGGCGTTCCTTCGGAGGGTTAACGGGATTGCGCCTCGATTATGGGACGAGCCTCTGAAGCAGAGTGGCTCTTGCAGAGTGCCTCAATGGCGATGGTGCGAGGTAATGCTTTCTCCATTATTGCGGCTGGTAGAGGATAGCAAAAAACGTATTGTCTTTGTTTATAGATATGTTGTTCAAATAAAAACTTTGTTTCAATAATTTAAATAACCATTTCATGTATATAGTTGCAGTTTATATATATATATATATATATATATATATATATATATATATATATATATATATATATATATATATATATATATAATATATATATATATATATAGCGAGACTCTTCGTATAGCGAATTGAGTCACTGTCAGTCACTGGGCGTGTTTCTAAAAATAAATATGCTAAAAATCCACCTACATCCCTGGCATGCGCCGACGGCTTAGTGGTAGAATCTCACACCAATACAGTCGGGTTTCTATCCTAGCTAGAGGCAACCGGATGTCTTGTCACACTGATGAGCTGTGAAAAAGCGAAACAGTCTGTCACGTTATATATATATATATATATATATATATATATGTCTTTCGTTTCATTTTTTGGAAGTGTTATCTGATGATCCAGCGTTCCTTAAAAGGGCTCTGGTGAAATAAATTATTATAATGAAACCTTAAAGTGGTCTTTTTTCTTTAAATATATATATATATATATATATATATATATATATATATATGACGTTTTATTATTTTGGTGTTGCACGTTGACGTAGCAAATAAAAATTCTCTCCTTGAGTCATGGTGTCAAGAACATTCGTCCCAACTCAAGATCTTTTCGGATAACCCTCACTACGTAAATGATGGCGGGTTTTTTTTTTTTTTGCCAGCCTACAGTCTTGGTTTAAATTTAAATTTTCCCCTTCGCCTGTTCAGTTTTAATTGGCGTGATCTAAGCGTAAGCATTACAACATGAATTAGTTCTGCATTAAGTCCCATGGATTCTTCAGCACTCGACCCAGATCATATATTCTCTATCTTTTCAGTTCCTTTGGATGTCCACTCTTATATCATATGAAACAATAAAATCAATGATTTGATGCTTGCTATCCTCCTTATCTACAAGAATAATGTTGAGTCTTTCTGATTCAATTACCTGTCTGGATTGAGAAATTCCATATTATCTTGACTATCTGATGCTGCCTGAAGTTTATGCAACTTCTCTTCTACACTGAAGCCAAACATATCCTAATGGATACTCTTACCAATTCAATCATGTTTTCGGCTATACACCTTCTGTGCCAACTCGAGACATTCAGCGGGTATGTGGTTAATTGTCTCATCAGTTTGCCCAGGCATCCTGCATTTGCTTTCTTCCTGCGATCTGTCAATCCGGACTTTGATGACATCCATTCTGATGGCCTGCTCCTGTGTTGTAAATATATGTAACCTTTAGAAAAACTTTTAGTCAAAGGCATACCTCCTTGGGTAAAAGATGGTATTATTATTATTATTTTCTTTTATTTCCTTTCATTTCTGGTGTGTACTTATTTTTTCCTGATCCCGACAAGAGACATATGGCCAGAAATTTTTCACTAGCAATTAAAAAAATCACCTATATTTTACATAGATAAAGCCCTTCTTAAGGTGTGGGCTGTACTTGAGAGCACATTTTTTTTTTTAAGGTATGGTCTACCAGGAATCCTTTCAATGAGTCTCTTGGAATCTTTTCCAATCAATCCGAGGGCTCCAACTACAACAGGAATTGTTGATGTTCTCATGTGTCACATTTTTGAGATTTCGATTTCAAGATCCTTGTATTTTGACAGCTTTTTGAAGATATCCAAAGATACATTGCAGTCTGTAGGGTCTACCATATCAATAAGGATATACATTTTGGCTTTGCGGTCTCTAATCACGATGTCTGGGGGATTCGCATTGGTTGTTTTGTCTGCGTGCATTGTAATGTCCCATAAAATTGATACAGATCCTATCTCCTTAACCAGGATTGGGTGGTGTTCGTACCAATTTCTTTGATTTTCCTTTCCGTAAAAGTTGCACATTTTACAGTGCATATATGAACCGAATCTGCGCACCTCGAAGTGGTGTAATGGTTAGCAAGTGAGTTCGATCCTCACTAGCTGCCCCATACTTTTGGCCTTGTCCCACATCTAAGCAGTGCTTAGAAAATCAGTATACTGGCCGAATCTGTCGTGTCGGTTGAGTGGTGCCAATACCGTGCAACCTGATACAAGATGGACAATTGTTGCTGGATAACACAGAATCTGCATTTCGGCTATTATTATTATTATTATTATTATTATTATTATTATTATTATTATTATTTGTAGTAGTAGTAGTAGTAGTAGCAGTAAAAACGACTGTAATTCCGACAAACATCTTAAGATGCACACTCTGAAAAAAATATTCAGAATCTGGCGACATTTCGACGCTTAAAACGCATAGTTACGTATGCAAATTACTAACTTCCGGCCCCGGAGGAATGAAAAGAAAGACAGGAGAGTTCCATAAGATTTATACTGAGCTGTTCGATTAATTCCTCTCAGAACCTAATCAACAAATGGAATATTCCACAAATGAACAAGATCACTATCATATTAAGCACGTTTCAGTTGCGTGCTTTCACGCTGTCGGCGTTTCATTTGTTTTGGCGCATTGATTGCCTGTTCAGCCATTTTCTTTCATTACAAGACAAGACTCATATATTTATAAACTTGAAATGAAAAAAAATAACATAAAGAAGACAAAGTGTCGAAATATTGTTGAACATTTTCAAATACTGTATGTTTTTCTTTTCTTTTTCTTTTTTTTAATCGCGCTCTTATCTTAAGTATTATTATTATTATTATTATTATTATTATTATTGTTGTTGTTGTTGTTATTATTATTATTATCATTATTATTATTGACAGTTATTTCCCAATGTATATGAAAGTCTTAGAACGTTATAAATACAATCTTTTCTATTTCAGATAAATTTTGATTTCTGGGTCTTTTCTTAATGTGTCTGTCAGTATTCATTCCTTTTTAATCATTTCGCTCTAAACAAGGAAATAAAACCAGCAAGACGCAAGAAGTTAATGAGTCTGAATGTATATGCAGAAAATATAGATATTATTGAGAAAAGAGAACAATAAAAGAACAAGAATTAAAAAGAAAGACGATAATGATTGACATTCCATTTAAATCGTTGAAGTTAAAAGTTAACTGGAACGCAAGACGTCGGAAGAGAGTTACACAAGCGAGAAGTGCGAGAGAAGAAACTGTTAGCATTGAACTTGCGGTTACATCTAACCATTTCAACTGTAAAATGATGTGACCTAGACCCCAACTAGTACTGCACTTAAACGTAGCGGAGAGAAAAGTTAGATGCCATGAA
>OZ010578.1:47822057-47829557 GCA_963932145.1 Acanthosepion lycidas | reverse complement strand
TTCATATCTATCTAGCTTTATCTTATTTTGTACATATATGTGTGTGTGCGTGTGTCCTTCTGTTCATATCTATCAATCTATCTCATTCTGTTCATATCTATCTACCTATGAATGTATCTATTTCAATATTTCTATCTACCATTGTATTTTTTTGTTAAAACACTTCACCTCAGACGTTCTATTTTGTCTTCTAACTTTAATTGCATCTCCAATTAGAGCAATTTCGCAGTCTGAGAGACAAATATACACTTTTTAGTTAAAAGTTTAAAAGCATTCCTTTTTTATGTCTGCAAATTATTCTACAGCGGATGGCGAAAGTTTACCAAATATCGAGAATTAGATTCAAGGTACCATTTTAAATTTGCTTCAAGAGTTGTGAGTGCGACGTACGCCTGAAAAAAATGCTAGAGATTACAACAGCCGAAGTGATTACAACAATAAAGATAATGATAACTGTTATTTCTCATCCGATGCGCATCTCAGAACTTGAATATTCAGCGACTAATAAAAGGTCACATCGATCCAAATAGTTGTGATCGAAACAAAGAAACGGAGATAACTGTCAAAACCCTTAAAGACAAATGAAGCGCTGATTCATTAGCTCGGCTAACTTCATTTCAATTTAAACATGACATCAAACATGTGCTCGTTGTCGAAGAATCGAAAAGGAGGATTCGTTCGAATCCTTCAGGAAAAAATAAAAATAATCGGCTCTCGGAACCTTTCTACAAAAACTCATCCTTTAATGCGTAGACATTTAAAAAAAAAAAAAGAAAAAAAAAAAGATGCATATTGTCCCTACAAGATACGGGCAATCATGGCTCTCCACAACTTCCTATCCTTTATCGCTCTAATTAACTATTGTCTCCTTACCATCCATACCAGTCCCTCTTCAGTCATTCATTTACACAAGCCCGTTAGGTATCTTAGTGTTTCCCTCTGTCTTACCTTCAATATGATTTGCGTGTGTCAAATTCCTTATTATGCGTACTAGAAATTTCAACTCTAATGTCAAATGTTTGTTTTTTTTTTTTTTTTTAATCTGACACATTCTACGACTGCAAACGTTGTTTTTAAAGGATATACGTATCTAAGTAGCCGCTCCGTTTACTTTGATAACGAGCCAATTTTATATTCTCAACTTCACGAGAACAACACACTGCGCCTTCTAGGCTTCACGCTTTCCACTGAACGGGGGTGGAACAACTACATCGAATCAATAGCTTCATCAACCGCATGGAAAGTTGGTTCTCTGTATCGCGCCAGAAGGTTTATCTCGTTTGAGTCAATCCTTCACATATACAAATCTTCCATTCGTCCATGTATTGATTACTGTTGCCGTCTGGTGCTCCCGCTGTTGATCTCGAGGTTCTCGACAAAATCCAAAGACGGATATGCAATGTGATCGGTCCTGACCCGGCATCTCGACTCCAGTCACTTTCTCCCCGACGTAATGTGGGTTCTCTCGCTCTCTCTTTTCTATAAATGTTTACATGGCATCTGCTCCGACAAGCTACCTTCAGTGGTGCCCCGACTGCATGAATTTAAGCGTGCTACTAGGTTGGCATCTCGGCCCCACCGTTTTACTGTCAAAACAAATAAATGTATTAGGTTGGTGCAAAAATAATGTCAGTTTTTGACGATAAAAATTACGTCAAAAACCGACCTTATTTTTGCACCAACCTAATAAAAGCCTCTTCTGCACCAACAGCTTCTTCTCTCGCACTTCCCGGGAGTCGAGCTCCCTTCCTCTTTCTTGCTTCCCTGATAACTACAATCTTCAAAAATTTACATGTAATGTCAATCGACATCTTCTGACACCTTAAATTTGAACCGCGTCCTAATCTTTATCCTTTCCTCAAATACCCTTTACTCTTGCTTTCACTCTCTGTAGCCCCTTGCCTGCTAGTGTCACTCTCACCTTGCTTGGGGTGAAATGCTTTTAAAAAAGAACAATAAAACCACAATAATCAAGAAGACAGAAGATAAAGATTAACATTCCACTAAAATTCTTTAAGATCAAAAATTGCCTGCGGTGCAAGAATCCGGAAGAGAGTTCCTCAAACGAGTAGCATGATAGAATTAACTGTGGCTAGAGAACATACAGTTTCATCTATCCATTTCAACTGTAAAATGATAGTACCTTGCCGCCAATCTAGTACTGCGCTTAAATGTATAAAGAGGTACAATAGTGGAAGGTAATATTTATTTTGTAAAGATAAATAAATGTAGCACAAGGACAATAGGAAGCATAGGTGAAAACTGGTTTTCAATTAGTCTATCTTAGACTTAGCTAGCCACAGTTACTGACCCAAACATTACACAGTATTCCCTGCACCAAAACAACAAATTCTTACTTAGCATTCTTTCTACATTCACCATAATACCTCATAGTCTCTATGAAGTCTTAAATAGTTCCCATACGTACAATTTATCTGTAGATCTGGGGGATAAAAATAACAACATTTAAAAAATGAAACCCTAATGAATATTTACAATGAATACAATTTAATATACATAGAGGAAAGATTACGAGAACAATCACCATGAAGGTATTTATAGAAAAGGCAGAGGGAAGCTATGTTTGGTGGTGGGTAAGGGACCGAAGACGAGAAGCCAGATGGGGATCAATAAGTTACAATATATATATATATATATATATATATATATATATATATATATATATATATATATATTTCTATCAACTTTATTGTGTATATGACCATATATAAGAAACGGATTATGGTAAAATTATCGAGCGATGAAAGCAAAATGTTAGGAATTCTGAAAAAGTTGAACAATGATTATAGAATAAAGAAAGTGTTTGAAAATATATAGATACAAGATGAGAACCTAGTAAAAACAGGCTTTAATGACATTGCAAAGAGAGATTTGATAATACGCAATAAAAAATGCATTAACGAACAGGAAAATATACGGACAGGCAGGTGACGAAAATATAAACAGAGAAAAGAATATGTAGAATCGTAAAAACTTGCCAAAATCATAAAAATTTAAACACACTCCCACATTTAAGTAAGCCTCACTAAGAGAAATAGGCCAGCGGGTCAAATACGAACTTTAGTGACGCATGTAGGGGTGCATTTTGTGGACCAGATAGCATTGCTCGTGGTTGAGTCCTTCTACAAAAGAGTCAACAATCATGACTCAGTTGAAAACTGGAATTGTATGTCATGAGATCTTATTCTAGGCGTTGTTGTTAAGAGCTATAAATGATAAGATGCTGTGAAGAGACGGGCCATCTAGAAGAAGACTGTAGGCGGCCAAATTATAACGTAATTCGAAATTTTTGGTGATGCTAAGATAAATGTCTGGAATGAGTGGGCAAGGCGATTTTTGACTGATGCAGTTTAAAACATAAAGATGAGTGTTGCCCATATTTCCACAACAAAACAAAAGGTTTAAAATGACATTAAAATAATAGAATATTCTCAAATTATTTCCAATATTACTTGTGTTTTGAGATCGAGATAAAGATTATATTCATAAATAGGATATATGGGAAGCAATAAAATGATTTTAAAACAATTGAAAAGCTAACAAAAATGGTTGGATGATTGATGAAGAATATCAAAGATCTGAGATGAACAAGTAAGATAATAAATTATTTATAACTTATGTTGTATTACACACACAGACGCACACAGACAAAAACACACACGTACACGCATATATATATGTGTGTGTGTGTGTGTGTGTGTATTTAGGCAGCAATCTTCCTTTCATGAACGTTTCATTTAATATGACAGACGAGGTGTTTGATTTAGTATTTTATACAATTTCTCATGTGATCGTTTAATTTTTCTTCTTTTCGATATATATATATATATATATATATATTATATATATATATATACACATAGTATTTTATACAATTTCTCATGTGATCGTTTAATTTTTTATTTTCGCTATATATATATATATATATATATATATATATATATATATATACCCAAAAGAAAAATATTAAACGATCACATGAGAAAATACTATATATATATATATATATATATATATATATATATATATATATATATATATTGAACAATAAAAAAAAAATAAAAAATTAAAATCTTCAGACACACTGGGTTGTAGATTAATATTCTTTTGTTTTTTTTTATTATTATTCCATTTAGATTCCTCGACTAGTTTCGTCCAAAATGGCCATCATCAGGAGAAGAAATATTTCTGCTTGCTGCTAGCACTAAACTACAGAAATGAATGTCTTGATGGAGAAAATGAACTTTTGTCTGTAGTTTTCATTTGTTTTTTTTTTATCTTTTTAACATAAATCTTTTAACATTCCTTGTGTTGGTCAAACAGTCTCTTTTAAGTTGTTATTTGAGATAAGAGCTGGATACATACATGCTGCTATGAATTCTCTGGTCAGTTTGACAGTTTTATTGGACTTGGTGTGGGGATGTGTCTCTGTTTAGTGTTTGTGTGTGTGTTATTTGGTTCTTAGGGAGGGAGGGAGTATGATATGTGTAAGCGTGTCTATTGTTGTGGGTGTGTGTTATCATTTGGCTGATTAGGGAGTGAGTGCGTATGATGTGTGTAAGTGTGTATATTCGTGTGGGTAAGTGTATAAGTGTGAGGCCTCCACACCTCCGTAAGCCTGTCTGTCTTGTGTGGGTGAGAAATGTGGGTAGGTTTTGATTTGTTGAGTTATATCTATATATTGTTAAATTTGTGATTTAGCCCGGCTGGATATTTTGTTTTTAGACGTTGTATCCACTTATTTCCATGCGACTCTAAAATCTTTCTAATGTTATCTGCTCTGAACTTTTCTATTCTCTCAATTATAGTGAATTTGGCATGGGTTTTGAAATCGTGATTTTCCAGGCGGAAATGTTGTTCTACAGGTAATAATTTTTCATGGGGAGTCGACTTAATTCGTTTACGATAATTGTTAATTCTGTAGTGAAAGGGCCATTCAGATTTTCCTACATATTGTTTCTGGCATAGTGTGCATTCTAGGAAGTAAATTATGTTACGACTTCTACAGTTAGAATCGTGGTGGATTTTGAAAGTAGATATAGTGACTGAGCTAGTGGATGAATTCGTGTTTTCAATGTGGTTGCAACATAAACTTCTTTTGTTGTTGCATGGTTGGGAAAATCCTGTTGTTCTTGTTCTTAGTTTATTACGGATTACCTTGTCCCCTGAAATGTGGTTACTACCTATGATTTCTTTTAGGTTCTTAGGTCTACGATATGCAAGAAGGCCAGGTTCCTTAAACAGTTTTTTTTAGGTCTGGTTTGAGATGTAGTATTTTCCAGCGACGTTTGATTATTTGGACCGAATATATACCGAATATATATATATATATATATATATATATATATACCGAATATATATATATATATATATATATATATATATATATATACCGAATATATATATATATATATATATATATATATATATACCGAATATATACCGAAAATATATATCTATATATATATATATATATATATATATATATACCGAAAAGAAAAAAAATTAAACAATCACATCAGAAATTGTATAAAATACTATATATATATATATATATATATATATATATATATATATATATATATATATATACTGCGTGCCAAATTATTATCGAGATAACATTTTTTCTAATATTTCAAAAACCGTCCAATCAATTCACATAAAATTTTCATACAATGTTGGCAACATTGACAACACTGCGCAATCACTGAAATTTTCGTACTGATCTGTGCAATGTAAACAAACCGGCGCCATATTTGTTATCAGCACGATGATTTGAGCGTGCTAAATTATTATAAAAGTGTAAGAATTTCGTGAAAAGATGGCCCGTAAAAGCTGTTTAAGTGATGCTTAAAAAAAAAACTATCACCTCAGAACTCTCAAAACGTAAATCTACCCTATAAAATTCTAAAATGATGGGGAGGTGTCATCAAACAGTGAAAAAGTTCACCGCCGACCCTACACAAGTACGCAAAAGGGCAAATAAAGGCAAGCCGAGGGTTATTTCACGTCGTCTCATGTCACGACTTAAACAAGAGGCCACGAATAACCCTGGACTTACCAGTCAAGAGCTTTTCAGTCGCATTAGCGATCCTACTGTGTCTAAAAGTACTCCGTGTCGGTATCTAAGGGAAATAGCAACAACAGTCAAACCTGTATCAAAGCATCATTTAAAGAGAAATCACATTCAAAATTGATTAAAATGGGCCGAGGACAATATGAAGATTGACTTCTCTGAAGTTTTGTTCACAGACGAAACTTGAGTAACACTTGATGGGCCAGATAGATGGTGCAAAGGCTGGGTAATGAACGGACAGAATCGCCATCAGCGTTTGAGACGCCAACAAGGCGGTGGAGGCATAATGACCTGGAAAAAAAATAGTGGGACTATGGAGAGTACCAGATTGCGTCAAAATGACTGCTGATGCATACATAGCGTTTATGAAGGAGAATCTTGAACCGTGGATGAAACGATAAAGAGTTGCCTTCAGAAGGGCCATTGTTTTTATGCAAGATAATGCTCCCTCACATGATGCTCACAAGACTACTGAATATTTGAAACAGTTTGGCCTCGATGGACCTCGAAAAATGAAGTGGCCAGCAAATTCTCCGGATTTGAACCCAATCGAAAACCTTTGGAGCATCATGAAGCGAAGACTACGCCAACGGACAACAATTCAAGAGCAACGCTGAGTTGTTGGAAGCAATTCTTGACATATCTCGCGGCATTACAGCAGATGACATCCTACAATTAATATATTCTATGGAACGTCGACTTCTTCAAGTAATTCAAAACTGGGAAAACAGATTACCTATTAATTTGTTTAAAACTGTGCCATTGTTTGTATCTGTTATTATTTGTTTGATTATCTCATTTATTAGCTTCTTTTGTTCATAAACATTCACGTGCAACATTAATAAACGTTTCGTTTGCTCAATTCTGGGAATTTTACTAAACCTTTCTAATAATTTGGCACGCAGGTTGTTTACATTGCGCAGATCATTGCGGTATATATATATATATATATATATATATATATATATATATATATATATTCGGTATATATATATATATATATATATATATATATATATTCGATAAATATATATATATACATATTTTGTGTATATATATAACGAATATATACATATATTCTGTGTGTTTATATATATATATATATATATATATTCGCTATATATATATTCGCTATATATATATATATATATATATATATATATTCGCTATATATAAATATATATATATATATATATATTCGCTATATATAAATATATATATATATATATATATATATATTCGCTATATATGTATATATATATATATATATATATATATATATATATATATATATATATATATATATTCGGTATATATATATATATATATATATTCGGTATATATATATATATATATATATATATATTCGGTATATATATATATATATATATATATATATATAT
>OZ010578.1:47774557-47819557 GCA_963932145.1 Acanthosepion lycidas | reverse complement strand
TGTTTTATGCGGATGGTCAGACTGAAATCATACTTATTATAAAACCCTGGTTGTGTGTGTGTCTGTCTGTAAGTTTATATATTGGATCGGATTTCCTACATTTTTCAACCGATTTCAATAAAACTTCACAGGACTACGTAAAATTACCTTGCGGTGGTTCTGACAGTGCCAAAAATTGGAAAAACACAATTGTTTTTGCGCGAAATCAATTTGAAAACACGATTAAGAGGGATCGCGAGAATGAAAGGCGGACAACTCATATCGAGTTATACTTAAAAACCCAGGTTGTTTGTTTGTATGTGTATGTGTGTGTGTGTGTTCGTTTATATATGGGATCGGATTTCCTACATTTTTCAACCGATTTCAACAAAAAACTTTTTTTGGCAGGTAGTGTTTCTTATTGTCTTGCACACTTTTTTCTTTATTTTTGCATTCAGAATGCTTTAAAAATTTCTTTTACAAGACAATTGTTTATAATAAAATTATATTCAATCGGTAGACTCATAACGATTGAAAACAATGTTTTTGTTTGAGTTTGGGTTTAACCAATACGTAAAAAAAAAAAAAAAAAAAAAAACTAATTAAGACATGGGTGTCCGTCAACCTTAAACAATAATCTTTGTCAATTTTATTTTTCAGTCTTTATGATGGTCGATACTCGATCTATCTCTTACTGTTACATCCCCGGGCAACGCCGAGCTCTGCTGCTAGTCTCTTGTTAATTGAGAGAATTTGTTAACAACCCTTTGTATATCCACAAGGCCGTGGGCTACAAGTGCGCAATCGTCGGCAAAGAGCGGGTCACGAACTGTCTGTACAATCGTCTTAGTTCTTGCGCTGAAGCGTTTTTGATTGGACAACCTAGCCCATGTCTAAAATTCAAATCTCGCGCCTTTAACATTCTCATATGGTGCTTACAGCTTGGCAGAAAAATACAAAGTCGTAGTATTAGTCATCTGAAACCATCAAAGACAGTCCAAGATGGATTCAGGTTGCTACTACTACACACAAAAGTCAATAGTTAAAAGGTTTAACATAGGAAAAATATTCCTTTAAATAATATGTGGAACTAACCATTCTTTGACTCAGGAAGATAACTAAACTCGAAACACTTGTAGTGATATATGCAGAATAAAGTATATAAAAAAAAATCTAGATTATAAAAAAGTATTTCACTGCTTTTTCTCTCTTTAAAATATACACTTTTCTCTCATTGGAACAATAATAATCTCCCCACTCCTTATATATAATATATCGGTTGTCTAGTCGCACTGAGGAACCGTGATACAACGAAACAGTACTGTCTGCGAATGACATAATTTAGCTGTTGAAAATATGTATTCAATTGAGCACTGTTGAATGACAAGCTAATTCTAAAAGGCACTGCGTAAATGCGAAGCTCTTCAGAAAAATTAATGGAGCACTATGGCTGCTTGATGTTTGTTTACGTTTGTAAAAGCAATACGCTAGATTTGGCTGATTCATTCTGTCGAGTGAAGATAGGTCAGTGGTAGAGACTCTGACTGACACCAAATCGGTTGAGTTTCGGCTTGAGGTATTCGGTTGTCTAGTCGCACTGAGTAGCTGTGATACAGCGAAACAGTACGTTGCAACCGCACGTTCCAAAACAATAACACATTTCTAATAGCATTTTTTCGGATTACGTGTATATTTTCGTTGTCCTCTTATTACCGAGAAATAAAAAACAAAAACAAATCTATTTCCATGCCTGAGGATGTCTGTAGGAACAGACGAAAGCTTGTAAAAACTAAAAAAGACCTTATGCAACTGAAATTTATAAACAGGGATCATATCATTCATATACAGGTTCGGGGTTAGTGTACCTTATTGAAATTGTTTGCGAAGATGTATTCTCGCCATTTAAATCATTAACCTCTATATTTGTTTTTTGTATGAATGATTCATGTAATTATAAGTTGAAAAGCACCTATAATCGAAATATATATATATATATATATATATATGTGTGTGTGTGTGTGTGTGTGTGTGTGTGTGTGTGTGTAAGGGAGAGATTATTATATGTATATTTTGCAGAAACCTTTCTTTTAAACATCTTTTGTAAAATATGGCAGACAAGAAAAATGTAATCTTTTATTTATTTTTCACACTGTTCTTACGTTTTCCCACTTGGTGGGAATAATCAGTGACCTATATCCGGCATACTACCACCTCCTTGAGAAGACGCCTAACGTGTCACTTATCAGATCACAGCAGGATAAAAACTACCTGCCCATAATTAAGAAAGATTTTGTTCGAAAAATCCTAAATATATCAATCACATTACCGGAAACATCTCGCTATAATAGAGGCCCTGTACATTAAACATCTCTCTCTCTCTCTCTCTCACTCACTCTCTCTCTCACTCTTTCTCTCTCTCTCTCTCTCTCTCTCTCTCTCTCTCTCTCTTAGGACATTATTATTTGTGTACTCCCTTACAGCAAACGGAAGGCTAAATAATAATTAGATAGATAGATAGATAGATAGATAGATAGATAGATAGATATAGCCTGCGTTTTACGGATTTATTTATATATAAAAATTCCTTACATTATTTACATTATTCTGACAGTCATCCTCAACTTCACTGCCATATTCACAACCTTTCGGCTGTTATACTGCCCTTCTTTAGATGATCGGAATTTCGATACGAAGACTTTATTTCCTACACGATGGTAGATTGTTCTAGTTCCACGTGTCATGCCTCTTCCGGATGTCTCAGTTATTTCCCTTTAACACAGCGGCCGAAATGTTCTGAATATGGCAATGAAGATGAGAGTTATCAGTTCGAATAATGAAAATAATGTAAGTAACCATAATACCTCATCTCAGAGATATAAACAGACATAAAAAGTCCTGTTGAACATAATTTTTTTCGCAATAATTATACGCCCGAAGTAATGATTAAAAAGAACCGATATTTTGAGATCAGGCGATATATCGCGCAAGCAAATATAACTTGTTATTTTACTAATACCCATTAGTTAATTCATAATTATCGTTTGCGTCAGTTCAGGACATACAGTGCTGTTCGATAAAAGTGAGTCACCTGATTTTTTTTACTAAATGTTCTCTTCTCCGATGAAACGAAAGTTGAGCTAAATTCAAAGGATAAGCGATCTAAAATTCGAAGAAGAAGCTTTGAAAGCTCTTTGAATTTAGCAGTAAGTACTGTCAAGCATCCGTTCAGTATAATGTTCTGGGGATGCTTTTCTTTGCATGGAACTGGTTTCTTAAAACCTATTGAAAAAACCCTCAGGAGCGAGCAGTACAAGAGAATTTTAGAGTCTTGTCTGCTCCCTTCTGCTGAAAGGGTGCAAATCGACCCAACCAAGGTCATTTTTATGCAGGATAATGCTCCCTGTCATAAATCGAAATTGATGAAGGAATACTTTGATGAGAAGCAGGTGAGTGTTGTGACATGGCCGCCTCAATCTCCTGACCTCAACCCCATAGAAAACTTATGGAGCATTATAAAGTACAGGCTCTCGGGAAAGCAGTTGAGCAACAAAGAGGATTTGATTATGAATTTCATATCCGAATGGAATTCTATGCTTGGAGATGAGATTTGCCAGAACCTAATCAAGTCAATTCCGAAAAGTGTTGAAAAGGTTATTCAAAATAAAGGAGGACCCATAGATTATTAATTATTTCGAACTATATTACCTATTATAAATAAATTATATCTCTATTATTCTTTATTTAAAGCTGTTCGGTTATGTTTCTATTGATTACTAGTTGCAGAAAATAAGTGAGTCACTTTTTTTGCACAGAGATTTTTCCCTAAATCTTATTTATATCCAAAATTATAATTATCAATAGAATACCTTATGGTGAGTAAACTTTTTTACTAGGTGCTCAAGAAGTGATCTTTATATTAGTAAGATTAAAAATTAGTTTGACCCCCAAAAACAATAGGCGAAAAAATTTTTAAGTAAAAAAAAATCAAGTGAGTCACTTTTATCGAACAGCATTGTAATTTATCGTGTCTCTATGCAAATCAATTTTATTTATATTCTGAGAATTGCGATGGCTCTTTGGAAAAGATATTGGATTGCTTTCCTGCTGCCTGCTCTACGGTTTTGATTTCAGAGTATTCCTTCCCCTCTCTGTAATTCTTTTTTTAACTCTGCTAAGCAAAGTATTAATAAAACAGGAAAATTTCGACAGAAACGAAAAAAAAAGTACTGCACTATTAAGTGATACCTGTCCTCTTGTATAGCTGTGATTGTTGGACAATCTCAAAGATGAGGAAGAGACTTGAAACAACAGAAAAAGTCTCCTGAAAATAACATGTACTGAAAATTCGAGCAATGTCGATGTTTTCGAGAAAAGAGAAACAAAAGATACCCTCATAATTCATATCTGAAAGAGACGGTTTAAATTTCTAGGACACATGAATGAGGAAAGAGGGCTTGGAAAAAATGACACCCCAGAGGGATTAGTGAAGCCACATGAAAACGAGGAAATAGCAAAACCTACCTAGAGAGCTTATGTGAACTGATAGTAGAAAAAGGTTTACGAGAGATAGAAAAAAGATATTTACTAAGCGCTACAAAAGAACAGGAAACTGTGGAGAGCAATAATCGTCAACGCCCTGAAGTGGCATGGCACACAGAAGAAGGAAAAGAAGACAGGTTTATGCCTTTCCCAAAGGTTATTCCAGTGAAGCTGACCGCAACGGAGTAGCCTGGGAATTGGTTCGCCGATTCCCTTTTCCGCGCCGGTAATAGATACGCTACTCACGCATTCATTTCAAAAACATTATTTTCCCTATATTGTACATATTCTGGGCGACGCAATTGTGTGACAAAAACCAGCAATGACGGAGACAGCTTTTCTGAATCATTTACGGCGTAATAAAAATATTTTTTGTTATCTCAGAATAGCACTATCAGGAAAAGCGTACATCTTATGGCGGAAATTAGTCTTCTATGACAATGTTAAAGACAGGCGGATTTTCGAAATCTTTTTTAACCGAACTCTAGTGTCCTCTTTGCTGAAAAACTAAATACATTTCTTTCGATCTTAGGTTTTCATCTTATTGCAATATCTTAAGTCCGTCTCTTTGTGAAGTAGAAAGACAATAATTTACCAAAAAGAACAAAACAAAATTGTTCACTACACCCCGAGAAAAAATTTTCAAACAGTTAAGAAAATCCTCACTTAGAAATATTCTGGAGACAATGGCCTGCTGTTAAGAATATGACAGCTGCACTCATTTGCAAGGGTCATTCAGTGTTGAGTTGATTGCTATCATAGGTTTCATCTTTGTCTCGCTGTTTTATCTTCGTCATCGTAACCATTTGATATTTTTTTCGTCGTGACCGTCTTTTGTTTTGCCACCCCCCACACACACACACTATTACAAATAGCATATAACTACGCCAACAGTGAGATAACCAGATATATTATAATTCAAACTGTGTAACGGTCACTTCATTTTCAGTATCGGATGAAACTCACAGTCATCCTATCGGTGAGGGATAGTATGTATATTTATTAAATAGCAGCATGGCCCGTGCTTGATTCAAAAATCGTACGACTCATACAGCAATCCCTATCACTTGACTTAAAATATTTTTGCCCTTCCTTGCCTTTAAAGGAGTGCACACTACCGTGCTGATGTTGCTACATGCCTTACTTCTTGCCTGTCTCACACTGCGAATTTTTTATAGGCTCTATACTAAACATTAAATCTGTTACGAAAAAAGAACTAAACAAAATGAACACAAAACGATCAGCTTTAAAAAAGGACTCGTAACTGGAAAATCGAATGAAAAAAGAATGTTAACAACATATACTTTTTCACACCCAACACAGTTCTGCGGAATCAGAATCAACGTTGAGTTTAAGCGAATGAGCCAATTGGAGTAAAGTGCCATGCAGATTTAAATTTTTCCCACTTGTGCCGAATGCAGCTATCGATTTTTTTTGTATGCTAGCATGCTAGTTAACATTTGTGTCAGGCAGCTGTTGTCTCTCACGGTGGCAAGTAGAATCTTCCTACCTATTCGTGGCAGCCAGCTATTGGCTCTAACACTGGCCAGTAGAAAATGGCCGCAAACTACATGAAAACTGCCGTAGAAGCATAAAAACATCGATTATTTACACTATCGATGGGAGTTGGGAAATGCAAAGTCGGTCTTGGCCTTCTCATTAACTTGGAGCATGTGCATGTAAATTTTGGTGCAAATCCGTCGAAAATTGCGGCCGTGCATTCGTTACACACACACACACATCATGTCTTTTATAGACAGAGATATATAATAAACAGATCTGTTATAATACATTGAGCAATGTTTTATTAACACCAACACTATATATGCGATAATAGTCCTACTTCGAGAATATATATATATATATATATATATATATATATATACATTATTATTATTATTATTATTATTATTATTGCTACTAACTTCGTTCCTGGATTTACTAACATTATACCCATTGTATTATTGTGTAAATACATTTAATTTCTCATATTTAATTCTTGCGTTTCTCATTCATTGGAGACCGAATTTCACCTGGGAATCCACAACATGTATATAAAAACAGACAATAGTTATCCTTTTGAACGGAGATACTACAGATATATATGTATTTTTGATGCGTTATATATATATATATATATATATATATATATATATATATATATATATATATATATATATATATATATATATGTCTCTGTGTGTATTATATTATATTATTTGTAATACTCGGTTGGAAAAAACTTCGGATAGCACAACTTCTAAGACTATCAAAACAAACAGCTACTCAGAAAAAAAATAGAAACATTCGAACAGGGAGAAATACATCGTAAAGTGTCCTAATATTTTAGTACAAAACCCCAAACGACTAATAAAACTAAAAAAGCAGTGTGCTCAATAAGCTAAGTACATCAGGGATAAATGAAATATATCCTAAAGAGCCAGGAAGAACTTACCTAGGTTTCACCTAAAGGGATCTTCAGGGTAAGCTGGATCTAGTTTACCCTGAAGATCCGTTGAGGTGAAACCTAGGTGGGTTGTTTCTGTCTCTTTAGGATTTATTTCATTTACACACACACACACGTATATATATATATATATATATATATATATATGACAAGGAGATTACACGAAAATCTTTTTCATTTTGCCATACATATTCCACCATATAGTTCTTCATATATAAATTGTATCTCTCTCTCTCTCTCTCTCTCTATATATATATATATATATATATATATATATATATATATATATATATTTAGTTGGATTGATGTGAGTTTGTGACCCGAGGTTTTACGTTTTGCATGATCGTCAGACAAACTGATTTATTTTTTAATTATGTATATACACCTAACCCATTCGTATCTTATCTTATCTTCTCTCCCATCTTACTTCCTCACTTCGTTAATGTTACATATGCTTGATGAGGTCCATCAAAAACGTGTGAATTTCTTTTCATTTCAACCTTTGGAAGTAAAGTCTGATGATCCAGAGCCCTGTTAAAGGGGTTGTGGTGAAATAACTTATTACATGGAACCTTAAAGTGGTCTGTTTGTATTCAAACAAATATATATATATATATATATATATATATATATATATATATATATATATATATATATATATATATCACTAAGCCGTCGGCGCACGGCAGGGATGTAGGTGGATTTTTAGCGTATTTATTTTTAGAAAAACGCCCAGTGACCGACAGTGACTCAATTCGCTATGTGAAGAGTCTCGCTATATTAGCTATAATAGTCACTGTTTACAAACCCATACCTACTCCCTAGAGAACTCAATTGAAATTAATATTTATTTCGGGAGCCAATATAACGTCATCCACAGACAGACTGTTTCGCTGTTTCACAGCTCATCAATGTGGCTAGACATCCGGTTGCCTCTAGCTCGGATCGAAACCCGAATGCTCGTCTGTGGACCATCTGTGTAGGAGATACCAGTTATAGCTTTTGTAAAATGTTAATGACCTGGTTCAAATTTATTCAGCTATTAAATCTTGTGCAAGCATTTATGAAATTAGATTCCAGATTGACCTACATATATCACTGTCGTGATAAATGTAGGTCGGTTTGCATTCAAAACCTGTATTCATTCTTCCTCGACATAAGAAAAAGTCATTTTTTTCTAAAGGGAATTATTTGTTACTATTGTAGGAATCTATGCACACGGATACTGCACAAATTTGCGATGGCCATTTGGCTTGTCGAATTCTAAGGCATAAGATATTTTCTGACCAAAATAAATCATTTTGGGCCAGTGAAAAGTTGAAGGTCGATTTAGCCAACACAAAGGTATTTTTTTCTGACTAACGTAATTTGTTCGGTAACAGTGAGCACCAAGCTTGAATGAAAGACAAAATGGAAAGAATAAGGCATTACTTCTGAGCAACCTAGCAGTAAGACGTTGGTTCGTTTGAATGACGAATTGGATTTTTCTTAGCACTGTAAGTCGTTCGATGTGATTAGTCAATCAGCTCGTTTGAACGACAAATTGGATTTTTCTTCGCAGTGTAACTCGTTCGATGTAATTAGTCAATTGGCTCGTTTGAATGACGAATTGGATTTTTCTTAGCAGTGTAAGTTGTTCGATGTGATTAATCAATTGGCTCGTTTGAATGACGAATTGGATTTTTCTTAGCAGTGTAAGTCGTTCGATGTGATTAGTCAATCAGCTTGTTTGAATGACAAATTGGATTTTTCTTCGCAGTGTTACTCGTTCGATGTGATTAGTCAATCAGCTCGTTTGAATGACGAATTGGATTTTTTCTTAGCAGTGTAAGTCGTTCGATGGGATTAGTCAATTGGCTCGTTTGAATGACGAATTGGATTTTTCTTGGCAGTATAACTCGTTCGATGTGATTAGTCAATCAGCTCGTTTGAATGACAAATTAGATTTTTCTTGGCAGTGTAACTCGTTCGATGTGATTAGTCAATCGGATCGTTTGAATGACGAATTGGATTTTTTCTTAGCAGTGTAAGTCGTTCGATGGGATTAGTCAATTGGCTCGTTTGAATGACGAATTGGATTTTTCTTGGCAGTATAACTCGTTCGATGTGATTAGTCAATCAGCTCGTTTGAATGACAAATTAGATTTTTCTTGGCAGTGTAACTCGTTCGATGTGATTAGTCAATTGGCTCGTTTGAATGACGAATTGGATTTTTTCTTTGCAGTGTAAGTTGTCCGAATGACAAAATGACAAATTTTTGAGCAACCAAACTCGTCACGTGACTGTAAGCAATTGGCTTGTTTTAATGACGAATATAAAGCATGAAATATTTTTTTTCGTTTTAAGTTATTTTATATGCATAAGAGGCAAGCTTTATCGTTTACTCGCGTAACTAAAATAACTATCAATAATAATTATAAAAGCATCAATGTGGAATATAATTCTTATGGAAACACTTTCTTTCTGAAGATATCCCTGCCTCTTGGAATGAAACGTTAACAAAGGTACATGATTAAGACTTTACATTATACAGTGGACCTTTAAGTGCACCGTTGTTTTCTGTAATCATTTATCGATCGTCGACTGAGAAGTTAAACCAACCTGAGGTTATAATATAATTTCGTTTTTTGACACAGTGTCTGCAAAGGCATAACTGGCTACTCAGCTCGGTGTAATGCCGTTGCCTGACTCTTATTAACAAACTGGAACGGATGCTTTAATCATTATTATCCAGGGAAGATTTGATGCGTCTACATCACACAGGAATATGAGAATCGAGCCGTCTTCCAGAAGATTAACTTTGTCACGTAGAAAAGAAAGCAATCGCCTGCGTATACGGCGAATTAAATTGTCAGCTGATTTGCTTCTTTGCAAGTCGTTGTTGTTGTTCTTCTTTCTGTCGTCGCCTAATTACTACCACCAAAGAAATCTGTATTCTACATGATTAATATCGCAAAAGCAATCCACAATGACTGACTAATGTATTTGGTTAAAATACAAGCGGAATAGAATATTTTACAAAAAAGATCGTTCAGGAAAAATGTTATCTTCAATGTCCTTTTGTTTAATACAGACTCATGGTCTTAAGCACTACTATGTGTCTTAACCTTTAAACAAATATTACTTTTGTCTTCTGTTGTATGACATTCAATTTTAAGACATGGTCTATCATGACTCTCCACAGCTTCCTGCTCTATGTAATTCTCAATCTTTATCAAACTTAGTGTAATCTATTCACACACATTCGTTAAGTACGTAATTTGCAGTTTCAAAACAGGTTTTTTCGTTCAGAACGTCCCGTGAGTGTTCTATTCTCTAAGCTTTCTTTCCTTACTCCATAAATCTTAATTATCTCTTTCTGACTGTCCTTCCTTGAGCTGACTATAAACTACATCAGACAGAAAGTTTTATGATCGACAGATTGGAGGTTTTGAGGAGCATGGAACCGCCTCTTAATTGCTATTGTTCCCAGGTTCACTGTAAAGTGGGGTGGTAGCACCTGTTAAGGGGGGCAGCTATAGGCAAAAAAATGACCCCCCCCCACAAAGCTAAAATAAAAACCTCGGAAAGCATAAAAATACATTTTTATATTAAAATACAAGGAATATATTTTTATAAAAAATTTACAACAATAACATATTTCTAGTGAAATTACGAGCAATATATTTTTTATTAAAAAGAAAAATACTAAGAATATATTTTTATAGAAATGACCAACAATAAACATTTCTGGATAAGATGATAAACTATATCCGACACCAAGGCCTCTGATAAGGAATTTTATGGAGTGCGGACCGACCTTTTAATTGCTGGTGTTCCCAGGGCCACTCTGACCCGGCGTGGTAGCACCTGTTAGGATCCCATCTACGGGGAAATACTTAACCCCCAAACTGGGGTCAAAACACTATGAAAGTGTAAAAATAGGTCTTAATACCAGCAATTAATTTTTGAAGAAAAAAATTATTACCAGCAATACATTTTTGAACGAATAAATATTAGCAGCAATACATTTTTGAAAAAAAAATATTAGCAGCAATTAATATTTTGTCAGCATTAAATCAACCGATTGAGGTTGATATGTTGTAAAACGAAACCAAAATCAACAATAGATTTTATAGCAAAATTGAAGAAACGTCAAAAAACAAAAAAATTAAAAAAAACAATTTCCTATGATTAATGTCATTTCTTGTAAGGAGAAACAGGTTTTCACGCCTCGTTTGATTTTGTAAAACTGTCTGGGGAAAAATGCAGCTAAGTAATTATAATTTAATCGTGAAATAATATGATTGTCTTGTATTAAATGTATTGTCTGAAATTCAATTTTTAGAGTTCGACATTTGATAACCCATACCGCTAATGAATAACAATACATTTTTATAGTAAAAGGAATGACAATACATTTTATAGTAAAATGAATGACAATACATTTTTATAGTAAAATGAATAACAATACATTTTTATAGTAAAAGGAATAACAATACATTTTCATAGTAAAAGGAATGACAATACATTTTTATAGTAAAATGAATAACAATACATTTTTATAGTAAAATGAATAACAATACATTTTTATAGTAAAAGGAATGACAATACATTTTTATAGTAAAATGAATAACAATACATTTTTATCGTAAAATGAATAACAATACATTTTCATAGTAAAAGGAATGACAATACATTTTTATAGTAAAATGAATAACAATACATTTTTATAGTAAAATGAATAACAATACATTTTCATAGTAAAAGGAATGACAATACATTTTTATAGTAAAATGAATAACAATACATTTTTATAGTAAAATGAATAACAATACATTTTCATAGTAAAAGGAATGACAATACATTTTTATAGTAAAATGAATAACAATACATTTTCATAGTAAAAGGAATGACAATACATTTTATAGTAAAATGAATAACAATACATTTTTATAGTAAAATGAATAACAATACATTTTCATAGTAAAAGGAATGACAATACATTTTTATAGTAAAATGAATAACAATACATTTTCATAGTAAAAGGAATGACAATGCATTTTATAGTAAAATGAATAACAATACATTTTTATAGTAAAATGAATAACAATACATTTTCATAGTAAAAGGAATGAAAATACATTTTTATAGTAAAATGAATAACAATACATTTTCATAGTAAAAGGAATGACAATACATTTTTATAGTAAAATGAATAACAATACATTTTCATAGTAAAAGGAATGACAATACATTATTATAGTAAAATGAATAACAGTACATTATTATAGTAAAATGGAAATCAGTACATTTTTATAGTAAAATGAATAACAATACATTTTCATAGTAAAAGGAATGACAATACATTTTTATAGTAAAATGAATAACAATACATTTTCATAGTAAAAGGAATGACAATGCATTTTATAGTAAAATGAATAACAATACATTTTTATAGTAAAATGAATAACAATACATTTTCATAGTAAAAGGAATGACAATACATTTTTATAGTAAAATGAATAACAGTACATTTTTATAGCAGAAGGAATAGCAATACATTTTAATTTGAATATGACTAATAATACATTTTTATAGTAAAATGACTAACAATACGTGTTTATTTTAAAATGACCAACATTATATTTTATAGTATAATGACCAAAAATACATTTTTATAATAAAATGGCAATCCATCAATTTTATAGTCAAATTTAAAGCATGGTATACATTGTCAAAAAAAAAATCAATTTGCTATGATTAATGCTATTTGTTGTAAAGAGAAAAAAAATTTCACCCCTCGTTTGATTTGGGGGAATTATTTGGGGAAAATGCCGCTAAGTAATTATAATTTAATCATGAAATATTTCTCTTGTATTAAATGTATTGTCTGAAATTCCATTTTTAGATTTTGACATTTGATAACCCATACCGCTAAACAAAACAGCCAACCAAATCTTCCTGATTGTAAATAGTGTTTCTTATTTTCTTTAAAGCTTCCTCATTGCTCACATGCTCTGTCCATGATATTCTCTGCAATCATCAGCATGCCATTACTGCATCTCTTCTGAATGTGCAGTCCAACATTCACTACAACTCGGAGAGCACTCCCAAGATCCAACCAGCAGCTTCCGGAAACAGAGGATATTATATATTATAAATTATTTTGTTATATATATATATATATATATATATATATATATATATATATATATATATATATATATATATATATATATACACGCACACAGAGAAAGAATCTTTATCTATGCAAGTACGAATTTAACGGAAAAAAAAGGCGAAAACCTTTTTCTCGTTGATAAAAAAAAGCCGACATACGTTGAATGGATGTCAGAATTCGTTAAAAAATGCTCCCTTATCCTACCTAAACTTAACCACTTTTTCGAACGTAACTCATAATTGATACAGTAACAGTTAATAAAAATGAACACGCTACCGTCCCTGCCTAAGTGATTGGATTTCTCTGTATCCTTGGAAAGAAAAAATTATGAATTGTATGTGCGTTTAAAACTCAGTAAATTTTAAAATAAGTTATTCCAAAATTCGCTTGAAGATGAAACATAACTAATGCTTTTAATTTAATTATATAATTAAATTTGAAGTTTTTAGCTTCGATTATTGAAACATGGTAATTACTGTGTAGCGAAGAAATCATATTTTAAATCAGTTAATTTATAATATTTATGATCTGTAAATTTACAATGAGCACTGTTTTGTGAAAATAAAAAAAATCAATAATAACACCGGATTATATATCTTACTGTTATTTCTTTTTATTATAATATATATATATATATATATATATATATATATATATATATATATATATATATATATATGGGGGGGCAAGTATGCAGAAAAATAGGAAATAACACGTTAGGTAAATAATCCGGAGTTCTTTAGTATTTTTGTTTTTATTTTTAAGAACACGGTGCTCCATACAGAAATAGAGCTTATATAATAATATTATTTTTTTAAATTTTTATGATTCCTTCGCTACATAAGAGTTCTCATGTTTCAAAAACGAGAGCCGAAACCATCAATATAATTATTTTCGCTTCAGGATGAAACAGGACTCAACACCTTAATTCAACTTAATTTTAATAATGGCATTGATGGTTTTGGCCCTCGTTTTGGAAACATGAGAACTTTTATGTAGCGAAGGAATCATATTTTTAAAAAGTATTATAATATATATATATATATATATATATATATATATATATATATATATATATATGATAAAATGTAATGTAGAATTACGCAAAGTAAAGGATGTATAAGATGACTTATATCTTATTTATAAGATAAATAAACTATAGAAAGTATAACAATATATTGTAATAATAAATTATATGACGAATAAAAGGTTTTATCATTTTTTTGTTTTTTATTTTACTCAGTCTTAAGTAAATACCTTATGTTTTCAATTCGACAATCAAACGAGCCAATTGGCCATCCCAGAATTTTGCAGTAAGAGTTTCTTTTCATTGTAACAAATAATTCATCTCGAAACCTTATACTATTTAATTATTAATCGTTACGTGGCGTATGAATACTAGCAAAAGCGCAGTACTAGATTGACGTCTCGAACCCATCTATTTACAGTTGCGCTGGCTAGATATAACCGTAAATTCTATGCTGTTTCTTTTCTCGCCCTTTTGGAACTACCTTCCGATTCAACACATTCCAGTCAACTTAAAACTGCAAAATTTAAATGCAACGTAAATCGCTAACTACTGTCCTTCTGATTACTCTTTTCTCTCCCAACTCATAATTAATCCTTCTTTTTCTAATTCTTACACATCCAGTAACCATTTCTATCTTAGTGGTTTTACTGCTTTATATGAGGTGAACAAAATATAGGCCAAAGCGTTGTAGTTGAAAATCTGGACTTAATAGAATAGTGAGTAGTTTCATGCTAATATATATGGTAAAAATGAAACCTTTATCCTTAAAACTTACTAATTGCTCGGACCATGCTATTGGCAGCATTCCAATTAGTGATTCGTGCGTTTCTCATCCTAAAACAGAAGCTTGCTGACTGCTTAAATGAAATAAGCTTAATCATATTAGAATCCGAATTCATTTAACTTGTAAAAGGCGCAATACTGGAAACATCGTTAGATATCCACAAAATTCAGGAAGGAAAAATTTGTCAACTCCAGAAGATGTTCCCATAATCTTCTTTCCTTTTCGACTTCGCTTCGCTAGGGTAAGACATCTACCGAAGCGTTGTATCAAAAATAATAAAGATTAAAATATTTGGATGTCCCGATGGTGGGCGACACGGAATGAGAAAGTGGAGAGCCGGAGTTCCATTTCGGCTTGTTACATTAACTTATGCGCCAATACTCTTAGGAAAGGCATGAATCTATCTTCCCACCCCCCAACCAATCTATGGGTAAATAGCAGAAAAGACTGGGTCTTATTGCTATTGATTGTAGAACGAAATCTCAGCCTGCCTAAGATAGACGACTATTTCTACGTCTGGCGACTTGACGAGCCTAAGGTGTTACGAGAGTTGTGATCGTAACAGTTGAACATAGCATGGGTGTGAGTTGTGGTCTAATATTAGGTTGGTGCAAAAATAATATCTTATCCCCCAGCTACGGGTTAACTAAGAGAACAGACTGGGTCCACATGTGAGAAAACGACATTATTTTTGCACCAACCTAATAGATCTCGGTTCGGAGTGAGAACACAGGGTAGCGAGTTCGAATTCCAGCCGAGGTCGTTAGATTCACTTACGCGCAAATACCCTAGGGAAAGGCATAAATCGATATCTTATCCCCCAGCTACGGGTTAAATAACAGAACAGACTGGGTTCTTTAGCCTTGGTTGGCAACAGTTTACCGCAGAAAGAAATGCCAACCTACTGCAGATAAAATCTGCCTCGTCAGTCATGTATCACGTATGGTGCTTAACTGACTGACTGAGTGTGTCTGTGGGGGGTTGATAAACGCGAAAGTCATACCGTAGAGATCAATACAAATGATACATGGATAAATAATATCGTTTCCTTTCAGAAGGTTTCTCCAGGAATTAAATTGTCGAAGGATGTTTCATCTAAATCGTCGTAAGGACAACAATTCTCTTCTAAATAATGACACTCCCTTAAATGGGTCGCAGTGTCACTTGAAACGTGATCAGAGAACATGTCATCTAAATTGTACTGATAAAGCAAACTCAATTGACAATAAGTTATTTCCTATTTGTAAGGAGGTTGTATAATACATCAGCTAAGCCGTAGTGATAAAACAATTTAGACGAAGTTATTGTCCGAAGAAATGAAATTATCTTATTTAAGAAAGACATAACATATTTGGCGGTATATAAGATGCACGGGTTTATAAGACGTACCCTAGTTACAGCAAACAAGAAAAAATTAATAATTAGTAAAATTAGTAAAAACTATTAGTAAATGGTACAGCCTATGCTATAATTTTTAGGTATTATTTTGGTTAAACAAGCCATGATTACAATTAAACGAAAAATAATAGGAAAAAAAAAGAACACGAGCCTATAAAAATTTTATTATATCCAAAAGTAAGAAAACAAAATAAAAATCAAGCAATTATTAAAATTGAGCAAAACAGTACGGTTACCATTTAAAATTTTATTTATCTTCAAATCCATAAAATTCGACGTCCTCGTTATCCAAACTCTGATACTCATTTTCAATACGACTATCATCGTCGTTAAATAATGCGTCATCTTCCGTTCCATTGAGAACATTGCTAATGCCACACTTTTGAAAAGATTTCACAACAATTTCTAGTGTAATATTATCCCAAGCTTGCTTCACCCATTCGCAGACTTGTACAATGCTGGGTCTTTTTATTCTTCCTGTAAGTGTAAGGTCGTGATCAGGCATTGCCATCCAAGTGTTCCATTGCTCCTTCATGTTTAAGTCTAAGCTAATTTCGACCGACTATTGCGAACTTTAAACCTACATATGGCATATAAGACGGAGGGTAATTTTGAAAAATATTTCTAGTAAAATAAAGTGCAGCGAAAACGATATATATTATCAGCAGTTGGGGCACCTCGAGGCGGTGTAATGGTTAGCAAGCTTGGCTCGCTAGAACATTTACGACTGAGTAGTGAGTTCGATACTCACTGGGTACCCCCTAATTTCGGCCTTGTGCCACATCTAAGCTACGCTTGGAAAATCACTATATTATCTGTAGTTGAAGCAATGAAACTGTGCTCAAAATATTTAGATTCTGATATTAAATAACCTACAGACGTCAATAGGACGCTAAACAAAAACAAAAACAACATGAAATACGTCTTTCATTACATGAATCCATATAATATCCAACAATATCTTAAAGAAATCAAACTGTATTGAAAAATATAACTTCAACAAAACTATAATATAAAACACACATATTAACGTCTCTAGTAATTATCTTCATACATGCATATATATGCACACTGAGTATCATGTACTCAACTGTGAAAGCAGAATAACATATCATATTTTAATTCTTAAAAGCCCTCAAGAAAATTAAGCATCGGCATTAAATGACCCATAAGATGTTGATATGTCAATCAAATATTTGTAAGGAAGTCGGGAAATGTGTCATTTAAGTAGTAATGATAATACAACTAAGATGAGGATACTGGTAAAAAAAAATGGCCACCTGTTATTTCAGAACGCAAATATTTTTAAGGAGGTCGTAGAACGTGTCATATAAGTGCTGAAAATATTATTATTATTATCATTATTATTAGTATTATTATTATTATTATTATCTTGGATGTTCTAACATACTTTTAAAGGCTTACTAAATATTTTTTTTATTTTTGACCCAAGTGATTTCCTTTAAAAGATGTTGTTTTCCCGCAATCACTTACATGAGGGAATTGGTGTGAAGTAAGAAAGATTTATCATCTTCTATCTCTGCTAGCCTTCCATGGACAAACAGAGTTACATTTTTATTACCAATTTTCTTCATACGATAAATAATAAAAAAGAAGCACTAAGATGTCTTCGCCGTTGCAAAGTTACCGACTGAAGTCGTCTTTTATTTATCAGCAGGTTCACTTCACAGCAGCACAAACAGAAAAAATGAAGCCTGTCTTATCATACAATTACATGGCACAGGAAATTTATACTACACACACACACACACACACATATATATATATATATATATATATATATATATATACATATACATATATATATACATACACACACACACACACACACATATATATATATATATATATATATATATATATATATTCAATAACATGAGACAGGAAATTTATCCTACACACACACACACACACACACACACATATATATATATATATATATATATATATAGATATAGATATAGATTCAATTCAATAACATGGTACAGGAAATTTATCCTACTCACACACACACACACACACACATATATATATATATATATTTATATATATGTATATATATGTATACATACACACACACACACACACACACATATATATACATATATATATATATACATATATATATATATATATATGTATTCAATAACATGACAGTAAATTTATCCTGCACACACACACATGCACGCACACACACACACACATATATATATATATATATATATATATATATATATATATATTGCGTTAAACTTATTTTTGATGGATATCCATATTTGACTGAACGCTCATTTTAATTTAAAGAGTACTTTATTTTGTCTACGAGTCTGAACACTTGAGAAATCTTTTGATAAAGAAAATGTACCGTCTAGAAGAATTGAATTCTGCATCTCAAAATGCAATAGAAACCGTCGTTAGATCATAAATGCTTTAAACAACTTGGCTAAGGTTCAATTTTGCCTTTAAACGAATCATAATGGATCGTCTATTCGAATATGGGTGTCCACAAAAAGCAACGTTTAAATTAGAAAAAAATATCTGATTAGTAAATATAAACAGCATTATTTCTTTATATATATATATATATATATATATATATATATATATATATATATATATATATATTGTGAAATGGACTAAATCAATATACTTTCTCTTTATACGTCATTATTATAGATACAAACATTTGAGTAAATGCTCTGCTAATAATAAAGAGTATTAACAACATTTTCCTGCCTGAACGTCCGAGAAATTTCATAGTCCATTTCATAATATATGATGTCATTTGTTAATATTAAGTTAAGATACGCTTCGATCAGATATGAGCGTTCGATAGAAATCATGGGAAATTTGTAGTTTAAAAACAATAATTTGACCATGTTAACAAGACGCTTCCTCTGTATATATGACGATTACGTGTAAGATACAGGTTCTATTCCTATCGTTAGGACACATATATTCTATGTAATTTCTCGGATATTTAGGCTTGTAAATGTTGTTAATACTGTTTATTATAGACAGATCATTTGTATCTATAAAAATTACGTATAAACAGAATATATATGTGTGTGTGTGCGTGTTTATGTATGTATGTATGAGGTACAATGTATAAAGTGTCGTCTAAAACTTGCATAAAATGAAAATAACAGTGGCCTCTCATTTTAACAGATACAATTACCAAAATTGCACTAATGTATCTTGAAATACTAAAGAATAAATTTATTCAATAAAATCGACATTGACATCACCTACGACCTACAAACAACTTGAGAATCTCCTGCAACTCTTCCAGACTGTCTCCTTGTTTAAGTTGGTGAATGCTGCCATAATCATTTCCTTCTTTTTTTTTTTGTTAGTCACACGTTCAACTGCACCACACACATAATAATCAAGGAGGTTGGAGTATGAGGAGCTAGGTGGTCAAATGTAAAGGGTGATGTGATCGTAGAAATTGTCATGACTGGCTTCCCGTGCTTGTGTGCCAACGTAGAAAGTCCTGTTGCCAAACATAAGTTTTTCCAGTAGACACTCTGTTAACCCAGATCAGTAATCCCACCCCAAAACACTTGATGTAGGACTCTGTGTTAAGTCTGAGGACCCTTAAGAAGATGAATGCGGACATGATCACTAGTGATCACTGCAAATATCTTCACAATCGCCATTAGACCCATTCAGTCCTTTCTTAATCTTCTGCACTGCCCTCAGATTGATAGCCATGAAATGTTCCTATTGGAGCTTCCGACGCGATTGCCAATCAGTACAGCATGCCTTTTCCAAATTTTTGGCGAAGTGAATTGCATTATGGGGCTCCTTTCCTCAAAGATGACACTCAACTGACCCTATTATACTGTGCAGTCGACAAAATCAAAACAAACACGACGCAAGCACAGGTTATCCCATTATTGAATTCAGTAGACCACGTGATTGCAACAGAAAATTTATATATGGGAATTAGCGTGATGTCTAACTGATCGCCATTTCTAGTCTATCCTCTATTTTTTACGGATGACAGTTTATATTCTATCTTTTATTACTATACGGATCATTCTTTCTACACTATCTCTATAATATTTCTCTATGCAGATCACTATACGGATTACTATTTGAGCGAGTATTATCGAGCAAGTACTATTAGTGCGATGGACATTCGAAGGCATCTGACACCAGTATTGTTCAACGGTGTTACTATAGGTGCATCGGCAATTACAAAGTCTCTACTACAACGAACATTCATTACGAAAGTGACAATGAGTACAGCGGCCTAAGAAAAGATTTAGCCAGGAGAAAAAAACTAAGCCAATTTCAAAATTTAATAACGTAATCCCTATTCAACATAAACAAACACGATTTGGAACTAGTATGGAGTAGGTCCTCCATTTGTTAATTTCAGTGCTTGTATTCGATGAATTGATCAAGTTTTCATAGATTTGATCAAGTTATCAACAATCGTCTGAGCCACATTTTGTCACTTTTGTTTCTTAAAGGTTGCCATTGACGTGATTTTGGTTGCATGCTCGCAAAGTCTTCGCTCAAGGTGCTGCTCCCAAAGGTGCTCTATTGGATTCATGTCAGGATTTTGGGCTACCCATGGCAGTGACTTGATTCATTACGATCCCTTCCAGGCCTTTGCTACTTTGCTCGTATGATATGGTGCTCCATCTTCTTGAGAAAGATAGACATTGGTTTCAAATCGTAGGAGTTATCTTTTCTCTAATATTTGACAGTATTTTGGACCATTCAACCGCTCGTCAGCAAGAATCAGCTCAGATTTCTCTTCAAACCAGACAGCGCCCCACACCATTACTCCAATCCTTCCATGTTTCACAGTCGCGTGCAGACATTCAGTGTTTGAAGTCTCATTTTAATTTCTCCAAACATAGACCTATCTCGAATTTGAATATTGGCAGAATTTTCTTTCAGCTGGCCAAATTACAGACTGACAAACTTCATAATCTTTGCTCTCGAATTCTCTCACCCATTCCATACGCCTGTTCCTGTTAATCTCTGGAATCAAGGGCTTCTTTCTTGCCACTCTTCTTTGATAGCCTAGCTGTTTCAGAGTCTTTCTCGCCGCATATGGCGACATTTCTGTTAGCGATCTTTGACGCTCTGACGACGGTTTCTGATGACTTCCCTATTCAGTGCCCTCTTCGTTCACTCAAACACGATGCTTGGTGTTCCTGAACGTTGTTCCACACGACAATGTCCTCCTTCGTTAAATTTCTTGACAATATTATTAACCGTTTGCTGATTAAACTTGAAAAACCCATTCTCTATTTGACTTGAAACGCTGATTTCATCCTATTTTTTTGCCCTTGGTGAAATTAACTAATTTCCTTACTTCCACAAACTTTCAATGCAAGATATGTCAACTATCCTTCATAGATGCTTTATACTAACACGGTATAGAAAGAAGAGACGTTATGAACCAAGCCAAAATTGATGTAATCAAGGGTGGCTAGAAACTTATCATAGCTCAGTGTATTCGTTGATATTACATGTTCTGTTCCCACATTGATAGTCGAAATCGAAAATAGGTTACAATCGACTCATTGAAGGGATTATAGGTAGACCATGCCTTAAAAAAGATATCCCCTAATCTGGAACGTAAACAGGCAGAGATTGCACAATTGGATTACTCCGATCATGTGATTGATTCCTCTCTGTCAATGTTCTGGCATGCAATATGACTGTTTATCTTCCACGCACATGCAAGCGTAAGTAGACTTGAAAGTGGAATGAGCCTACACGTACATGCTTCCTATAGCTTCCACTTTTGTGAATGACTCGGGCACCAGCTAATGACTAGCCTCCTCTCGAAGGTGAGATATTGCCTCGGGAGACAGACCCTTGAATTTTGGAATTGAGGATATATCATTATATACATTATTTACACTTAACCTTTGTTGTTATTTTCACATTTTGCGGTCTTCTTCAGTGACTGAAAACAAAAATAAATAACGTTTATTATATTTGCAGTAAATTTTCAAGTACAAAAATGTATAAAAATCACTTTCATCATATGTTTATAGTTTATAACAATTCAAATCATCACTTTTTAAAACAATAAACATTGCCGAGATGTGATGGTAGATAAAATAGTAGCGGCGTCAACGAAAAAGCGTCCATTTGAGACTTGGTTTATTGGCGGCCGGTAAGGTCCAAGTTTACAAGTTGTTGTTTAGGCAAAAACCTGTCCGAGAGGCACTTCTACCTTACAATTTTGAATTCGTGTGAAAGAAAGTGATTAGTCTGTAGTTACATATTGTAATGTTCAGAATTGGTGTATCTAAAGAATGGACTGCTCTGAAAATCTGCCGTGGAAATAGCGATGGAGTAGCAATAGGTCCTTGCATTTGGAGAATAACACGAAAATTTTAATGGGGGTATTTTTATCAGATGTCAATAAGCATACACTTCCTGAATTTCTTGGCCTTTATGATATTATCAGGTCTGTTGGCTTTTATTTCCCTGTCAGTTTGAATTGACATGTCCCAGAGGATAGTTACATCGTTATTTTGGGTAACTGTGTCTGCTTGATGCTCATACCATCTCTCAGTGGTTTCGATTTCGTGCTTCTTGCATATTTTCCACTGCGCATATATCGCTAACATTATTATTATTATTATTATTATTATTATTATTATTCCTTGACACTATCTTTTCCTAGTGTAAATGAACGTTAGAAACACATTTTTTATTGTTATTTGTATTCTTTACATTGTTCGGACTGTTGTCCTCATTTTTATCGCAATATTCACGAGGTTTCGACCGTTGTACGTTCCGGTCTTTTATCAGGTGTTTTGGAATTTCGAACTGAACCCTTTATTTCGCCTACCGGGGTAAATTGTTCTAGTACCATATGCCAGTACTCTTCTGGATGTCTCAGTTATCTCCCTTTAAATTAAATCTCCAATCGGCCCTGTCGGCTGGGGCTTTAGAATACGCCGACTGCACCTCTGTAGAGGGGTAAGACCCCCCCCCAATGAGGCGTCCTGAGTATTACGTTAAACTGCATCCAACAGCAAGGCCTCTGATCAGGAGGTTTTGAGGAGCGTGGAACCACCTCTTAATTGCTGGTGTTCTCAGGTCCACCTTGACCCGGGGTGGTAGCCCCTGTTAGAGTCCCAGCTATGATAGTGAACTCCTAGTTTTTCCAAGTCTTACACATGTCCTGGGTATGGCGATAAACTACATCCGCGTCCTGGGTATGACGATAAACTACATCCAACAGCAAGGCCTCAGATAATGTTTTCGGAAAAATAATGTTGCCAGCTATGCGTTTTTGAAACAATAATGTTGCCAGCTATACGTTTTTTATTCCATACAAAATAGGCATTTAAAATTCATATAAACTGGATTTGGCTTTAAATAACCCACAGTGGTTGATATACCATAAAACCCAAACAAACAAACAAATAAATCTCCAAGTTTTTGTTTAACAGTGTCTCAGCCAGGTATTGTACTCACATCTATTTGGGTCAAGTCACTGGATTCAAACAACTCTTTTAACCACTGAACCATGTGTTCTGGAAACGTCGTGAATATGGCAATAAAGATGAGGACAACACTTCGAATAATTTAAATAATTGCAATACCTGAGCTTAGAAATATAGACAGGTGTTTTTTTATTTTCTTCATCTTTTTGTCAGTTTTCTTTTCTTTTTAATCGTTTCAATCCCAGCATAAAAATAAAGCCACTAAAATGCGAGTGGTTACTGAGTCGAATAGAATATGAGAAAAAATAGCATTATTAAAGAGAGAGAGAGAGAGAGAGAGAGAGAGGAATACTACTAAAAAAAAAACAGGAATTAAGAATACATAAGATAACGATTGACATATCTATTTGGTGATCAAAGTTGGCTTGAAAACCGGTAAGAGGAATAGAGATGCTACATCGGAGGAGAGAGAGAAGAAACTGTTGGCATATCTAACCAGGTCTTGTGCACTGGACAGGAAGCATCATTTGTCGGTTAAAAGGGTACAAAATGTAAACCCTAAATCTGACATAAACACTTGCATTAATTTCCATCTCCCCAAATTGCTTAAATGCCCTATTGTTCTCGGATAGGGCCTGTGAAGACGCGACTGATACTTGCCCATAAATCTTCATTCACAGAGCAATCTCCCGAATTAGACAAAGACTTTGCACAAGCGAAAACTTTTACTGATTCTTCCAATTTACTTCACGACCATTCTGTCTCTCGACTTTCTGGCTTTTCTTTTTCATCCAAGAACCCCCTGGGAATGTCCACTAGAGCGCTTCATTCCATTGACATTTGTATATTATTCAGACACGTATGTCTGTCAAATCTGGTTGTCTTCCCTAGTGAATCTCAAAACTTGTTGCAATTATTTCGTATGATTCCGTCACCCCCCCCCCCACTTGTGACTTTGCCAAAATAAGCTGCATTTTTTTCCCAACCCCTAACCTCTAATTATTTCTCTCAAATGTCAACTACAACATTTACCTATATCAAATTTAATCCCTGTCGGCTGCGCCAAGTAAGCGTCGAAGATATCCCCTGAGTGTTCAAGTAGGAAGCTGACCTATGTCGGACGATAGACTCGAATTTAATTCCCATTATGCAAAACTTCATCTACGTAAGGCGAATAAAAGGTGACGGGATTTTTTTTTTTTTCATCGTATTTTTTTCTTAGCTACGCCAACATCTGAATAATCTACTATCTGGCTTTTCTCTTCGAAAATCGAGTCGCTAATGGAACTGCTTAGGAGATAAACGCTTAAAAAGTGCGAAAAATTCCACAGGTGAGACGAGTTCAAATTCCATTTATTTCAGTTGTGTTCAGTTCACTTTCATGATATTAAAAAAAAAAAAGACACGTCTCCATTTCTTTATATCCCCCATCTATGGGTTGAAAAGTATAAAGATTAGAATTCCTTACTTTAGTTAGCAATCAATGAAAAAAAAACTTACGGCCACATTAAGTTAACACTAGTTTTCGTACGATCACAATTTCTTGTCTGGTCAGTAACTAAATGGTTAAAGGCTTCGGAATACAATGCTCAGTAAGCTCGAATATGCGGGTGGAATAATGGATAATGGCTCGGAATTCTTAATCGGAGAGTCGAGTTCTAATTCTAGTCGGGCTTGATATATACACTGGCCTGGGAAAAATATGAATCGGCCTCTTCTCCCCGAAGCTATGGGTTAAATAGTAAGACTTTAGTCGCTAGAACCCTTATTATATCAAAAAATAAATTGCCTACAAAATATTTACATTCTGGTATTAAATAATCCATAGAAGTTAATATACCGCCAAACAAAAAGAACAAGGAAACACAATGTAAGAGAAGGCCCACTACGAATTCAAAACTATGAAGAAAGCAATCAGAAACTACTCAAAAGCAATGATGTCAAATATAAAAAAGAAACTGTAGAGATCCATAACCACTTGCGATCTGAATGATGATGGCTATTAATGAGAAAAACTATTTTCCACACTCCAACCTCTCTCTCACAGGTGGGGGATGTGGTGAGCCTCTCATTGCTCTATCGCTGCTACCATGGAAAGTGCTCGGACGAACTGCATCTCCTTGTTCCACCATGGCTGATCTTCACGGCTAGGACCCGCCATGACACTTATATAGTAACAAGTCACCTATATTCCCCCCGTATTTCATCGGTGAGAAGTAAGTTCCATTCAAATAGTTTCTTCCCACGAAACACTGCCATATGGAACAGACTCCCAAGAGGATGTTTTCGCGATCGCCACAGCCTTAACCTGTCTACAGCCAACCGCTATCTTCCTCCCCTAGCCATATAAACTCCTCTTTAATGTAACCCTCTACCTTGAGTGGCTGACGGACCTTACTGGAAAAAATACTGCTTAGTAGAGCTAAGGCAGAATTTTAAGACTAAGTGTTAGCATTCCATGAAAAATTTAGACTAATATTCTGCCCTTTGCCGATACATTCTCTGCCCTACATAGGAGCGCTGACATCCTGAGTTAGAGACTTGGCATTATTCTGATTATTATTAACATTATGAGTAAAATGTAATACACAGGGGAACGTATTGATAGAACGAGATGCAAAAGAAAACATTGAGCAACATACATATTGACTTTCTGTGTTGGGGCAAGGAAGTGTGGTAATGAGTCAGACTTTGCTTAAAGGTACAAGAATCAAGGAAGTTGTGGTGAGCCTTGATAGCCAATATCCTGAATGGATTACGGCACATGATGATCCCCATCGCCAAAAGATATAACTAGCAAACATCTTTCTTATTGGGCGTTTTTTTTTTATTTACTGGACTAGATTTTTCCTGCATTCTAACAATCTTTATCTAACGAAGCTTTTATTTAATGTTGTATTGTGTACAAGACTCGTCTATTAGCCTCACGATCAACTGTCTAATATTCTGCTTTCGTTTTCTTCTTGTAAAAAGCGAAGCGTTTATTTGATGCTTGAGTCAAATCCCGCAGGTTTAGATTTGAATTTTTTTCGCTGACCTATCGTTTCTAGTTTTCATTAGAAGTGCTTTTCCCCATCAAAATATTTTGCAGATAACAAAAATGGAAATAACAGCCTAGTGTAAAATCACGCCATTGGCGAATGGAGTAGAACAGACCAAATGAATTACTTTTTTTTTTTTTCGTTTCGCACTTGCTCTGTGCTGTCTGGAATTGTCTTGGAGGCAAAGAAATATTTTTCAATTGACGAGCGCAGGTCGATTTTTGGCAAAAACTCACCGTTTATTTCACGTAAGATTCAATTTCCATTGTTTTACACATGAAGAAATGTTTTCTACGAACTCTAAAATTTTGTACAGGAGAGAACCCTTTCGCCGTCAAAGCATTTTGAAGCTATCAAAACGCGTAATAATCGGTTGGTACAAGATCAGGCCAATATGGCGATTCCGTAAAGAATAAACCAACTGGGTTCTATTTTTTGTTTCCAGGGTCATTATTGCTATGTCATGACATGGGAATAACCGATATTTTTCCTGTTGAATGCAGGAACCTTTCTGACCAAACATTTATAGGCACATTGTAGCTAAACCCGTGAGCAAATTAATTAAAAAAAAACGCTTTAGTTTCTTTTATTTCACCATACTGTCAGGGTCTAATCGATTTCTATTTTTTTCCTCTGATTAGGTCATTTGGACTGGTGTGCAGCAATATAAATCTATTTTTGATGTGTATAATGAAATGTCTCTGGTCTTGAAAACTATTGCGCCATCTGTGATTGCAAAAGATTTTCATCACACCCAGACACTATTGTCTCGACTGTCGATTAGTTGTCCTACGGTCATTGTCTCCGATGGGCGTTACTCAAAGTAAGCGTATGAAAATATAACGCTTCACGAACACATTGGCAAGTCTTACAAGTGAGCAAATCAAAGTACTAGCCTGGAAACTTTCTTGATTTAAATCCTATTGAGAATCGGTGGTCAGTCTGCAAGGAACGACTTCGTGGAATGAGCATACAAAGTAATAACATGCGCACTGACTCATATTAAATAATAACGTAATTATTCGTATTGTTTCCATTAATTTGCACAAGGGTGTAGTGAATGTATAAATGCGCTTTTAATGTGAGAATTCTATTAGGTTGGTGCAAAAATAATGTCGTTTTTGACGATTTTTTTGATTATCGTTCACCCATCTATCCAACTTTTTTGACTTCCCTATTTGCTTTAAATGGCGAACGACTGTTGAGTGGCCGTCCTCGAGTTCAACAGCAACTTCTCGTGTGGTTTTGCGAGGATCGGTTTCAATTAAGGCTTTCAAATGTTCGTTATCAACCGCAGTCGGCCCGCTGCGATTGTCTTCATCTTCGAGGTTCTCCTCACCATTGCGAAATTTCTTGAACCACCGTTGTGCCACACGTTCGTTAGGGGTTCCTGGGCCAAACGCATCATTGATATCACGAGCTGTCTCGGCAGCTTTTTGGCCTAGTTTGAATTGGAACAAGAAATGTGCGGATTTGAATTTTGTCCATGCTGTCGAAAAGCCTGCAAAAATGGCTATATATATCAATGAATTAATTCAGAAATCATATATAAAAGTAACATATGTGAGAAAACGACATTTTTTTTGCACCAACCTAATAAATAGATAATACCCCAGCGATAACACCACACGCACAGCACTGAATTTCTTTCCGTAGGTTTCCGCTTTTGAAGTGTACTCCCAGACAACCCACAGCCTTTTGAGTTGAACATTGTTGTATACAACTCACATTTGTGAATGGTTTACAATATAGAAACATGGCTACAGAAGTTTTTTTTTTTTTAAATCATTTCACCCCAAGAAAGGTGATATTGCCACTAAGGCGCAGTGTTTTACAGCGAGTGAAAGGGAAGGAGAAATATTTACAGTGAGAAAAAAGGACAATACAAGAACAGGATTCAGGAAGACAGATGTGAGAATGGAGTTTGTTTTGTTTTTGTTTTTTTTTTTGTTTTTTTAACTTTGTAAATGTCAGGGAAGCAAGAAATCGGCAGGGAGTTCCACAGTTAAGAAAAAAAAGAAAACAAACTATTAGAGTACAAGCGTCGGTTGCATCTAGCTAGTTCAACAGCAAAACGGTGGGACCTACTTGCCAATCTAGTAGCAGATTTGAATTCATGCAGTCGATACACTAAGTAAAAATTTCATCAGAACACTTTCCATGAAAATTTTTGTAGAAAAGACAGAGGGAAACCACGCCAGGTGCTGTGAAAAGTTCCATATTCTGTTTTCAAGTTACGTTTTTCCTTTGCAAAATTACATATAAATGGTGCACTTAGTGAGGACCTTCTTCTGACAATATAAATACATCAGTCTCTAAGTTAATTATTTTTTATTGTGTCGTTGTTAGCAAAAATGTCTGCACTTTGAGCATGTCATCCCGGGTCATAGTTTTGTTTTGGTAGATCAATTTTTTTAGCTTACTCCTGTCTTCTGATAAATCACTTTAAAAAATATGAGTGCATTTCACTTGTGATATGATAAGAAGGGTCGTGGGAAAAGCCTGATATCTGCAGTAAAAAAGAAAGTATGTTGTATCAAGTCCGAATAAGTATTTCTCCTGACTAAAAACTGTGCTTCAGATTACCTTTCACTGGCAGCAAATAATGTCTCAAATTACACCTCGAAGCTAAGTATTGCCGATGTCCGAATCTGTACGTAGACAGTTATTTAAATAACACCTCAGTCATGTGCCATGCGTGATACACGCTTTCGATACATGACTGATGAGGCAGATTTTTTCCCCACAGGAGGGTGTCTTTTCTTTCTGAGATAGACCAGTTGCTACAGAACCCGGTCTGTCCTGCTATTTACCCATAGCTGCGGGGTCTATTTTTAAAACCATATATATTAAATATTAACGCATTTAAGTATTGCATTTAAGTATTGCATTGGCACTTAAGCCTACCATTTAAAAGTTTGAGAATAATTATTCTGCCGCTATTTAATTCAAATATTCTTTGATGTACGTAGGTCCTTACATTCCATACAAAATAATTGTTTTTATTTAATGGGTGATTTTCGCTGGATTTCGTAATTAATTTTCGATTATTCAGAAAGTGTTATTGTACCCAAAAATTGTCGCCAAAAATCACGAGAAAAAAATCGCCCAAAACAATCGCAGTAATAAAAATTTTGGAATCCAAAATTTCAGGATTGCGGGTGTGGATCCGACCCCCGAATGGTTTTAATTTTCCCACGGTGTCGGTCCAATTGCAAAATGGTATGATATGTTGGGCAACGTCCTCTAGTCAGTCACTTATGTACCATGCGTGATACACGCTTTCGATACATGACTGACGAGGCAGAGTTTTTTTCCCGCAGTACGTTACCATTTCTTTCTGATGTAGACCAGTTGGCATCGAAGGCTATAGAACCTGGTTTGTCGTGCTATTTATCCATAGCTGCGGGGAGACGCAGATGATTCATACCTTTCCCAAGGGTATTAGCACGTAAGTGAATGTCATAGATTCGACAGGAATTCGAACTCGGATCTCCGATTCCTCAATCCAAGCTGCTATTCATTATTCCACAGTGCCACCGATTCGAATTGAATCACGCATGCAAAAGCCCGGATATTCTTAACCGGAAGACGGAAGTCGACAGATAAAGGAGAACCGATGAAATACACGAATTTCTGCTTCGATTCAATAAATTATTTAACACGCTGTTGATTAATGTCATATCCAATAATGGCTAGTCTTTGTTTAAAGTATTGCGCCAACTAATTCTACAATCTGTATCACTTTCGAAATCAGAACAACGAATTCAGAAGAAATTGGCTCGAGCTACCAAACAGAACATTACAAGAAAGCAAATGACCCCTGATGGGTTTTTGACAAGGAGATTTTGATCTCATCCGACTTGCGTTCGTTAATTAGTTCATATAAAAGTGTCTGATCATGTTTCGGGCTGTATCTCTTCATGTCCGGTGACTGTCTTCCTGCTTCAACCTTCAACACATCAGTGTTTCTTGAGTGCACGTTTAAGATCACGCCGATACGTCGGTAAGGCCCGCAGATGCACATTTCCAAATCTATTTACCGCATTTTAAATGTGTCTGTCGAAAACATGGTGCATGATTAAGAAAAAAAAATTGTACTGAGCCGTGTTTCCCATCGCTAAAGGCTTACGGCCATAACACGTTGAAACACCGGTTCTCGTACGATCAACGAAGTTAAGCAACGTTGAGCCTAATCAGTAGCTAGATGGTTGACCATTTGGGAATATCAAGTGTCGTAAGTTTGGATGTGTGAGTGGTGTAATGGATAACGGCTCAAGAATTGGAAATCGGAGAGTCGAATTCCAATCCCAGTCGAGTTTATTATATTCATTTCTTCGTAAATATCCTTGGAAAAGGATTGTATCCACCTCTTCTTCCCCAATTAATTAGTAGGACTTGTATCAGTAAACCATAATTATTATCGCTAAAATAATGCTACAATCTAAAAATATTTGCTGGCTTTAAATAAGCTGCAAAACGTAGATAAACCGTAAAAAAGACGAATTGATCAATGAATCCAGTGTCTAATCTGAACCGGAATTTTTTGAGTTAGTTTAATCTGAGTATGACAACTTTTAATCTAATTTTAAGAGGAGGTGCGAGGGATTAGCGTAAAATGTAGAAACTGCGACCAGAATTCAAATCCCAGCGCTGGGTTTGTGTTCATATTTCACTGTGAATATTAACAGATTCTTGTTGCCGTATCATGGCAGAGTCTACAAAATCCTCACTTTGCAACCTAAACATATTTCCCAAGATATTTACGCGACCTTGTGGCCGAAGAGTTGTTTTCAACCCTACCGGCCCTTTTCCCAACAGATGCAAAATCTCAGCCACTCACTCCTATCGCTATTTCCATGTCAAATGGTCGGACGAGAGATATTCCTTACTACCGCCAGTTCACATCTACACAGTTAGGGCCCTCATGGGTTGAATAATCATTATTCCTTTCGTATTGCATTTGTGAGAAAGAAGTTAGGCTCAAATAACTTCTGAACATCATGGAACAAACATCCAATAGGATGCTTCTCTGATCATTACAATCTCAATCTCGATCAATCATTATCTATCCTGTGTATCATCATAATCCGTTTAACGTACAACATTCATTAGCTCTCTACCTTGTGTGGCTCTTGGAACTTGTATTGGGCGAAGATTTAATTAAAATATGGTGTGTATCCATCTCTCTTCTATCCCAGCTATAAATTGAATTACTAGATTTGATCGGCGAAAAGTTCCAAGATATCTCTCTATTCCAAACCGCGAGGAAGGCATCAGAGAGTGGCTCGTAATTCTTCCAAGAATACACATAGTAATGGACAGTTTGAAAAATAATCGAATTTTCGGAGAAGAATGATTGACTCCTTCTGTAAGCGAAATGACACTCAAAGAAGGTGGAGAGTGTCTTTTTTTAGAATTTCACCCCAAACAAGGCGATAATGCCCCTAAGACGCCAGGGGTTAATTGGAGTGAAGAGAATAAAAATAGATTAGTGAGTAAAAAAGACAATACAAGAACAGGATTAAGAAAGACAGAAGATGGCGATTGTCGTTTATTATTTATTATTATTATTATTATTATTATTATTATTATTATTATTATTATTATTATTATTGTTGTTGTTGTTGTTGTTGATATGATTATTATTATTGTTGTTGTTGTTGTTATTGATATGATTATCATTATTATTGTTATTGTGTTGATATGATTATTATTATTTTTGTTGATATGATTATTATTATTACTATTGTTGTTGATATGATTATTATTATTATTGTTGTTGATATGATTATTATTGTTGTTGTTGATATGATTATTATTATTATTGTTGTTGTTGTTGATATTATTATTATTGTTGTTGTTGATATGATTATTATTGTTGTTGTTGATATGATTATTATTATTGTTGTTGTTGTTGATATGATTATTATTATTATTATTGTTATTGTTGTTGATATGATTATTATTATTATTATTGTTGTTGTTGATATTATTATTTTTATTATTATTATTATTAATTTTTTTAACTTTTTTGATGTAGGCGAGACGTGCGAGAGAAGACACTATTAGAATAGAACTTACTGTTACATCTTGATACTTCAACAGAAAAACGATACCTAATTACCAATCTAGTAGGACGCTTAAATTCATACGATCGATGTCCGAAGACATTAAGACAATTCCCATAAAAAAAATATTTATAGAAAAGTCAATAGATGATGACAATTCTCCGAAGTTTCATTTCTCATCATATATATAAACTCTCCATTACCAGATGTGTATTTTTTGAAAACGACAGACGAGTGACTTCATTTTTATTATATTTCATTTGTTTTTTTCATTTCACCCTAGTTATAAAGCTCAAGTTTTACTTGTGTTTGTCTATTTCAATCTGACAGCGAATTTCCGACGCAAGTTTGATCTTGATATTCAAACTATCCTTAGCATTATTGATTTCTGTTTAACTTGTTTTATAAGCTTTAACAGGAATTAGTAAATGAAAGAAAGAATGAAAGAAGAATTGCAAGGAGGTATAATGTACAGTTGTCGGCAAACAGAACAGCTCAATATGCAAATTATAAACTGGTGCCACCAGACGAACCAAGCACATTTTGAATATCTGTGAATTGTTTTAAGATTCCAAAATCCAAAGAAGAATTAAGATGCCTTTAAATAACTAAGTAAGATATTAAGAAACAGGAAAATTTCTTTAGAAATAAAGAAAAAGTACTAAATTGGCATATAATATCGGTCCTCCTTTGTGGCCGTGAATGCTTGACAATCTCGTCACAAATGAATAAGAGACTTTAAGGCAACAGAAATGTGGCTCTACAGATGGACTATGAGAATAACATAGAAGAAGAAGAAGTTTAGCGAACTGTTATATAATATCGATACTCCTATACGGGGTGCTATGGGTAAATTCTTGCCATTTTATATTTTTAATTTCACGCATGCGTGTTTTTGATTTTGTCGACAGCACAGTATAGCAGGGTCAGTTGGGCATCGTTTTTGAGTAAAATAGCACCATGTCGCAATTCACTCTGTCAGAAATTTCTAAAAGACATTGCTGTACTGATTAGCATTTCAAAGTGTTTGCGGGGATATTTTGCAGACTATTCTAATGAGTCTAATGGTGATTACGAAGTATTTTGTAGTGATCACTAGTGATGGCAATGTTATACCTCCATTTATCTTCACACAGGACCTCAAACTCAACACGTAGGCTGACATCAAGTGCTTTTCGAAGGTAGTCCTGCCCTGGGTAAAGTGATGGCTTCAGGAGGACTTTATGTCTGACAACAGGACTCTCCACTATGACACACAAACAGGAGAACCCAGTCATGGCTGTCAGACAATTTTTATGACCATATCACCTCTTACATCTAGCCACTAACTCTCCAGGCTCAAGCCTCTTTGATTATTATGCGTGGGGCACAGTTGAATGAGAGATCACAAAACTCCTTGTAGCACCAAAGATGAAATGATGGCAAATATTATGGCATCATTCATCAACTTAAACAAAGAGAGCGTCCCGAAGAGTTGCAGGATATTCTCCCTTGAGGATGTGGTTGAAGCTAATGGCGATTTTGTATCTATCTATATTTCTGAGATGAGGTATTATGTACACTATTTGCATTATTCAGATTATTGTCCTCATCTTTGTCACCATATTTATTACAACGTTTCGGCCGTTGTACGCTGTGGCCTTCTTGAGGTGGTTGGAATGTCGAACTGAACCCTTTATTTCACTCGCTGGGGTAGACTGTTCTAGTTCCACCTGCCATGTTTAATGGATGTCAGTTATCAGTTATCTCCTGTTAATTCCCCTCTCCAAGTTCTCCACTGCCTTAACCGGGTATTGAACTCACACTCTTTGGTTCCTGTCACTGGATCTAACCAACGCCTTTATCCACTGTGCCATGTGTCTATCCCTGTGAGTGAAATAAATGGTTCATTTCGATATTCCAACCACCTGAAGTAGGCCGGAGTGTAAAACGGCCGAAATGTTGTAATAAATATGGCGACAAAGATTATTGAATAAATTTACTGTTTACTATTTCAAGACCATTTTGTGTAAATTTTAATAAATATATATTTTGCTTTTTGCGTAATTTAGAGAAAAAATTATCCATCGTACCCTGTATAGCAGCGAATGCTGGACAATCTCTTCACCGATGAAGAAGTGTCATTATAAGGGGACTTTCTTTTAGTAATTTTTCAGGTCAGTCAACATTTTTAAGAACCTATATTTCGACTCGGTTTTTCAGATGCATTCGCGTTTAATAGCGAAAGTATTACCACCGGGCTCTCTTGTACAAATACATAATGGCTGCTTTTCAATCTTCTGTTCTGATTTAATTTGATACTGATATTTGTAAGGTTTCTAACACCTAGTTTCAAAACGAATTTTAAATAATAATTTAAGCTGTTTTCCAGTGCTAGCTTGTGTGCATTTCTAAACTAATTAAATTCGATTTCAATATATATATATGTATATATATATATATACATATATATGTATATATATATATATAACCGGGTGTAACAGAAAAATTGTCAAAATCATATATCAGCATAATTATCCATGCCACGAATGTTTAATATCCCCAAAAATCCCTAAACTAATTGAGTTTCTTTTTCCAGATTTTCAGATAAGACATTTAGCCATCTTGACCCCGTTTGCCGTAGGAATCATTGAAAATGCCTCAAAGCTTTCCAGCTAGAAAGAAAACAGGTTAAAATCGTTTTTGTCCGGCTCACTGTTTTTTTTCCAAATGAGCAATGGTCAGTAGAAAACGACAATTCAGGCCTTCAGCAATGATAGCAAACTTCATACTCTGCCTACAATCACGAAAGTCCATTCAAGATGCATCAAGAGAACGGCGAATAAGTTTAAACACAGGGAACAGTAGAGGGGAAAACAGGATCAGGAGGTCACAACAGAAATAAGTGATCATCATTTCAACTAAAAAAGTAAAAACGAAAGGGAATAACAATGATTCCCGTTGGTTTTTACTTTTTAATTCTGATAATTTCGAAAAGCTTACATGGCAAAAAAATGGTTTCTAATTCAATTATTACGTACTCTTTATTTTAAAGTATCTTCGCAAATATATGTATACCTACTAGCAGCATGGCCCGGCGTTACCCGTGCTTGATTGAAAAAAGGTACGACTTATACAGCAATCGCTATCACTTGACTTAAAATATTTTTGCCCTTCCTTGCCTTTAAACGAGTGCCCTTTACCGTGCTGATGTTGCTACATGCCTTACTTCTTGCCTATCTCACACTGCGAATTCTTTCTAAGCTCTATACTAAACATTAAATCTGTTACGAAAAACGAACTAAACAAAATGAACACAAAACGATTAGCTTTAAAAAAAGGACTCGTAACTGGAAAAATCGAATGAAAAAAAAAAATGTTAACAACAAATACTTTTTCACACCCAACCCAGTTCTGCGGAATCAAAATCAACGTTGAGTTTAAGCAAGCGAATGAGCCAAATGGAATAAAGTGCCATGCAGATTTAAATTTTTCCCACTTGTGACGAATGCAGCTATCGATTTTTTTTTTTGCATGCTAGCATGCTAGTTAACATTCGTGTCAGTCAGCTATAGTCTCTCACTCTGGCTAGTAGAAAATAGCCACAAACTACACTGCCGTATAAGCATGAAAAAATCGATTATTTCCATTCTCGATGGGAGTTGGCCTTCCCACTAACTTGGAGCATGTGCATGTAAATTTTGGTGCAAATCAGTGGAAAACTGTCTTAGTAATAAAAAGGTATAATAACTTTAGAAAGTTATCTGCACACTATCAGTTACTCAAGTTCAATGTGAAAGGACATTTCAAAACTAATGATCATAAAGATAATGTTAAGAAATTTCTAATCTGAAGAGAATTTGGAATCCTACATGTTGCTATCCATTCTAATGGAATCGTTCGATGATTTTGCTGCCAAAGCAATTATTGGCAGATTCATACAATCATTTAGTGAACACAAATATTGTTCTTAATATAGTGCACATCATGCAATGATTTATTGTGCTTTACGAACATCTGTTAAGCTGTACATTGGGCAGTAAGTTATTTAAAAATAACAAGGAATATTAACTTAAAAAGAAATAAATAACAAATTCAATTTATACTGTTTACATTGTTCGGACTGTTGTCCTAATCTTTACTATAATATCCACAACGTTTCGGTCGTTGTCTATTCCGGCCTTCTTCAGGTGATATTTTTGGGAATTTTGAACAGAAAGTAAGTTCAATCCCTGGCCTCAGCGGTAACAACAGCAAATAAAAAAACTTAGATTCAAACTGTAATTTCAGTCTGGTTATTTTTCTTCCTACTATGAGCAACTTATCATCACATATATTATCAAGACGAAACTGGAACTGAGATATCCAAAGGCATCTACCACCAGCTCCCAAAATATCAACTGAAAAAGGCCGAAGCGTACAACTGCCGAAACGTCGTGAATTTAGTGGTAAATGTAAAGGAAACAATCGTGTAAATAGTTACAATATCTCATATCAGAAATATAGACACATGTAAGAAATTCATTTGTACCATTCTGTATTTACACTTGGCATCTACTGCCAGTAATTGTGCAGTAGATGTACACAATATTTACACTTGGCATCTACTGCCAGTAATTGTGCAGTAGATGTACACAATATTTACACTTGGCATCTACTGCCAGTAATTGTGCAGTAGATGTACACAATATTTACACTTGGCATCTACTGCCAGTAATTGTGCAGTAGATTTACACTGTATTTTCTAAGAAATACAACATTTTCTCCACAAATATTTACTTGTACCCGACTTTTTGAAATGTAATTTTTAAAATGTTATTTATTCGTTATGAAAACTAAATGATGGCATGGTAGTTGCAGGCCACTTTGTCACTAAGCAACCAATATTTTTTAAACTTAGACCGCGCCTGCCAGCAAGTATATATAATTTCATGATTTCGAGTGGACACTCACACAAATTTTAGCTTTATATATCAGATGTGCAAATATTAAAATTGTAAATAGGAATCCATTTTTTTAAAATTAGCTTAAATGTGAAATTAAATTAATGTCGATTCGCGCATGAGATGCTGATAAAATCGTGCGTTCCCTGGTAGCATAAATAGAAGGTTAAAATATTAGTGATTCATTCGTTAAGACTCAGTTGCATCCGGATAGGTCGCGTCCTTGATAACTGTGCTCTTTTCAAACGGTCGGCAGTTTGAATCTAGAAATTAATTATCGGCTTACTTGTTCTCTGATGATTTTCAGTGACCCCCGAGCAGAAGGAGAAGCGACGAAATCTGGTTTATTGATAACAGATACACGAGCAAAAGAACTGACGATATCAATGACGTGTATTTGAAAGCAAAACACGAATAATATGCAAAAGAGCCGAGATATTCCTAATTAAAAGGCAGAATTGTATTCAGCCTAACGCAATCAAACATGCCACATTGATCAACAGAAAGCCACATATGTGTGTACGTGTGTGTGTGTGTATGTGTGTATGTGTGGACATTGAAGTCAACGCCCAGAGGCGAAGTCTGTTTCATGCTTCAACACAATCACCGATGGCCTAAGACTGTGTTTAAGCATGACTGTCGAATCTGCGTATTGACTTCAATGTCCACTTATATTTATATTTGCATACGCTCTATCACTGATATTGAGCACTTTAACCCATATATATAGCATACCCCAAAACTATATTTTATGATTATATATATATATATATATATATATATATATATATATATATATATATATATATATGATATATAGTGTGTGTGTGTGTGTGAGTTAGTTAGTTAGTTAGTTAGTCTGGAAGGTGTGGGGGCTCGATCTCAGCGTGAGGCACGTTCGAAAAATTGCCTTTAAACAATACCCTTGTGCAGGAAGATTTGGGGGCCGTCGATAGCTGTGCTAGCACTAAATTACAAGTCATAGTGATCCAGGGTTTGAGAGTGCTGGCCTTGTTCACATTGATTAGTTTGAGTGTTTTGTTTTGGCTTGACTTTGCCGGCTTTGTTCAGATTGTTGATCACGCTAGATAACACGCTCTCTCCCAGAAACTGTAACTAAGGTCTGCTCAGCATAGTTGCAGTATAAAGCACAGGTGGGCTATGTGGGTATTGAACAAACACAAATGTGCCTGATTCAGCGTCTACAATAGGGATTGGATAGCCTCCCTAGTAGAGGGTATCCTCGAATACGAGTGGCCAGGTATATATATATATATATATATATATATATATATATATATATATATATATATATATATGGTACGGAGGTAAAAGTAGCGTCATGTTTGGTCAAAATTCAGTCCTTAGAAGGTAAAACTGGAGTAGACCCTTCAAGACTTCGGCCTGGGAGATATGGAGGCTGTCCAGACTATATACCCACGCTCCCATCTCGGCCGCAACGACATCATTCAAAGGAATACAAGGCATTACATTTGGGGTCTGCTTGACTGCAGGATTTACCGGAAGGTAACTTCATTCAACGTATTTCAAAAATCTATAACTGGTAATATTTCCCCTGCAGAAATGTATCGCTGTTAATATTTTTCAAAAATGTATAGCTGGTAAATTTTTTTTCAAAAATGTATTGCTGATAATATTTTTTTTTTCCTTCAAAAATATATTGCTGGTAATATTTTTTTCTAAAATGTATTGCTGGTAAAAATGCATTGCTGGTAATAATTTTGACAAAGTATTTCTGGTATGAAAACCTATTTTTACACTTTCATAGTATTTTTAACCCATTTTTTTTTGGGGGGGTAACTATTTACCCATAACTGGGACCCTAACTGGTGCTACTACCCCGGATCAGGTGATTCCATGCTCCTTAAAATCTTCTGATCAGAGGCAAACATAATTTATCGTTTTATCCAGGATGCGGATGTTGTTTCAGGACGGATCAACTTTGGTCAAACAGTAGTTCATCGTACTAATTAATTTGTGGAGGCAAAACGCCACCATTTTGAGCATCTATTTTGATTTTAGAGCCCAAGTTGAACTTATGTAAATCTCGTGAGGATTCAATCAATTTTGTATTATATATATATATATATATATATATATATATATATATATATATATATATATAGAGAGAGAGAGAGAGAGAGAGAGAGAGATAAACCTAGTGAGCCAGACAAACCTACCCAGGTTTCACCTAAGTGGATCGTCAGGGAAATATATATATAATCAAATGGATAAATATCTGTAAATGTTCGAGCAATCGTTCGTATAAAAATACATATATGTCAGGGTAGGTTGATTTTCAACTTTTTTTTGAATATCAAAAGTTGGGTATTAGTATGATAAGTACTGGCACCAAAAAGTACATTTGTAACTTGCCCCAATTTTTGAGCATTGAGTTTAAAAGATCATCTAATACGAAGCACCAGAAAATCTTTGTTTTTGATACGTTTAGATATGAAATGGCTTAAAGTATTTATAATTTAATTCCAGAAAGGTTTGTCAATTTATATTATTCAAATGAAATGAATACAATATATCAAAAAGCAGCAATTAAATTGAAATTATAAATCCCCACCCCAACCTCAACAGCTCAGATAATCTGCGTTTTACCTCATTAATTGAGATACGTCAGTAATAACATTGCAAGATATTGTAAAACAGTTATTTTTTTCTCTTATCAATGAAACAAAAGCAAACAAGTATGAATTCTGCTCGGAACAAATTAAAGGATGATCATTTTAATATAAACTACCATTGTAATTTGAACATTCTTCTAAAAAAATCTTCTGCTTATTAATAGTGGGTCTTTTAAGTTTCTATTTTATATAATAACTGTAAGGCAAAAGGTTATATTAGGTTGGTGCAAAAATATTGTCGTTTTCTCACATAGTAACATATGTTAGAAAACGACAATATTTTTGCACCAAACTAATAAAAGTCATGACAAAAACCAAAAAAAAATTAGACAACTCTAATTTTGTCTCAATCATTGATGAATCTAGAAGTTCATAATCAGAAACTTCTTCTGTGAATCCAGGCTCACAAACTCCATTTTGGGACAGTTCCATCAATTGAGACCAATGCATTGCATCAAAATTTATCTTTGATATTTTTAACCTCTTTCTGGTTGGCTCTGCACTTCTGAAAAAAATTTTTTAAAAATTAAGTCAAAATAAAAAATTAACCTTACTTGTCTTAATTTTTTATAATGAAATTAGGATAGTACTTTAAAATGAAACTATAAATCAATGAAATCATTTTAATCAATATTATGTGAATTACTTACCTAATGGCTAAAATTCTATTTTATAGCTTCTTCCCTCACTTCCAGTTCATCTAATTTCAGCCTTGCATACAACATATTTTCTGGTAGGAGACCAAAATCATTATGTTGAATATTTTCAAATGCAATCTCCTGAATTTCAGGTGGTAGTTCCTTAATTCTTTGCAACATATTGAAAATATACAAATGCTGGTTATGAAATTTATTGTACCTTTTAATTCCAAACCAGCTAACTGCATTCACTCCAACAATAAACTGGATAAGCCTGTGTAGTTTGGAAAATATTTTTTAAGGTAAATGTCTGGAGTCCACAAACACATTAGTCTGGTGGCTAATGTCAACCATCTTGCTTGATTTAAGGGACAATTTTCCATGCAGCATATCTAGGGTTGACTTTCCCTAGTAAAATCCCAACCGCATTCTCTAAAAGAAGTATCTGATCACTACTCAGATCAACTGTCAGTTTGATGCTAGAATGTTGGCTAAAGGACTAACTATGGGTACAAATTTGACCTGGGGCAAATTATGATAGTCATTTGTACACAATCTCCCAAGTGGACCAATAAATGATGTTGGATATCTTGTGTTGTCGTCAATGTGGTTAAAAACAGATCTGAAAAGAAGCTCATTTTTATGTAGAGTGCAACCAAGGATTTGTAATTTTCTTTTTATTTGTTTCTCTAGAACTGTAACTAGCTCAGCTTCACAGCCAGTGTATGGGTGTTGTCCAGTAAAAAAGCCTTTGGGGTATCAATACTGTTATACTCCTGCCAAAAACCTAGCAACCTCCTTTGTTAAAACAACGCCAATTACTCCAGTAGTAGTGATAACTCTATGAGTGAGGTATTTTCCACATTCACCACAACCCATCTCCTGTATAATGCTGTTCCGTTCCCCTTTTTTTTTCTGTAATTTTTTTATTTCCATCTACCTCCACATTCTCTTTATGTAGCAATGTATATTTGTCATGTCTTCCGTCACCAACAATACAAATAATTTTTTCTGCTTTATCAATGTGATTTTGATGGGAATTTTCTTTTGTTCTTTATTTTGCACGGTCTACTTTAGATTTAACCAAAATTATGTCTTCAATATTAACATAGCCTTCAAATCTAAAAAAAAAAACCATTTGCAAAGCTTGCTCCTAAGCTTGATGAATCATCACCCCTGATCAACTCAGTAGCATACCGATGAATTTTTAAAAGGCTGTAAACACCCTTGAAATGTCTGGCAAGCTCATATTCTTCATGTATTTCATCGCTATTTGATGACTGGAAAGAATAACATCCTGATCATAAGATGTGGAGGCAATAGGAGATGAATAAATTTGTTCTTGGCTTTCTCCTTCCACTACACTCCTTTTGGGTTTTTGAATGGTAGTTTTAAAAACAGGTCCCAGTTGGAAACTACCCTTGGGTCCTATTTTGGCTCTCTGGTCTTTTAAAAATTCTCTGTCTTCCACTCATTCCTGAAATATTAAATTTTGAAATAGCAAAGTTTGTTAAGTATTAGTAAGTATTTTTTAGAAAATAATTCTTCTGGATGATTTATCGAAAAGTAAGCAGCTCCGTTTTATCTAATGGACAAGGTAGTCCTCCAAATTTTGTATCAGTAACACTTCGAGTAAAAAGTACAGTTCGTATTCCAACTATTTTTATAAAAATATCTGAAAAAAAATGTTTATTCTGTTATAAAAAAAAATTAAACAAATTGAATTCTAAATTCTAAAGTGAAATAAAAATCTAGAAAAATATAATAAAAGATGAAATAATAAGTATGTATTTACTTACCTTACGAAATAAATGTCAATCACTTTTTACGCTGATGCAAAAAAACAAACAAACTCGCGAATGGAAAATAATGTCTTCAAAAATAAAATAAATTGAATATCACAGTGAATATAAAGTTCTTTCTTTCTTTCTTTTTTAAGAATTAAATTTATTAAAATAAAAAAAGAATACACTTAATTATTTTTCTGTTTTAAATCGGCTTGATAAACTTGAAACAAATGTTAGCAAAAAACACGTTGAATGCTAAATATATTTCCGGTGCAGACTGAAAAAATAACCGCCTAAAACAAACTCGAATTTGTTTATAGTTTATAGAATCTTAAATGAAATATTTTTTGTAGTGTTTGCTTTTTTAATTTACTTTTCTTTAATTTACCCAGAACTCCATGATTTTGATTAAAATAAAACATTTTTAAGGCTATTTTTCCTATTTCTTTCTTCAAAATCCGGTGTTAATTTGACCTACTTATCTTTTCGATTAGCACCGGGCGAAATTCAGAATATTAGATTATGTTAATATTTAAATGCATTTGCGCAAAAATTGGTAAACTTTCAGAGAAAAATATTTTGTGCAGTTATTATTTATGTTAACTAACAACTTTCTCTGGGTAGAGTTAGTTGTGGATTCAAAATCGACCTACCCTAATATGTATGTACCATATAGTGTTTAGAAAAACAGTACTCGATATTAAATAACAAATATCTTAAAAATATACATAATACCTTAAAACTCGGAGTTTCATGTTGTCTTCAATCATCTGATGCCAGTTTTGGGCTTCCTCCGTTTCTTTAATATTCTGGTTATCGCGAAATATTTTATTATTAGATTCCGTTATTATTGTTGTTATATATTTAAATGAATTGTAGTTTAATTTTGAATTTGAATTTAGGCCCATCATTTAATACCCCAGAAGCAAACAGGAAATTAACATTATCAAACAGGGCCAGAAACCCATCCTGTTCCATGAGGGTTCCCTGTGGACCAACCATAGCAATCTTGATGTTTTATTGCCATGGTTGCATTTGATTCAGCGTAAGCTTTTGAACTAGTTTGTATCTTATTACTTTGGCGTCTAAGGTTTATCTTTGATATTCACAACACTTGCCTCTATAGGGTTGAAGGGATTAAACTTCTATGCAAATGAAGCGCACAAACAAATTGACCGACTAAGAAAAAACCTAATTAAATTCTTCAAAGGTCATAGTCTGAGCATTGCCACCACCACCAATGCTACAATAATCAATTTCCTGGACGTAACATTTGACCAATCTAATGGTCTTTATAAACCATATACTAAAGATTTATACAACCACAGATACATCAGCAAACAATCCAGCCACCATCTTAGAATACTAAATAATTTGCATGAATCGGTCCAATTTAGGTTTTCCCCCAACTCTAGAAATAAGGATATTTTGACAAACATAAAGGCAAATATATAGAAGCACTAGAACATAGTAACCATAAAATTAACCTCGAATTCTTAGTCAATAGCAACAATGACGTCAACAAACAAAATGTCGCAAATGCAATATAATATGGTTTAACACACCTTTCAGCAAAAATTTCAAAACTAATATCGAATTTTTTTTTAATCTATAAACACTTCATTCACACCCAACGCTAAATAAGATTTTCAACAAGAACATCTCATTTAGCTACAGTTGTGCCAAAAACATTGACAAGTATATATAAAAGCGCAACTGATCCATTCTAAACACGCTTCAACAACCAACAAAAAAACAACAACCCCACAACTAAGGAATGTAACTCCCGAAATGATATACTGGAATATGCATACACCTGTGTTCTCCCTCACTGGAATATGATTGGCTGGTGTCCGTCATAAATACCGAGGGACGTGTAGGTAGGAGAGAGTCAAGAGAGCCTTAGTCTGACAGCTAAGTCTATAAGGACGCCCATTGGACTACACCATTGATCTACACTTCTTATCTGCGACTACGACGCGTACCAGTCGATTACTGCTACCGTATTCTACTTGGTTATAGTAGCCAAAACCACTTAGCTACTTCGTTCAAATATATCCCTTT
>OZ010578.1:47649557-47769557 GCA_963932145.1 Acanthosepion lycidas | reverse complement strand
TTACTGATATAACAGAATTCGTCTGTATTTATTCAATTGAACTCAGCGGAATACATGAAGGGATAAAACAGCCAACATGAAAACCCACTTCAGACAATAATTATTTTAAAGTTTTTGAAATTCAATTTTTCAGTGTGCTACCAGGGATGTAAAAGAGGATAAATAAAGCAATTGTTAAGTTTGATGAAAATTGGTTGAAGATTCAACGAAAAATAAAAAAACTAGTATTAATCGCCATTTTTTTTATATTCACATCGGTTTTCAAGACATGAATGGACTCAATTATCAAGTTAAATGACTGTTAAAAAAATCAACGTATTGTTGGCTACGATTAGGTGAAGTTTGTATTAGATTGCTTGAATGTTTTTCATTTAAAATTTGTGTTGAAATCGATTTTTCTTTCCTTTTCCGCGGTTTTTCACTAAACGCAATGGCGTAGATGTAAAAATGAGGTATCGTTGAGCTCCTTATGATGTACGTAACCTACATACCCAGTTTGAACTGAAATTAGAGGCAAAAAGTTGAATTTAACGATTTTTGATCGAATTTATCGATTATGGATTTTATTAAAAATTATCGATTTTTTAAAACCCAAAACTTATATCTTACATTGTACAATGTATATGCCAACTTTGGTCAAAATCGGTTGGATGGATCTCGAGTGAAAAGGTATCACAGACAGATAGACATCCTCTGTTTTATATATATATATATATATATATATATATATATATATATATATATATAATGAGATAGATATTCAGATCGATAACCCGATATTGATATCAGTGTTTTTATGCAAGTACATGTATGCGGGTATTTCTATACAGATAGATAAAATAACTTAGATACACACACATACATATATATATATATATATATATATATATATGGGGAGAGAGGGAGAGAGAGTGGGGGGATAGATAGATAGATAGATAGATAGATAGATAGATAGATAGATAGATAGATAGATAGATAGATAGATAGAGAAATATAGAGAGAGAGAGTGAAAGGAGATAGACACATACATACATACATACATAGAAACGAAAATATTGGGATATATATATATATATATATATATATATATATATATATATATATATATATATATATATATGCAGATAGATAGATAGATAGATAGATAGATAGCCTAATATGTTTTTATGTAAGTGTATATATTCCTATATATGTGATGAAGAGAAATCATCTGAGAGTCTTTGAATGTAAATTTTCTACACGTGATGTCATTGTCTTTAAATAGATAGACAGATAGATATGAACAGACTGAGATAGATAGATAGATAGATAGATAGATAGATAGATAGATAGATAGATAGATAAAGAAACAGACTGAGATAGATAGATAGATAGATAGATAGATAGATAGATAGATAGATAGATAAGGAACAGACTGAGATAGATAGATAGATAGATAGATAGATAGATAGATAGATAGATAGATAGATAGATAGATAGATAGATAGATATAACCTGTGAATGAAAGAATGGAATTCATTAAATAAACCGGTATAAAGCTGGTTAACTTAAATTTAAAATCCATGAGCCCTTAGATTGCCAATAGACGGCAAGGCAGATTAGGGGAAAAGAACTAAAAGTGTAGGGAAACGTCATACAGTAAATGGATTAATTTGGTTATTAATACTATTGTGGAATGTATGACAAAGGTTTTCAAGAAAAGAATGCATTCTTGAAATTTCGAAATTTACTGATATCAAGAAGATAAACTCAGTAAATTTCAAAATAAGTTATTCCAAAAATCGCTTGAAAATAAAACAGTACTAGGAATTTTAAATTAATTCTAGAATTAATTTTAAAGTTTTAGTTTCTGTTTTTGGAACATGGTAATTCCTTTGTGGCGATGGGGACATATTTTAAATTAGTTCATTTATAACATACATACATACATACATACATATATATATATATATATATATATATATATATATATATATATATATGCAAATATATTGAAAAAATAGGAAAGAACCCTTATATTGATGATTCGAAGTTCTTCAGTAAATTAAATTGAATTCACTTGAAAATGAAACAGACCTAGGTACTTTAATTTAATCTAATTCTATAATTGAAATGGAAGATTTTAGCTTCTGCTTTTGAAGCATGGTAGTTTCTGTGTATCGATGGAATCATATTTTTTTAAATAGTTATAATATATATATATATATATATATATATATATATATATATATATATATCGAGATAGATAGTCATATAGATAACCTGATATTGATATCAGTGTTTCTATGCAAGTACATATATGTGGGTATTTCTATAGAGATAGATAGATAAAATAACTTAGGAGATACGCACACAGAGATACACACACACACACACACATATATATATATATATATATATATATATATATATATATATATATATATATATATATATATATATATATATATGAAGAGAGAGGGAGAGAGAGTGGGGAGATAGATAGATAGATAGATAGATAGATAGATAGATAGATAGATAGATAGATAGATATAAAGAAAGCGACAGAGACTTATGTAACTCTTATACACATGGCCTAGAGATTACTTCAAAGCATGAAAAAGGTTGTCGCCCTAGGTATATCGTATTTTATATTTTATATTATTTTTATATTTACCTCCATTCTATACTTAATATTTAACACTTTAACTCATAAATATAGCATACCTTAAAACTATATTTTATTCCATATATATATATATATATATATATATATATATATATATATATATATATATATATATATATATATATATATATATATATATGCATGTGTTCGCAGTATTAGCGTTTGTTTACATTCGTAAAAACAATACGCTAGATTTAGTTGTTTCTCTCTGTCGAATGTAGATAGCTCAGTGGTAGAACCTTTGATTGATCGGTTGGGTTTCGATCCGGGCTTGAAATATTCGGGTGTCTAGTCGCACTGAGGAACTGTTATACAGCAAAACAGTCCTGTCTGCGAATGACATATATATATACATATATATATTCACATTCATTTTCGCGAAAATATCGTAAAACTCTATACACATGAACAAAACACACTGAAAACGTATTTTCAGTAATATCTGTTTGGTTATAATAAATTTCAGAATAGAATCTATTAATGTTCGAAGTGATGCTTTAAGTGCATAAAATACTCAAGAAAGAGACTACCAAAACAGCAGCAAACAAACTGGGAAAGCGTTTTTTTTTTATTCGAAATGATTTATTGCACAATTACAAGACGTAAGTTACATGACTTTATTGTCGCTGTTATATTTTGTAAACTTAAACTCAAACAATAGTATATTTCATTCAAGCGTCGAATTAAATTTCAGATAACAACCATGTTTGTAAACTTTTATATCATCTTGCGAACTTCCGGTACGAGAATCACTTGGCAAGATCCATAATTCATGTTAGTAATTGATTTGTTATGTTTTTTTACGGCGATGTCTTACGGTTATTTAAAGCTAGAACATATCTTTTTGAAGTGTAAAAACATTTTTTTTTTTTTTTTTTGCGGGGAGGACGATTGAATATTCTATTATGTTGATGGCAGCTATTTACTACTGTCTCGATAGTAAATCTTATCAGCTGTCTCAGGTCAAATTGGCGGCTGATATAAATAAAACAACCTTCGGTCTGTTGTTAACTGGGGAAAAGTATTGTTTCCTAACAACACAAAATTAACTGCTTTCTATTAATCCAATGAGTACCTCTCTCAGCCTTCCATTTGCGCTAAAGTTCTCGGCTGACATAAAATGGAAAGACTATATCGAATCCATTGATAGGTCAGCTGCTAAGAAAGTTGGTTCACTGTGCCTTCTTACCCTCCAGAATCTATCTTACAGTTTACCATTCGTCCATTCTTAGATTATTGATACCACATATGGTCCGGGTATCCTATGATGGATAAATTATCGTTTAACTAAATATTAATACTGAAATCTCATTTTAATAGATATATTTACCAAATTTACACATAAAAAAACTTGAAATACTAAATAATAAATTAACTCAATAAAATCGCCATTGGCTTCTACCACAGCCTCCAGACTAATTCAAAATCTCCTGCAACCTTTCTAAACAGTCTCCTTTTTTTTTCTTTTTAAAAAAAATTGGTAAATGTTGCCATAATCCTTCTTTCAGTTCATCTTTGGTGTTTCAAAGAGTTTTGTTTGTCTCTCGCTCAACTACACCCCAAACATAATAATTGAGGTGGATGCAGACTGGGGAGTTACATGACCAGGGATAAGAGGTGATATAGTCTCAAAAATTGTCTGATAGCCATGACTATGTTCGCCTGCTTATGTGGCATGGTGCTGAGTTCTGTTGCCAGACATAGGGTCTTCGAGCAGCCACACTGTTGACCCAGAGCAGCACTACCACCTCAAGCAATATCTGCAGATTTCATGCAACGTTTTCAAAATCCTCTGTATTTTGCTCAGATTGTCACTCAAACATGTTCGTATTTTAGCTTCAGTGCGAATGCCAAGCAGGTCAGCATGACGTTTCAAAATTTCTGGTGGACTGAATTGCGTCATGGGGCCCTTTTCCTCACTGAGAGTGCGTAACTATCATCAGACACACACACACACATATATATAATAGCTGGCCACTCGTATTCGAGGATACCTGTCAATCTCTAGCCAATCCCTATTTCAGACGCTCGCTCAGGCACATTTGTGCTTGTTCAACACCCACAGTGACCACCTGTTTTTTATACTGCAACTATGATGAGCAGACCTTAGTTACAGTTTCTGGGTGAGAGCGTGTTATCTAGCATGATCAACAATCTGAACAAGGCCAGCACTCATGACGACGATGACTTGTGACTTCATGCAAGCACAACTATCGACGGTCCGTAAGATTTCTGTCTACCCAATTTCACTCAGAAAGCTTGGGTCAACCCGTGGTATGGTTTTCACACACACACACTCACTCCGAGACATATATATATATATATATATATATATTTGTGTGTGTGTGTGTGTGAAATGCGTTATTAAAAATAGTTTTCCTTTGATTTATATATATATATATATATATATATATATATATATATATATATATATATATATATCATAAAAAGGCTTAAACACTAATATTCCATGGTCATAATTTATTCCATTGGAATCGTAAATACGATCCAATTCATCAGACCTAGAAATTCAAAAAGAAAACAGAAAAAACAACCCCTTTTTCTTTTCTTTTCTTTTCCTCTCACTCCCTCTTATTCTGATCTTTATGATTAGATCGTCTATGATGTGTGTATGTCCCCACGAAATGTATCTTTAATGTATTAGACATCCGACAACATTCATGTTTCTCTCACTTAAACCTCTTCCACTCACCTCTCTAAAACTTCTCTCTGTTAAATTTTAATCTCCCACCCTCTCTTGTCTGTTACCCCTCTCTTTAGCTCTAACATTCGTCCCACACTCTCTCTAAATTCTATTTTTATTTCCGGAGTTGTTTTTTCTATTTTCCTTTTTGAATTTGTAGGTCTGATGAATTGGATCGTATTTAAGAAGAAATTATGACCATGGAATATTAGTGTTTAAGCCTTTTTATTATATCTTTACTCTGTCCTGGACATTAAGTTCTACCTGGATTCTATCCTCTTGGAAGTTTTTATTAAAAAAATTTATATGTAGGTGTATGCACCTATGTATATATATTTATATATTTTGCATATTTATGTGTATATTTACAACTAATATTATATATATATATATATATATATATATATATATATATATATATATATATATATATGATTTAGGCCAACCAGTGGATTTTGAAGAACCTCCTTAAAAATGAAGTTTGCGTGCCTTTCTCAAAACTAATTTACGAGTCCCCATCCGACCGATAACATCAGGAAGTGTCTCCTTCCTGAGCACTCAACTCAGGTCCCATGGTCAGAAAGCGAATGATCTATCCACTCCGCCCCGCGCCCATGATATATATATATATATATATATATATATGTGCGTGCGTGTCAGTGTCTCTATCATATTTTATTTATGTAATTGCTATTAACCAACAGATGGTGCTAAATGTTTCCTTTTATTTTCATTTTTTTCTAGTTAAATACGATTATGATAAGACGCAAGTTGCTACTTGAAATACGTATTCTTATATTAAATAAATATTGCTGCTTCAGAACCTGAGTCTTGTTCTTAAATAGGCTTCTTAAATCTCGACTGTCATATGGTTGTCATGAACGTTCAGAAATGTATAAAAAAATGTATACAACCGTTTTCTCAGATCCATGAATAAAAATGGTATCCAGCAATTGAACCCTGTAGCTCTGAAAGAAAACAATCCATAATTGGATCCCGTAGAATGGGGCTACAGAATCTCCAAATGCTCATGATTTGGGGATATCTCACAGCAGCAATAACTAAAACAAAAGGCATATATAAAATAACGGAAATAATGATGTACTTTCTGAGCCTACACACTGTCTTAAGCAAAAGGTTAGGAAGGAAACATCCACCAATATTAGAAAGAGTGATAAAAGTTAGTGGGAAACGTATTTTCCTGAAATTTTTTAAGAAAAAGATTTTATAAATTACACCTAGCACTATCATTAACTTTTCGGTAAAGGACTGTTTCCTTATAAGGAAACAGTTATTGTTACAGTTACCATTTCGTTATCATTAAGTCATTTTGGAGTATCAGGTTTTATTAAACCAAGGGTAACATAGATATATATGCATGGATAAAATCGAACTATATTTTACCAGAGAAACGGATATCTTATCAACCCAATAAAGAACTGTTTTCATTATTTTACATGTTCGCATAAACTCTCCACCTATGGAGAATCTCTGGAAGGGATTTCTTAATTATGAATCACTTCCTAACAGGTAGGTCACAGAAGTCATGTTATGCCCATAAGATCGACGCCGGCGTTCCTCCGGGTCTCTCGGTCCTACCCTCTTCTAATCTATATTAATGATCTACCTAATAACATATTTCGGTCTTTATAGAATATCTATGCTGATCGGACAACAGGGTCACGCACAGAATCTAGAAGCTCATCTTTTCCTCCGACCTAGCCCTGATGGTTCAATGGAGGAAGGACTAACTTTTTAATATTCAGTAGGCACAAGACTAAACTAGTAACGTTCCACCATCAACGACTAAACTTATCATGATTGCCTAAAAAAGCTTTAAGTCTGAAACGCTCCCCAGACCTCAAGTAGAACTCATGCATACTATACTCGCTGAATCACCCACGCCTTGCTGCGTGTCGCACTTTTTTTTTCTTTTTGTAAGAAAATGATGATTGATTTCAATTCATTGTTATAATTTGTAGAGAAAAATAATACATTTCTATATCACTCAATGATGTTGCTGATGTGACCTCCATCTTCTGGATTTCTCCTATATTTTGGATAGGAGTCATTTTCTTGTTCAAATTTAATTTTAATTTAAATCAAAAGGAAAAAATCAGTGGTAAGTATGCACCCCCGGGACCTCCTATGATGAAAATAATATATACTTATCCGAGTAATCAAGGAGTCATCCATTGTTCAAATTTAAACTTAATTTATATCAAATGTAAGTAAAATTTTATTGGAGGGGTTTGTACCTTACCCCTAAGGACCCCTTTCATCAAAATGAAATATATTTATTCAAGTACGCTGGATAAAGTAGATTCAGAATATATATGGTTATAGAGGTCTATCTCAAAAATCCTAAAATGCGTTCGATAACAGAGTTTACAACATTATATATATATATATATATATATATATATATATATATATATATATATATATATATATATATATATATATGTATATATATATATTGCTAACTAGCTTAAATGCTGCACTATCTGGGGGTCATTTAACCTAACTCCCGGAGAGGGCTCTTCATTGTACCTTCATCATAATAGGTAGGGAGGTGTAGATGCAATAGACAACAATAAACTACAGAAGAACTCAAAATTAATTGCTGAATTTAAGTATTACATTAATAGTTAAGCTTACTTTTTAAAAGTTCAACAGTAATTCTTCTGTGGCTACTTAATTTAAAGGCAATTTGATGTACGTAGGTCTTTACTTTCCGTGCAAACAATTTTTTTTACTTCATGAGTCTGATTCTTTTGATTTCGTTCCTTATTTCTTCTAAAGGGTGTTCCAATAACTTTAATGTGAAGTAAGTTTGATCATTTAATGATTTTTTTTCTTTTTCTTTCAGATTTGGCGGACATTTGGGCGATATTATTTTTCACGCATAATTGCCATGACTTAAATAACATGATTCAATAGAGAGATAAAAAATTTTTCACCACGAACACTGATTTATTTACTGCTGAATTTTATATAATCCGCCTTAATGAAACACCCTTTATAATAACACAACTTGCAATACTTTTTGACGCACATTTGTATGTGTCTTCTTCTAATAAACTTTTAATAAAAAATGAAGAAAGGGTGTTTATTTCCTGATTCAGTCATGGAGAAGAATGATATCTGTCAGTGATAATTATAATAACAATCAATATAATGATATAAACAATGTTGCAGATGATATAGAGTCTACATTGTAGACAGTTAATCTGATTAACGTAATGGCGTTGATAAATGTCGTGATAGGGGTGATAATTGTTATAGCGGCATGAGCAGTGTATTTCTCACGCTACTGACTGAATATGTAGGACGCTAGCGTAGAACTAGGGGAAACTTTTAAAAACAGAGAATAGAAACGGTTTGTTGTTTCCATCATGGACGGATGGAAACGCAGAAACAATTATTTGGTTGGTGCACAATTATAAGGCGTTATTGTAGGCGACTTATTTTTTAATAAAAAAAATCTATTTTATTTACTTTTTTGGATAAAAATATTATTTTATTTTCAGGTTAGAAAAATGCCTGTCGATAATCATACGCTCCGGAATAATCATTTAAATATGTAATTGTTGAGTTGTTACGTTTCTTTTTAATATAATATATACTGTTTAAAAACGCCTGATAATTATGCACCAAACTCATAGAAACAATATCCTTACCAGAAAACTCTGAAGCCATAAAGAGCTTATAAAAGACAATTCTGAACGTCACGCAATTCCGAAGCTGAAATCAACAAAAAATAAATGTAACTGTACATTATTATTAATTATTATTTTTAACGGCGTGTTCCTTCAATCATAAGCAATCATGCTCTCCACAGGTTTTTTTCCATATGATCTGTGAAACGCTATGGCAACTTTAGAGAGATAGTGTAAAATATATCTGATTCTTTCTTCACGGTTTCGAATTCAGAACATTTTTTTTCTAAACTGAATGCTATCCAAGTCTAGAGATACTAGTTTACCCTGCTATTTAAGCAACAGTTGTATGCGTTATTTCCCTCTGCCGATGAAATTACAAATTAATTGAATTTTTATAAATGCCAAGTCGTTTCAGAACGCAGACAATCATGTTTCTCCGCACAATCCATTTTTATTGTCTTGTGAATTGCTATGATTCTTTGGAAAGATAGTGAAGTGGTTTTCCATTGATTTCCCTACGGTTTCGAAATCAGAATCGTCCTTCTCGAAGATTCCCCTAATTTATTATCTGTGAACTGTCATGATTTCTTGGAAAAGGTTTCTCGATACCTTCTCGAAATTTTGGAATTAAGAGTTATCCTTGGCAAAGGTAGCGAGTCTGGATTACTTTTCTATTTAAATCCTACGCCCCACCACACTTTCGATTACTTTGTTATCTTTGAGTTGTCATGATTCTTGGTAAAGAGGTTAGAGTGGTTTCCCGTTGCCTTCTCTACGGTTTGGAATACAGAGTAGTTCTTCTCTAGGATTCCTTTTCTTTATTATCAGTAAATTTACATTACTACTTTGGAAAGAGATTTGAGTAGTTTACCGTTGCTTTCTCTACGGTTTGGAATAGAGAGTGTTCTTGGAAAAGAGATTAAAATGGTTTCCCGTTCTCTTATTTACAGTTTGAAATACAGAGTAGTTCGTCTCTAAGATACCTTTTCTTTATTATCAGTGAATTGCCATGATTTCTTGGGAAAGACAGTAAATTAGTCCCTCGCTCCCTTACTCTTCTTCCTTTGATTTCAGACTGAAAATTTGCTTTTAGAGAAAGATTTTACGAATTTCAACCAAAAACAGTACTGGCTGCTCAGTCGGTGCTTCCTTCTAGGGAAACGGCTAATATTACCATTACCTATTTATCCTGGGTCGTGTTTATGACGATAAACTACATCCAACAGAAAGGCCTCTAATCTGGAGGATGTAAGGAACGTGGAACCAGCTCTTAATTGCTGTTGTTCCCAGCTCTACTCTGACCCTGTTTGGTAGCATCTGTTAGGATCCCAGCTGAGGGCAAATAGTGACCCCCACAAAATGGGGTCAAAACATTAAAATATAAAAATATTTTAGAAAATGTTACCAGCAATATATTATTAGGAAAAGTACCAAAGCTCATAAGAAAAGAAAATTTCGCTTTAAATGACCTATATAGAGTTGATATGCCATTAAACACAACAAAACGAACTAAAACAAAACAAACCAAAATAATTTGTACTAAATTGATTTTTTATTATCTTGTGAATTGTCATGAAGTGTTATAAAAGATAATGTAGTGCTTTCGCACTGAAATATTTTTTAAGTAATTCACCCCAAGCAAGGCGGGAGTGCCAGTAGCACGCAAGGGGTTACAGAGGGTAGAGCACAAGAGTAAATAGGCGTGTTTAGGGAGAGGATAAAGAGAAGGACGGGGAACAAGATCAAGGCATCTGAAGATGTCGATTGATATTACACTTGAATATTTGAAAATTATAATTATCAGGGAACAAGCAAGAGGAAGGGAGTTCCACAGACAGGAAGTGCGAGCTGTTTGAGTAGAAGAGACGGTTATATTCAGCCGTTTCGACAGTGAAATGGTGGGACCGAGTTGCCAACCTTGTAGTTCACTTAAATTCATGCGGTCTGGGAACCAGAGAAAGCAACTCGTCGGGACAGTTTCCGTGAAAATATTTATAGAAGAGACAGAGGGAAACTACGGCACGTCTATGAGAAAGCGATTCTAGACGAGATGCCAGATCAGAGCCAATCATATTGCTTATCCGTCTCTGGATTTTGTCGAGGACCTCGCGACTTACATCGGGGGCATCAAACCATATATGACAGCACTATTCCATGCAAGGACGGATGGTTCATTTATAGATTCGAAGGATGGACCTAAAAGAGAAAAACTTTCTGGCACGACACAGAGAACCAACTTTTCTTGCGGTAGATGAAGCTATTGAATCTCTGTAATTGTTCCATCTCAGGTCAGCGGAAAGAGTAACACCAAGCAGGCACAACGAGGCTCTCTCGTGGAGTTGGGCATCAGCCATTTTGAGGGAAGGCAGGTAGGGTTCTCTGTGGTGGGTAAATGAGAGCAGTTTCATTTTGGAGGCATTGAAGTTTGCAAGCCATTACCTGCCCCAATAATCACAGATTGGAGGTCATTTTCGAGACCGGCTGTCAGGTTAGTTTTGTCAATGATACCAGATGTACTATCGAGGCAGGAGTAAATAGTAGTGTTGTCCACGTATATGCCTTTCTTTTTCTTTTTTAAGCATTACGCTCCGAGCAAGGCGTGACACCACTAGGATGCAGGGGGGTGCAGAAGATCTGGAGCAAGATCAGATAGGAGTGATAGAAGAGAGGATGAGGAGAGGGATAGTGGATAGATCAAGGCAACTAGAGATGTCGATTGACATTACATTTGAATAGTTGGAGATTATAGCTCTCAGGGAAACAGTAATAGGGAAAGGTGTTCTACAGGCGAGAGGTGTGAGAGGTGCGAGATATGAAGCTATTGGAGTAGAAGAGACGGCTACATTTAAAAGTTTCTACAGTGTAAGGGTGAGAGCGGGGTGCCAGCCTCGTAGGGCGCTTGAATTCATGGAGTCTGGGAACCAATGAAAGCAGCTCAGCGGAGCAATTACCATGAAAGTATTTGTAGAAAAGACAGAGGGAGGCGACGGCGCGTCTGTGAGAGAGTGACTCGGGAAGTCCGTTAATTCAAAGTAATCTTTTCCCAAGACAGAATAACATTACAAGACAAGAGAATCCAGTCCGCCATACTATCTAAATCCATATCTGCGCGAGAGTGGAGCTTGTTTCATTTTTGTTTTTCCAAAGGCATGAGTGTGAACGTGATCCGAAAAGCGTTTCGCTAATCTGTGTAGATTTGTGGGTACGTGTAGATATTACTTATGCCCTGTGCGAATCAATGAAGTCACACGTGAGTTTCTGTTACTGAACCCATAAAACCACGATAGTTTGAGAACGTTTGTAGAACGCTGTTAACACAATTATGTCTCCCTTATATTATCCGTCAAGAGCAGTGATATGTTCTTGGTGTTCTGATTGTATTTTGCCAAAATATGTCGGCCAGAATAATTCTGGAATTAAGCCATTTTACGGTACTATTCTTAGTCTGCGTGTTACTTTTCATGCGGTTATCTACTGTATATGCTTATGTCTGGGTTTTGCGTGACTTACTCATGCCCATGTACCAACTAATATATACACAAACACATGTATACATGAACATAGACACGCATTCTTACTTAAACATTAAATAAGGTATGCAGTCTGGGCAACACTTACCCTTGTTAGGCAATGATGGTCGCAAGAAAAAAGGTAAAAAATTGAACCCTAAAAAATAACAGAAAATTATTGAATTTTTGTAAATAATTCGATAATAAAGAAAGATTTTCCATTATTTTTCCTAGTCATTATTTTATTTTATTTTTATTTTTTATTTTATTTTATTTTTTATTTATTTTATTTATTTATTCATTTATTTATTTTGTAGAAATATTTTAGGTCTCTCATTTAATTAAAATATACATACGAACACGCCAACGTACAAACCCAATTTGAATGAAATTGAAATAGACATAAGCCAGGATGGGGTTAATTTTCCGTTCTGTCTGACAACAAAATCTGGGTAACTGCAAAAAACGTGTAAGCTAAAATGTGCTGGTCTTCAAAGTCAGTTTTATAAATCCATCTGGATTTGAACTGAATATATTTTGTAATTAGTGCAGTTTTTTAAGTGGGAAGCAGTTTAGATTTGAAATTTAAGCATTTAGAAAGCTATCAGCGAAACGAGAGTTTCCTAACAAGTAATTCTAAACAAAATAAATTAGATTTTGATGATGAAACAGCTTCATAAAAAATGTTTCGTATATCAAGACAAAAAAATTTATTCAAAAATACATATACGAAAAGAAATCACCATTCTTGGACATGAAAATAATCTTTCGTCTCTATAGATATACATTTAATACAGAAAAAATGATTTCTTATGGATATTAAAGGTAATTACTTTTTCGATGAATGTAATTCCTGCTAAGAAAATGCATCATAGGGAATTCGCCAGTTTCGGATAACAGGGGAAAAACTTGTAGAATGATTAGTTGTCGTCTTTTCATGCTCATGAAAATCCTCCATTTTCTTATCATTTCCGTTTCTGCATAAGATCGGTATCAACTGTGAATCCTGAAGGCAAGGAATTTACGCTTCGACGTTTCAAACGTGCCACGATTTTTTACGTCTCTCAAAGGCATCGGAGTACACAGATATTTGCAGAATATCAAACGAATATCAACCCGTCGATATTTTATTCGAATTTCATTAAACTCGCTCTTAACCAATTTGCTGGGAACCAGAACAAGACTGACAGTGAATAGGAGGGGGTGTGGTTAATTAAAAAAAAATGGAAATATAACATGTGAGAGAAATTTCTTAAATTTGAATATAGTAGAATTTTTCAAACCATATATATATATATATATATATATATATATATATATACACTAGCAGTAGAGCCGGGCGTTGCCCTGGTATGTAACAATAAGAGATAGATCAAGTATCGACCATCATAAAGACTGAAAAATAAAATTGACAAAGATTATTGTTTAAGGTTGACGGAGACCCATGTCTTAATTGTTTTGTTTTTTTTTTTTTGTTTTTTTGGGTTTTTTTTTTCTTTTACAAATTGGTCAAAAGTAAACTCAAACAAAAACATTGTTTTCAATCTTTATGAGTCTACCGATTGAATAGAATTTTATTATAAACAATTGTCTTGTAAATGGAATTTTTAATGCATTCTGTATGTAAAAATAAAGAAAAAGTGTGCAAGACAGTAAGAAACAACACCTGCCAAAAAAAAGTGAAGTTTTGTTGAAATCGGCTGAAAAATGTAGGAAATCCGATCCCATATATAAACGAACACACACACACACAAACAACCTGGGTTTTATAATAAGTATAACTCGATATGAGTTTTCCCCTTTTCATTCTCGCGACAATAATCTTAATCGCGTATTCAAATTTATTTCGTGCAAAAACAATTGTGTTTTTCCAATTTATGGCGCTGTCAGAACCAACGCAAGGTAATTTTACGTAGTCCTGTGAAGTTTTGTTGTAATCGGTTGAAAAATGTAGGAAATCCGATCCAATATCTAAACGTACAGACACACATAGAGACTCAACCTGGGTTTTATAATAAGTACGATATATATATATATATATATATATATATATATATATATATATATATATACTAATTTAAAATATGGTTCCATCGCTACACAGGAAATGCAATTATAATAATTAATAGAATTAATTTAAAATCCGTAGTACTGTTTCATTTTCAGATGATTTTTGGAATTGCTTGAAAATGAAAGAGTACTAAGGATTTTAATTTAATTCTATAATTAAAATTAAAGTTTTTAGTTTCTGTTTTTGAAACGTGGTAATTCCTGTGTAGCGATGAGACCATGTTTTGCAATTAGTAAATTTATGATGTTTATTCTCTGCAGAATTGAATTGAGCACTTTTTAAAAATATAAATAATTAATAAGAACACCGCATTATAAATCTTACTCTCTTTTTCTTTATTTTCTTTATTTTAATCTATCTATCTATCTCTATCTCTCTCTCTCTCTCTCTCTCTCTATATATATATATATATATATATATATATATACATATATATATATATACATATATATATATATATATATATATATATATATATATATACACACACACTGCGTGCCAAATCATTATCGAGATAACTTTTTACTAATATTTCAAATATCCTACAATCGATTCTCACAAAATTGTCACACAATGTTGGCAACATTGACCTGCGCAATCACTGACATTTTCGTACTGATCTGCGCAATGTAAACAAATTGGCGCCATATTTGTTATCAGCACGGTGATTTGGGCGTGCCAAATTATTAGAAAGGTTTAGTAAAATTCCCAGAATTGAGCAAACAAAACGTTTATTAATGTTGCACGTGAATGTTTATGATAAAAAGAAGCTAATAAATAAGATAATCAAACAAATAATAACAGATATAAACAAAGGCACAGTTTTAAACAAATTAATAGGGAATGTACCTTCCCTGTTTTGAAATTACTTGAAGAAGTCGACGATCCATAGAATTTGTTAATTGTCGGATGTCTTCTGCTGTAATGCAGCGAGATAAGTCAAGAACTGCTTCCCACAACCTAGACTTGCTCCTGAATTGTCGTCCGTTGGCTTACAGTCTTCGCTTTATGATGCTCCAAAGGTTTTCGATTAGGTTCAAATCCCAACAATTTGCTGCCCACTTCATTTTTTGAGGTCCATCGAAGCCTGTTTCAAATATTCAGTAGTCTTGTGAGCAGCATCTGAGGGAGCATTATCTTGCATAAAAACAATGGCCCTTCTGAAGGCAACTCTTTGCCTTTTCATCCACGGCTCAAGATGCTCCTTCATAAATGATATGTATGCATCACCAGTCATAGTACTCTCCATGGGCCCACTTATGTTTTGCCAATAATACCACCCCAGATCATTAAGCCTCAACTGCCTTGTTAGCGTCTCAAATGCTGATGACGATTCTGTCCGTTCATTACCCAGCCTTTGCACCATCTATCTGGCCCGTCAAGTGTTGCTCGAGTTTCGTCTGTAAACAAAACTTTAGAGAAGTCAATCTTCATATTGTCCTCGGCCCATTTCCATCGATTTTGAATGTGATTTCTCATCAACAGAGGCTTCGATACAGGTTTGACTGTTGTTGCTATTTCCCTCAGATACCGACAATTTTTAGACACAGTAGGATCCCCAATGCGATTGAAAAGCTCTTGATTGTTAAGTCCAGGGTTCTTCGTGGACTCTCGTTTAAGTCGTGACATGAGACGACGTGAAATAACCGTCGGGTTGCCTGTATCTACCTTATTGCGTACTTGTGTAGGGTCGGCGGTGAACTTTTCACTGATGGATGACACCCCCCTATCAATTTAGAAATTTCTACAGTAGATTTACCTTTTGAGAGTTCTGAGATGATAGTTTTCTTTTCAGCATCACTTAAACTGCTTTCACGGCCCATCATTTCACTAAATTCTTAGACTTTTCTAATAATTTGGCACGCTCAAACCACCGTGCTGATAATAAATATGGCGACAGTTTGTTTAAATTGCGCAGATACAAAAAAAAATACAAAAATTTCAGTGATTGCGCAGATCAGTGTTGCCAACATTGTGTGAAAATTTTGTGTGAATTGATTGGACGGTTTTTGAAATATTGGAAAAAAAGTTATCTCGATAATAATTTAGCAAACAGTGTATATATATATATATATATATATATATATATATATATATATATATATATATATATAAAATTAAGCGATAAGGGCCAAATCATTTCCTAACGTTGTATTATTTATATATAAACACACAATGTGAAGTGTAATAGAAGGGGAGGAGAAAAGCAACAGTATTGAAATTATATCGGAGGAGGAATAAATAAAATGTACATACTTTCATCCTGGTTCGTACGAACTAAAAAAGAAGAATTTTTAGTGTGTATGAACCGTGTCATTATTTCCTATCTTTCAGTAGATTTTTGGGGCCTGGAAATTTTATTATTGTTAACTTTTCCTCCTGTCACAATTTGCAGATATCACTACGATTACTGTAAGTTTTGGTTTTTTTAAATATTTTCCAGTTTATAATCGGATGTTGTTTTTTTTCTTTTAATTCCCACACATGGCTGGCGAGTCTCAAAGAATCCCTAAGGCTTTCTAGCTTGAACACTGACTTGTTATATCTCTAGGCGGTGTAATGGTTAGCAAGGTTGGCTCTCTATAACAATTACGACTGAGTAGTGAGTTCGATTATCACAGGCTAGCCCCTAATTTCGGCCTTGTGCCACATCTAAGCTACGGTTGGAAAATCACTATATATATATATATATATATACACACAGTGGAGGGAAATAAATATTCGTACACTTGAAAAATTGTATTTTTATAAATGTAAAAGCCTTAAATAAAACAAATCTCGGCACATTTTATGTATAAAGACACATACTATTAAAAAATAATAATAAACTTAATTTTTATTCTAACAAAAATTAATTCATTTCTTTAATTCTAACTGGTGAAAAATGTATTCGTACAAATCAATTATTAGAATAAAATAATCAATTAATTTTGAAAAAATTATATTCTAGAATGTTTCAGTAATGTTATCAATAATTATAGCCATTATCAGAGCATTCTGCAATTTCTAGTCTCATGAGAAGGTTCTAATAATGCCTAAAGGTAAAGAATTGACTATTTCACAAAAACAACACATTTTGTCTGTTTGGAAAGATGGGAACAGTTACAGAACGATTTCTAACAACCTGAATATTCCTTTTACTACAATTGCTTAGTTCATTGCAAGGTTTAAAACTCGTAACAGCATCGAAAACCAAAGACGAACAGGTGCTCCGAGGAAGATTTCCCTAAGATCAGCAAGGATATTAGGACGCCAGATCCAACAAAATCCACAGGTTACCCGAGAAGAGCTGCAGGAACATCTGCGTGCATTAGGGATTAAAGTAAGCAAGCGTACAATAAGTAATGAACTTCACAAAAACAGTCTGAAATCACGCATCCCAAGGAAGACTCCACTCCTCTTGAAACGTTAGAGTGCATAAGGATAAAGAATATTCGTTTTGGGAAAAAGTACTATGGACAGATAAAACTAAAATAGAGTTGTTTGGTCATAATTATCGAAATCATGTGTGGAGGAAGGACGGTGAAGCCTACTTACCAAAGAACACATTGCCAACTGTAAAGTTTGGTGGTGGCAGTATCTTGATCTGGGGCTTTTTTCTGCAAAAGGTGTTGGCAGAATATCAATTATAGATGGCAAGATGAATGCTGAAAGATACCAGAAAATCCTGCAAGACAATTTAATGCGTTCTGTTTTATCCTTATGTTCTCTAACGAATTTTAGCCTAGCATCTCTGTGTCGTTTCAAGAGGACTGGAATCTTCCTCGGGATGCAATCCCATCTGGTGAAAGACTTCGGCTACTTTCTGATTGGGTCTTCCAACTGGATAATGATCCCAAATATACCGATAGATCTACAAGGAAATGGTTAGCTGAAAGTAACGTTGATGTCTTGCAATGGCCAAGTCAGTCCTCAGACTTGAACCCAATCGAGAATTTATGGCGATATCTGAAAATTCAAATTGGGAAAAGAGCACCAACAAATATCAAGAATTTGAAGACAATATGCCAAGAAGAATGGGACAAAATACCACTCAATGTGTGCAAATAATTAGTTGAAGCGTACAGAAATAAACTGATAGCTGTTGAACTCAATAAAGGATATTCCACAAAGTATTAAATTAAGTTAATATGTTTTTTTTGTTTTGTACGAATAATTTTTTCATCAGTTAAAATGAAAAAAATGCATTAATTTCTATTAGAATAAGAATTAATTAATTTTATTACTATTTTTTTAATAAAATGTGTCTTTACACATAAAATGTATCAAAATTTGTTTTAGTTAAAGCTTTTACATTTATAAAAATACAATTTTCATGTGTACGAATATTTATTTCCCCGACTGTATATATATATATATATATATATATATATATATATATATATATATATACACACACAGACACATACACACACACACATATATATATATATATATATATATATATATATATATATATATATTAAAGAGTACACTAAAAAGTCATACACAGTTAAGGAAAGCAAAAACTAGTATAGATATTGTAATACTAAATTTCTTCAAACATCACGAGATTAATACAAGTTACCTTTGGACACTACAATCCCAAGAGATACTGAAAATGGTGGCCTTTAGCTTCCAGAAATTTATTAGTACAACGAACTACTGCTTGGCCAAAGTTGGCCAAATGTCCAGTGGGATTGCTGCGCATGCATTTCTATTTTCTTGTCTGGACGCCCCGAATGTCATGCTATCTTACGAGAAGATATCGTACTACAGTAAACAGTGTTGGCTGACTCTATCCATCTATCTATCTATCTAGACGTCTTACGGTACACCAATCTGATCACAGCTCCATTAGAACACATTTAAACACACACAAATTTAACAGACTCCATTAGAAACATACTAGTAGAAAACACAAATATATTAACTGCATCCACCTGCAAAAAAAAGACTAAAAATAATGGAAGCTTTAATAATAAAAAAGAAAAAGCCAACTCTTAACAATATTAACTACGAACAAGGACACAATGTGCTAACCGTATTCGGAAATTAAAAACATACCTACCACACACTAAGACATACACAGAATGCACGCACTTAAATAAGCTGAAAAATCGAATCATCCTTGATAATGGCTAAAGGTATAGCCGAAAGCGCTCGGAAATATAAGACATTTGGACTTATGCACTCTTTGTCCAGAAAAGAAAGCTCTTGTTCGAACACAAGAAAAATTAAATAAAAAGCTTAACCGTACATTGTCTGTCGTTTGTAATGAAACATCGATCTCTATCTATAAAAGGCAGGATGCGTATGTGTGTGTGTGTGTGTGTGTGTGTGTGTGTGTGTGTGTGTGTGTGTGTACTAGGTGTAACAGCAAAATTGTCCAAGTGTTAGATTAAGATTTGAACTGTTGTATCTTAGAAATGATTAAAGATATCTCACTGGAATTCTCTGAGGTTTTATCGCGCTGTTGTTCCTACTACAAAAATAATAATGTATAATTACTCTCGCAGCTTAACAGAAGTATCTTGATGAAATCGATCCTAAACGAAAATGACATGTTCATCATTAATTAATCATAGCTAAGGATCGGAATCTCATGAAAGTTTGCAATAAATTTTCAAATATATATATATATATATATATATATATATATATATATATATATATATATATATATATTATTCCAGGATTACTTTCAAACTTATTCAAGATTATCTTCGCCCTCTTCAACCTTTTGTTATTGAGTAACAAGTCCCTCACACGTTTCACGTACGATTTGCAAGTCTTTTTTCACTGCCATAGCTTAAACTCCTCTCTCACGTGCAAAACGTCTTATATATTGAGTTGTATCTTTTCTAATTGATCGCTTTAGTTCTAAGTTGAAATAGTAATCCCCTCCCCATTCCGATACATTTTTTTTATTTTTTATTTAATCCAACTTATCTCTATAAGAAAAAACAACTAAAGAGTAATAAATATTAAAAGATCATTAGACATTGAACTGAAAATCTGAACTTTTGGAAGTAGCATACCCTTGCCGCGAACAAGTCTGTCCTTTTTAATGAAGGAAGTCTGGAATCAGAAATATATCTCAAAGCCATTAATGTCTATGGAAATAAAATGGTACCCCTAAAGCTCCCTATCCGGGCAGAAATACCACCGTTGGTGGTAGGATTTAGTTTAGCGGTATCTCAAATACTATGGGTTATTTAATGTCGAAATTTAAATATTTTGAACTCACTTTTATGGCTTCAACTGCAACTAAAATATATTGTCTGTAATTCCACTATAAATTGGTATTCTTAGTAATATTTTATATAAAAATGTATTGCTGATATTATTACTATAAATATATATTCTCATAATTTCATAGTGTTTTGTTTGGGAGTTCACTATTTTTCCATAGCTGGGACCCTAACAGTTGCTACCCCCCAGGGTCAGGGTGGACCTGGAAACAACAGCTTTTAAGAAGGTGGTTCCACGCTCCTCAAAAACTAAAATCTCCCGAGTAGTGGCCTTGCCGACGGATGTAGTTTATCGCCATACCCATGACTTAGAAATATCTAAATTGGATTCATTATTGTGAAAATACTACTGAACAATGTATTTATCATGCTCACTCCTTTCTATGAATTTAAACATCTTCCGATCGAGATTGATTTTTCTTCCGATATGGGGTGGTAATGTTAGCATGTATGCCTTGAGATAATTCCAATAAACTCCATACCTCTCCAGTATAGCAGCTTTGTTGGCAACATCATTACAGGCTTCCTATTTTTTTTTTTTACAATGGTAAATTTTTTTACAATTGATATGAACAGGTTAAGATTTTAGAGACCGGAGAAACATCCTCATGCGAACGGTTCGTAGTAAAAATCTGGTCGAGTTGAATTTGTATCTCACCAATAGAATAAGAAGGGAATGGAGCTTGGTATGGTGGGTCTTTATCTCCGAGTGCTTTCAGATATACATTTAGCCATTACAAAGGATGAATTTTATTTTTACTTTTAACTGAATGTATGGACTGCTTTATGTATGTATCTAGACTTACAGAAATGTTTTATTATCCAAACACGGTCAGTATATTGTGGCCGTGTTAATAGTTATTATTAATGTGGTTTGGCTTTTTCTTTGTTATTAATAATGCTTCCATTATTTTTAGCCTATTTTATACTCCTTAAAGTATAGCCGAAAGCACTCGGACATACAGAAGATCTGGACAATTTCTTTATAATGTATGTCCAGAAAAGAAAAAAAATATATGTTATTGGTCATGACCTGGCATCTCCGATTCAGACACATTTCTTCCGCCGTAATCTAGCTTCTCTATAAACACTTTCATGGTAATTGTTCTGATGTACTTTCTTCTATGGTTGTTACTTCTATCCTCTGCCACTGACTAATTGTACAGACGTAAATTAGGACTTCTTAGAGACTCTGAGGTATTATGGTGGCTGTACTAAGAATGCTAACTAAAAGTATGGTGTTTGGTGAAAGGAATACTGTGGTATGTTTGGGTAAGTAATTGTGTCTACCAAGTTTAAGATAAGACTGATTGAAGTCCAGCCTACATTTATGATGACCTTTTGACCATGTGACTCATTTTTGTATTTTCAAAACAAATATTACTTACTTCTATGGTACCGAAACTTTAGGAATTTAAGGGCAGTACGTGATTGGCGGCAAGATTTCGATCTTACATATTTATAAGTCTACTGTTTGTCACTTCTTTGAATGTTGCTGTCACATCTATTCCATTGCTCCTGCTTTATATTTAGAGATTATTGATAAAATAAAAAAAAAAGAATCTGCAATATTATTGGTCTTGACACGCCATCTCGACTTCAGGCAATTTCCCATCGCCTTAACGTAGCTACTCTGTGCCTTTTCTATAAATACTTTCATGATAATTGTTTTGATGAAATTTCAGCTCATCATTTTACTGTTAAAATCGTCACAAGAATTCTGGAGTGAAGTTTTGTCAAGAAAATCGGGATTACGATACTCTCCAGAAATCGTCGAAGTTTGTGCTAACACGAAGTCACACGTCATGGTGACCGACGGCTGGTATTCGAAATCGGTTTCAATTTCTGATTGGCGGCAAGGTCACATCATTTTACACTTAAAATGGTAGATCTAACCGTAAGTTCTATGCTAACAGTTTCCTCTATCGCACTTCCCGCTTGTGGCATGCTCTTCTGGCAGCTTGCTTTTCAGTCAACTTTAAATTCAATATTAATCGTTATCTTCTATCTTCTTAATTCTTGTTCTTTTATTTTTCTCTCTTTTAATGGTATATTTTTCTCATATCCTCTAACACTCAATGGCTTTATTACCTTGCATAAAGTGAATTGATTTAAAGGAAAAACTAAATTTCTAGTAAAAATGAATTCTATTGTTTCTTTCTTTTGTCTTTTCTTTCAACTCTTTTCATCCAGCTAATGAAGAAAATAATTGCTTCTAAATTATTACAAGATAATATTAAGATATTATCCTATCTCAGTAAATATCTAAATTCAATTAAGACTAATAAAACGCCAATGACACAATCTTGGCGATTTTTTTTAAAGATTTTAAACAAGGACTAAAATAAATGACATTTAATTGAGATCTAACTCCCCGAAGATTGGCGCTTTTGAATATCCAAGTTTTGTTCTGATTCTAAAGATTCCTTGTTTCAATTATAGATAATCCAAGAATAGATGAGGGCAAATCAGTCAGAACGAACAATTTTTTTTTCCGCTTTAATAAGAGTCCACCACAGTTCACGTGAATCGAGATCACAAGACAAGATTCATTTTCCCAAAAAAGATTACCCAATTTTATATAACTGAATATTCTGTGGACAGGAGGTTAGATGTAGAAGAGACACAATATAATTCAGCAATAAAAATATACTCATCCTCCCACTCTCTCTGTCTCCAACACTAACTCACGCAGAAACATATGACTTGGTACGAGGTAATCAACCCTCTCATAAGCCCCAAAGAACTGTTCAAGGGTCTAGTTAAATGTAACGTAAAGACTCAAGACGTCCAAAGACTGGGAAAATGTTGCTGGAGATAAATCTGGCTAAAAAAAAGATTTATTTGGGAAAGCTGCAACAATTTTGAGCAGAATATAATTGATTATTGTAACAAATAGCTCACCATTTGGAAGGGGGAAATAGAATCCTTTGCAGTGTATATAAGCAAGTTTCCAACATATTTAAGACAGACAAACCATCATTCACCCGGACTAGTCAATTAGATTTCTTGTTACTTTCTAATTCTCTCTCATCGCGAGATTTTTATCTGATTAGGAGAACTTATTCCACTGTCTTATAAAAAAGCTTATTTCAAATGCTCCGGTTGAGCTGTGTCCACAAACCAACTTTAAGTACTTGAAAAGAACCCATACTTAAATACTTGAAAATTAATTGAAACAACGGCTTTAGTTTTCTTTCTTTCGCATACAGTCAGTTTTAGACCCACTGGAGTGACAGGATGTAATCGATTTATATTTTTCCTCGGATTAGGTCATTTGCGGTGATGTGCAGTAATATGAATCTATTTTAAGTGTCTATGATGACATTATTTTGGCCTTGAAAAATATTGTCATCCGTGATCGCATCAGATTTTCATCATGCCCAAACAATATTGTCGCGACTGTCGATTAGTTGTCCTACGGCCATTGCCTTACAAAAAAGGAAGCGCACGAAAATGTAATGCTGCACAAACACACTGACAAGCCTTGCAAGTGAGAAAATCAAAGTACTATAGACTGGCGCAAAAATTCACTTGATTTAAATTCAATCGAGAACCGGTGGCAAATCCGCAAAGAACGACTTCCAGAATGGACATACGTAGTAGTAACATGTGCACTGGGTCATGTTTCATTAGAAAAGTACAAAAAAAGAGTAAATAATAACGGAATTATTCGCATTTTCAATTAATTTGCACAATCTCGTATCCAAGAATTTAATTCCTTCACTGCTGATCGCTTGTTTTATGATGGTGTTGATAAATGCATTCACAACCAACGTGTAGGTTAAGGTCTATAAGCTTCCAGGTCCACCCAGACCTGCTTCCGTCGTCCATTCCCCATTGTTTGGCATTGGAAGAGTTGATGTGCCGATGGAGTGATTTTGGTTAAGGTGGACCTCAGTATACCAGGAAGTGAGGCGCACACTTAATTCCTCTGCGGCACTGAACGAATGAGACACGCAGAATCCAGCTATGAAATTGCAATGGACTGCCGCTGATTCTGTTATCATTTCGAGTGGCGCCTTCTGTAGCATGTCCGCCACGCGTAGCCTTTTCCATCAGCTGGTTCAACAGCTAACATCTTTGTCATCATTATCCGCTTTTTCCACCAATGGAGTCCTTAATATAAAAAAAAAAAAGTGGAGGCACGGAGGAGTAATGGATAGCAGCTCGGAATGAGGAATCGGAGAGCCGAGTTCGAATTCCAGTCATATTCATTACATTCACTTCCGTGCTAATACCCTTGGGAAAGGTATGAATCCAGATCTTCTCCCCCCAACTATGGGTAAATAGCAGGAGAGACCGGGTTCTATAGCTTTGGATGACTACTTGTCTACCTCAGAATGAAATGGCAACCTACTGAGGGAATAAAATCTGCCTCGTCAGTCATGTATCGAAAGATACATGATCGCCTAAGCGTGTATCAGGCACGGCATATAACTGATTGGATATAAAAAAATAATGAAATGGAATTATTATAAAATAATACTGTAATTTATTGTGTGACCTTCTTCTTCTTCTTCTACTCCTTCTTCTTCTTCTTCTCCTTCTCCTTCTTCTTCTTCTTCTTCTCCTTCTTCTTCTCCTTCTTCTTCTTCTTCTTCTTCTTCTCCTTCTTCTTCTATGTGCCATATACGTCGTTGGCGATCATTGCTCTTCATAATTTCCTCTTCTTTCTAGCTCTTAACCTTTATTTCTTATCTCTCCTACACTCTCTCTGTCATCAATTTTAAACAAGCTCTCTTGGGAGGTCATGCTTTGTTTTCCTCGGTCATTCTTGCCTTCAATCTGTTGAGGGCGTATGAAATTTTCCAAGCCCCTTTCCTTGTTATACGCCCTAGGATTTTCAATTGTCTCTTACATATAGTATAAGTATCCTTTTTGCTTCCATTCTCTCAAAAACGTTCTTCTTCCGTGTGCCGAGTGCATTCAGGGTGTTGGCTATCATAGTTCACCTCAGCTTTCTGTCATTTGTAGCACTCAATAGACGTTGTCCTTTCCCCCATCTGTACCAAACCCTGCTCCGCCATCCATTTCGACAGGTAGGTTATGCGTTGTTTACCTCTGTGTCTCTTGATTTCGATCTGCCCCGTGCGTACTAAATTATCCAAGCCCTCTTTCCTTATGAAATGACAACTGTCTCTTTCTGATGTTAAATAGAAGTGTCCTTTTTCTTTTCATTTTCTCTAAATTTTATTGTTGTTCACGTGTTCAATCCCTGATATTCTCGACAACCTTCTGTAGAACCACATTGCTTCAAGTCTCTTCTTTTTTATTTTTTTTTTTTGTTTCTGGCAAAATTTTCCCGTTCATTAATATTCTGCTTATCTTTTATTGTAAAAGTTTCTGTGATTCGTTCTTAGCACAGATTTAATTTGGCACAAGAAGAGATTTAGAAGAATAATGAAAATTAAAACCATTATGGCAATAAGATTTTGAGATTTACACATGGGTTTATATATATATATATATATATATATATATATATATATATATATATATATATATATATATATATATATATAAAGCAGAACAAACCTACTGGAGGAAAAATGTGCAGAAAGATACATGATCGCCTAAGCTGACTGACTATGATAAATCAACTCTGAAAAGGTCCCTTCATGCCTGATCATCTGTTAAACAGATCAACCTGATCAGTACAGAGATAGGTGACAGCTTAAGAACTCTAGGGGCAGTAAGAAATATGCGGCCTTGTGTCATATATCTGAGTTAATATTTCATTCGTCTTGATACTAGGTTCAGTCGTAAATAATTTCTATTTTTATCTACTTTATTCTTCAAAAAGTGAAGTATAGCTACATAATATAAATATTTTCATAGCAATTGACTATTAAGACTCGGAGAGCGGAGTTCGAATTCCAGTCAGATCTATTACATTCACTTACGTTCTAATACCCTTGAGAAAGGTATGACTCCTCTTCTTTTTCCCCAGCTATGGGTAAATAGCAGAACAGACTAGCTTCTATAGCCTTGGATAGCAACTGGTCTATCGTAGAAAGAAATGGAAACCTACTGCGGAAAAAATCTGCCTCGTCAGTCATGTATCAAAAGATACATGATTGCCTAAGCGTGTATCACGCATGGTACATAACTTACCTACTGTAATATTAACGCACTCAGTTCAAGAAGAAGACTAACGCAGTGGATCGCACACTTTAAGGACATTGCCTCTATGTTGAACGTTTCAATTCAAGCAGCATTCACGTATTATTCTATATATATCAGGTCATCCCATAAGTTCTGTCCGAATTTTAACCTTTTGTTAAAATAAACGAAATTTAAAGAGTATTTTATAATGTCTAAAGGAGCTGAACATTATTTTTATGTTTAGATACATTTAAACTGATCAAATTTTATTTCAGAGAACAATAAAATTAAATTTTGTTTGATTAAAACCCTGCTAATATGGAAGTACCCAAGAATCATTTGAGGCACATAATGCTTTATGAGTTCAAGAAAGGAAACTCAGCAGCCGAAGCGGCTAGAAACATTCACTCAGTTTATGGAGAGGAATGTGTGAATGAAAGAACTTGCAAAATTCAGAGGTGGAGATTTCACCCTTGAAGATGAAGATCGAATCAGACATCCAGTTGAGTTTGATGAAAAGCTTCTTGAAGCAGACCTTGAAGAAAATCCTCCTTTATCATTTGAGGAATTAGCAGGGGTTCTCAGTTAAAACCATACGACTGTTCATCGTCATCTTCAACAACTTGGAAAAGTTCCTAAACTTGGAAAATGGGTGCCTCATGAATTGTCTGAAAACAACCTCAAATCCCGAGTTGATATTTGCTCTTCTCTCCATTCTCGCCAGCTTGTTTCACCTTTTTTGGATAGACTTGTGACTGGCGACGAAAAATGGATCTTTTATCGAAATGTTAAGCATCGTAGACAGTAGCTTGGTAAAAGGGAAGGACCCAGCCACAGCCGAGAAGGGAACTTCATCGGCAAAATTCGAACAGAACTTATGGGATGACCAGATATTTACTTTATTACACCGTGGGTACGTAGCCGTGTAGTCAGAACGTTCATGAGACCCGGGTTCGAATCCTCCCATGGTCGGTTTTTCAGGAAGAAGACTTCTTGGTGTTATCGGATTGGAGGAATCGATGCCAGCGTTCGGCGACTTTGGAAAGTGCCTGAAAATCATACCACGGGTTGACCCAAGTCTTGTGAGTAAAACTGGGTAGACGAAACCCTTGGGGGCCGTCGATATTTGTGCTAGCACAAAAGTCACGAGTCATCGTGGCCGAGGGCTTGAGCGTGCTGGCCTTGTTCAAATTGTTGATAACACACTCTTTCTCAGAAACTATAACTAAGGTCTGCTCAGCATAGTTGCAGTATAAACCACAGTTGGACTCTGTAAGTGTTGAATAAACACAAATGTGCCTGAGCCAGCGTCTTCAATAGGGATTGGCTAGCGGCCCTAGAAGACAGCTATACATATATACATACACTTTCTTACACGAAAAAATTATAGACTAAAATATAAGAATAAAAGGAAGATATAAATATGCTACTATTTGTTAACAAAATTAGATAGTGGATCTAGAAAGAATACTGTAGCAAATCCCTAGACATGGTATTAAAGGAAAGCTGGAAGAAGGGGATAACTATCATTAGTAAGAAGAGATAATGTAAGGTTGTCATCCATAGAAGCAGTCCATAATGCAGTCTAAATTTTAAAATTTTAAAATCAAACCAGTGGAGAAAATATCGGAAGACGAAAAAATGGAACAGCGAAAAATGCTTCCCAAAAGCTAAGTAAAGTATAAAGAAACAGAAAAAAAGATCGTTAGAAAGAAGCCAAAGTGTGATGAACCGCTATGTAATATCAATCCTCCTATAGGGCAGTGAATTCTAAACAATTTCCTCGGAGATATAAAATAACTGAGGCAACAGAGATGTGGTTCTACAGAAGGATACTAAGAATACCATGAGATGTAAACACCGAAGAGATTTTAATAAAAAAATGGAAACAAAAAGGACATTTACAATTAGAACCAGGAAAAATAGTAAAAAGACTGTGTGACAGAAAAATTGTGCGAGAAAAGAATGCTAGGAAAATTTGACACTCACAAGATATATTGAAAGGACGGAGAGATACGGCAAATGATCTACCTAACTAGCTTCTATAAATGGATGGCAAATAATGGAGAGGTAACGACAGTAAAAAAAAAAAAAAAAAAAAAAACATATCTAAGGACAAGAAAATGTGGATTGTCCTGATCAGCAACTTTCTGAAAGGACACGACTTATAAAAGAATGAAAAAGATTATATGTTTATCCCTACTTGATTGCGGGTACATATATTTTTCTTGCCGTACGTATTTTTGAGATAACTGATCAGATCCAAAAAGTCTGCAACGATATTGGTCATAACCTGGCATCTCGACTTCAGCCATCGCCTTGAGGTAATTTTCTTCTGCTTTTTCTATAACTATTTTCATGGTAATTGTTCTGATGTACTTTGTTCTATGATTGTTATTTTTATCCCCAGACTAATTGCACATGTGTAGGCTGTTTAGGGGGACTTCATAGATACTTTGAAATATTATATTAGCTGTACTAAGAATGGTAATTAAGAATGTGTTTTTGGTGCATGGAATACTGTGGAATATTTGAGCCAGTAATTGTGACTAATTAAGTTTAAAATAAGACTGAATGAAGACCAGCCTTCCTCTATCCCCCTCCTTTTGGCCTTGTGCCACATTTTTCAATTTTCCAAAAAATATTACTTAGTACGGGATTGGCGGCAAGATCACATTTCGATCTTACATATTTATAAATCTACTGTTTGTCCCTTCTTTGAATATTGCTGCCAAATCTATTTCAGTTCCCCTGCTTTATATTTAGAGATTATTGATAAATTCCTAAAAAGTATCAGCAATGTTATTGGTCATGACCTGGCATCTTGGCTTCAGTCACATTTCCACCGCCGTAACCTAGCTTCTCTCTTCCTTTTCTATAAAAACTTTCATGGCTGATGTATTTTCTTCGATGGACTTTATTTTTATCCTATCTTACCGACTAATTGCACAGATAGTTAGGACTTCATAGAGACTTGGAGGTATTATGGTGACTGTACTAAGAATGGTAAGTAAGAATGTGTTGTTTTGTTATAAAGAATACTGTGGTATGTTTGGGTCAGTAATTTTGACTAATTAAGATTAAGATAAGACAGATTGAAGACCAGCCTTCTCCTGACCGCCACCACCCCTTTTGGCCTTGTGCCACATTGTTGTATTTTCAAAATATATATTACTTACTTCTATGGTACCTAAATTTTATGAATTTAAGTGCAGTACGAGATCGGCGGAAAGGCCACATTTCGATCTTACATATTTATAAGTCTACCCTTTGTCCCTTCTTTGAATACTGCTGCCACATCTATTTCCGTGCCCCTGCTTTATATAAAGAGAATATTGATAAAATCCAAAAAAGAATCTTCGATGTTATTGGTCTTGTGGCATCTCGACTTCAGGATGTTTCCCACGGACGTAACGTAGCTTCCCTTTTTAATAAATACTTCTATGGAAATTCTTTTGATGGACTTACACCTATGGTAACTAAACTTGCAGAATTTAAGCGCAGTAATAAATTGGCAGTAAGTTCTCATCATTTTATAGTTAAATGGCCTAATAGTTAGGCTATTTTAACCTTTTTCTCTTTTCTGTATTTTCAAAATAAATCTTACTTTGTTCTATGGTACCTAAATTTTATGAATTTAAATGCAGTACTTGATTAGCCTTGGGAAATGTATGAATCCTTTTCTTCTCCCCTCAGCTATGAGTAAATAATAGGACAGACCGGGTTCTTTAGCCTTGGATGGCAAATGGTCTACTGTAGAAAGAAATGTCTACCTACTGCAGGAAAAGTCTGCCTCGTCAGTCATGTATCGAAAGATACATGATCGCCTAAGCGTGTATAACGCATGGCACATAACTGAGTGAAGAGATTGGCGGTAAGACCACTTAATTTTACAATTGAATTGATAGATGCAACCGTAAGTCCTATGCTAAGAGTTTCTTCTATCGCACTTCTCGCTTGTGAAACTATCTTCCAGATTTTTGCTTCCCTGTCAACTTTGATCTTTACAAATGTAAATGCTATTTTGCGTCTTTTTTTTAAATCAGTATCATTTCATGCAATTTAGTATAGCCACTAAGACACAAGCGATTCAGCGTGTAGAAGAATTAAGAGTAGAACCATTAATAATGAGAAAGGAGAGGAAAGAGTAATCAGGAGAACAGTATAAGCTGATTGACATTGCATTTAAATTGTTGCAGATTAAAGTTGACTTGAAAGCACGGAGCCGTAAGAGAGTTCCACAAGCGAGAAGTACGAGAAAGTAATCTGTTAGCATAGAATTTACGGTTACATCTAGCCCACTCAACTGTAAATTGATGAGATCTCGACGCCAGTCTAGTACTGCGCTTCAATTCATAGCTAACACAGCGAAGAAAGATATTCCTTTCTGTTTATTTACAGAAAATGTGGCGCAAAATGGGGTTTGGTGAAAAGGATGCTCTTCTTCTGCCTTAACATTAAACTTATCTAGCCACAAACACTGACCCAAACATACCACTATATTCGTTACACCAAAGCAAAGCATTCTTACTTACCTTACTACATTCACCGTAATACCCCTTTGTCTCTATGAATATCCTAACTAGCCCACATATGTACAATTCATTTCTGTGGAGGGAGAGGAATAAAATAACAAATACCACAGTAAAAAGTTCATCTGAGCAATTACCATGAAAGTGTTTATAGATAAACCAAAGAGAGTGAACCTTACGGCGGTGACTGAAGCCGAGCCGCCAGACCAGGACCAATAATATTGCTGATTCTTATCCGCTTTGTTAATTATTGTTCTTTTATTGTCATCTCATTAAAAGTTTATTTTTCTCATATTTTCTAACACTCAGTAAAATCTTGCGTCGTAGTGACTTTATTGCCTTGCTGGGAGTTAAATTATTAAAAAAAGAAAACATGACTAAAAAAATCGTCAGAATTTTGTGGATCCATTACCTAGCTATGGATATAAGCGTAGGTAATCGTTCGATTATTTATTTTGTTCTACGTATTAATCTAAAATAAGAAAAAAAAACTACACCACAGTCGCCAGATAGACTTATTGGTTAGGTAAGAAATAAAGAAAGAAAAGAGTTAATTGATTTCTCTTTCCCGCGCTTTTGTAAATATGCATTTATTTATTTTTTTATTTTCGATCTTCGGAGCTGTACAATTCAGATTCGCCAAAATTCCATCTAACAAAGAATTGCGATTCTCAGAAAGTCATAGCGAAATTCTTTCCAATTGTCTTTGAGTTAGCGGTAAAGCAGAAAAAAAAAGAAATAATTAAAAACGTTGCAGAATGATTGAATATATATATATATATATATATATATATATATATATATATATATATATATATATATATATATATATATTCTGCCTGCATTTCTTCCCTTTCATCATTTTCCATTCGTTTCTTGTTAAAGACAGAGGAAATTTCAGCGCATTATTTCAGGATTATCCGGTAAAACAGACAATATTCTTCTTGGCTGCTTTCGCGTTGACACTCAATTGGAGTTCTCACCTTTGGATAATGTACAATTTTGTAATAATTTTTTAATATGTATATATATATATATATATATATATATATATATATATAGAGAGAGAGAGAGAGAGAGAGAATGGCATTTTTTGCAATTTAGATGCGCGACGAATACTCAGTATCGGGATAAACTCATTTATCGATAAAAACAGTGCGGAACTAGAAATCACTATTGCAAGGAGACTGTCAGTTTCACGCCTAAAGCGAACATTATACTCACAGTTGATTTCTATATCCACTCACTTTATAAGCATATGTATATATATTAACTAGCGTTTGAACATCGCAATTCCACAGCTCAATTTCATGCGACAAGTAGTGGGTCTGGCAGTGCGTGTGATGTAATGACGAGCGGTTTAGAACGATAAATCGGAGAGCCGAGTTCGAATTCTAGTCGCAAATAACGTTGAAAAAGTTATGTTTACTCTTCTTCTCCCAACATTAGCTGTGGTTTAAATGATAGGCTAGTCTGTGCTCTTCGTCTCCGCGTCCTTGTGGGTGACAAATTATTTTCCAGACTACAAACCGTTTTTTACAGATGAAAGCTCACACTGCTCCTTTGCTATTTCCATGAAAAGTACTCAGACGAACTTCCACCAGTTCTAAGCTTCACAGCCAAGACCCGCAAAGCCATAAACATTGTAGCGAACCGCCTTCATTACCTTCGTATTTCATTGGTGAGATGTAAGTTCCATTCGAGCAGATACTTCACACGAACTGGAACCAAATCTAGGTAGCCTGTCAGTCAACTCCAATCTGGATTACAGCTGTATAAAGCGCAGGGCAATTAAAAATATTTTTATTATCAAAGATAAAAATCAAGATGAACTGTTGAATCTTCGTAATGAGATATTTTCTAAATGTAGACATAAGAAAAGATTCAAAACATAAACACCGTTTTGTAACTTTCTGTCACTTATGTCAGTTCCATCTTGGTTCAAAACATCGGGCATGACATTTTAACGGAATGACTATTATGTTTATTTTGTTTATCTCTATATAGATCATTGTGTATGTTTTTGTGATGCGCTATGGTTTTTTTTTTTTTTTTTTTACGCCCAAATTGTTGAAATTTTACTTATTTAGTTCTTAAATTCTAATTTATATGTATGTATTTGTACGTATTTGTATGTATGTGGGTATATGTGTATATATAAATTGTTGAAATTTTACTTATTTAGTTCTTAAATTCTAATTTATATGTATGTATTTGTATGTATGTGGGTATATATATATATATATATGTGTGTGTGTGTGTGTGTGTATGTGTGTGTATATGCATGTATGTGTATGTATGTATGTATGTACTTGGCTACGGGTATATGTAGGTATATATTTAGGGGTGTGTGTATTGGTATATATATGTATGTATATGTATGGATATGTGTGTGTATGTGTATATATTCATGTATACGTATGTGGGTGTAGGTGTATATAGAAGGATATATATGCAGGGATGTGTGTATATGTATATATATGTGTATATGTATCTATATGTATGTGTGTGGGTGTGCGTATGTTTTGGTATATATGTACCCATATATATGTATGTGTATGTATGTATGTGTATATATATGTGTGTATGTGGGTATAGATGTGCGTGTATATGTGTATGTATGTATAGCTAGACGGATAGATACAGGGATACATTGTTTTTTTGTTTAATTGTATAGAAATGTAAGGTTTTAGGTATATATGTTTATGCGCATGTATGCGTATGTTCATATGTACAAGTGTGTGTAAATGTGTAAGGAGTGGATGCCTATGGATGTATGTGTGTATATGTAGGTATATGTGTGTACATTTTTGCATGTATATATATATATATATATATATGTGTATATATATATATATATATATATATATATATATATATATGTGTATATATATCTGTTTTTTGTATGTGTGTGTATGTATATATGTGTATGTGGGTGCATGTGTATTTATGTATATGTATGTGGAAAATGTGTGTATAGGGTATAGGTCGATATACGTGTATATATGTGTGCGTATGTATATATATGTATATGTATGTGTATGTGTGTATGTATTTATATGTGTATGTGTGTGTACATGTATATGTATGTGTGTATGTGTATATATATATATATATATGTATGTATGTGTGTGTGTGTAGTATATACATGTATGTATGCGTGTAGATGTTTGTGTATATGTATGTGTGTGTGTATATATATGTGTGTGTGTGTCTATGTATATATGTATGTATATGTATGTATGTGTGTGTGTGTACATGTATATGTATGTATGTATGTGTGTATATGTATATATATGTATATATATGTATATGTATATATATGTATGTGTGTATATGTATATATATATATATATATATATATATATATATATATATATATATATATATATGTAGGTGTGTGTGTATGTGTATGTGTATGTGTGTATATATGTAGGTGTAATTATTTGTTTATCATATGCGCGGTAATTATTACAAAGCGCTTAGTATCAGATATATTGAATCAGATATATGTATATGTGTGTGTGTGTATGTATATGTATGTGTGTATGTATGTGTGAATATGTGGATATATGTGTATGTGTACATGGATATATGTATGTGTGTATGTAGGTACACGGCGATGTGTATGTATATACGTGTATAAGTTATTGTGTATGTGTGTATTTGCATGCGTTTTGAACATAAAAATATAGGTCTTCGCTAGATTAGATAATCGTCATATTTATTGTTGATATTTGATTTGTAACCTGCAGTCGATATTATTTTGGTCAAATTTTCTCAATTACACAGCGTCCCTTGCAATTTTAATTTCACCCGCCCCATCTTTCTTCCCCACCACTTCTTTCCTTACCTCTCCCTCCTTCTTTAAGATTTGATCGGCCATGGTGTGTGTATGTCACCTCGAAGTGTATCCTTACTGTTTTAGACATCCGACAACAGTCTTTTTCCCCCTTCCACTCACACATAGTTTTAAATAAAACTCTCTCTGTTAAACCCCTCTCTTATAAACTAACATTCGTCCCACACTCTCATAATTACACTCTCTCTAAATTCTATTTTTATTTCCGGAGTAGGTTTTTTTTCTGTTTTCTTTTTGAATTTGTAGGTCTGATGAATTGGATCGTATTTACGATTCCAATGGAATAAATTATGACCACGGAATATTAGTGTTTAAGCCTTTTTATTATATCCTTACTCTGCCCTGGACATTGAGTTCTACCTGGATTTTATCCTCTCGGAAATTTTTTATTCTAAAATATACATGTGTATATATGCACTTGTGGATTTTGCATATATATGTATATTTACCACTAATATTATCTATATATATATATATATATATATATATATATATATATATATATATATATATATATAACTGTCAAACTCAGCACGGGAATTCAGAGAAGCATAGATCCATCCAGTTCTTATCTCAATTAACAACTTAAAAGAGACTGTTTGACCAACACAAGGAATGTTAAAAGATTCATGTTAAAAAGATAAAAAAATAAAAAACAAATGAAAACTACAGACAAAAGTTCACTTTCTCCATCAAGACATTCATTTCTGTAGTTTAGTGCTAGCAGCAAGCAGAAATATTTCACCTTCCGATGATGGCCATTTTGGTCGAAACTAGTCGAGGAATCTAAATGAAATAATAATTAAAAAAATGAAAGAATATTAATCTACAACCCAGTGTGTCTGAAGATTTTAATATTTTTTTATTGTTCAAAAGAAAAAAAAAAAAAAATATATATATATATATATATATATATATATATATATATATATATATATAAATTCCAAGAGGATAGAATCCAGTAAGAACTCAATGTCCAGGACAGACTAAGAATATAATACAAAGGCTTAAACACTAATATTCCATGGTTATAATTTATTCCACTGGAATCGCAATTACGATCCACTTCACCAGCCCTACAAATTCAAAAAGAAATCGGAAAAAATAAACTCTGGGAATAAAAAATAAAATTCAGCGAGAGTGTAGGGAGGGGTATCACATTTTTAACTGACTTCTTTTTTGAATTTATCTCTATTAAATTTTAACCCCCACCTTCACTTTTAAGCCTTCCTGTTCTTCTCTCGTCCGTTACTCCTCTGTATATTCATGCATGTTGCGTTGAAAAATCTGGACATGTATGTATTTACTTTTATTTTAATCTTCTCGAATTCTCTGATCGACTTCTTAATGTTGATATTAAACTCATTAAGGAAGGCTCCATAGCTTTTTGTTTTTTTGTTTTGTTTTGTTTATTTGTTGTTTTTTTTTTTTTCTATTCTTCAAAGTATTTTCAATCTCATCCGAGATTATCTTCAGAGGTAAATTGCTAAGACAAAAATGAGTACTATTAACAGTGCGTGTTTCATTCATATCTCCAAAAACATCACTGCTACCAATTATATTGCATTACATTTTTGTTTCTAGGCTGTTGGTGTTGTTTCTTCGAAAAATGCTAATGGACACTGTTAGTAAATGATTCTAGACAGTGGTCGACATCAAACAGTATCTTTCTAATCAGCAAATTAAAGAAAAAGGATTAAATTCGTTATAAGGGGGTTATAAGGAAGTCATGCGAATGTACATCAATGCTGTACAGAAAAAGAATGTTATGATTATCGCTCATAGACTAAGAAAAACTCTTTTGATAAATTTCGAAGAAAAATTTTGCTTTAGTTTAGGTCTTAAGAAAAACTTATTAAACGGTTTTGTCAAAATAGTAAATCAAAGGAAATAATAATAATAACTTTTAATAATATTAATAATTATTATTATTAATAATCATAATTTTTTATAATAATTTTATTATCAATAATAATAATTATTATTATCAATAATAATGATTATTATTATCATTAATAATAAAATAACTCTTAATAATAATTATAATAATAATAATATTATTATTATTATTATTATTATTATTATTATTATTATTATTATTATTATTATTATTATGCAGTAAAGAGAAGAGATCGATTTAAGAAAAGATAAAGAAAAGAAAAAAACACGGTGTTTGACAATGTTAAATAATATTTCTACAAAATGTCTGCCTTATTCAAGTTATATTTTTTTCAAGTATGAAATATATAAATCTATAAAAAAATATGTCTTTGTACAAACGTTCTTGTCTACGATTCAATACTGATTGAATACAGTAATTGTGGCACAAGGCCGAAAAAGAGGGGGAGTAGGATCAAAGGCTGGTCGACACTAACTATCCTATACTTAGCTAATCAGATTCACGACCCATTCATTTGTTACAATTTACTCAGTCACCATAAGAATTTATCCGTCCCGATTCACTCCTACATATACCAAAATACCTCACACACAAAATAAATAAAATATTAGGTTGGTGCTAAAATAATGACGTAATAATGTCGTTTTTTGACGACGTCAAAAAACGACATTATTACGTCATTATTTTTGCACCAACCTAATAAATTAATACATGTTTGGTACAATGGCAGGCGTATATTAATTGGGAATCAGTACAATTACCACCATCTGTACGAAACATGCCTTTTTGTGGTTGATTTGTGTGGGTTGTATAACGGAAAAAATAAATAAAAGTTTCAATGGACAGAGGTTATGATGTGACATCAACGGAGCTTGCCGGACATTTTATTACAAACCACCGTAATTTCGACATGCATCTTAAAGTGTGAAAAAATATTCAGAATCTTTTGACCCTTAAAACACATGGGGTTGTTTACGTAAGACAATTTTTAACTTCCAGGCACCGGGGAATGAAGAGAATCATTGCAGAATTCTATAAGACTTTTTGCTAAGATGTTTGATTAATTCCTTTTAGTAAATAATCAAGAAATGGAAAATTTCACGATGAATAATATCACCATCATATAAAGCACGTTTCAGTTGCATTCCTTCTCGCGGCCGGTGTTTCATTCGTTTTGACGCGTTGATTAATAGTACAGCTGTTTTTTGGGGTTTTTTTTTTCATTCCAAGACAGGCAACGTTTGTACAAAGATTTATAATTTTTTGTAGAATTATATTTTTTATACTTGGTAAAAATTGTTTAAATATAACTTGAAATATTTTTTAACATTGTCAAACACTGTGTTTTTTCTTTTCTTTTATCTTTTCTTAAAGCGCGCCCATCTCTTAATTGTTGAAAAATATTGAAAGTCTAACGTAAGTCATTTTCTTTAATAATAATTATTTAATGATAATAATTCATAATAATATAATATTAATTTATAATAATAAGAAGAATTTATAATAAGAATTTTTAATCATACTAATAATAATACTAATACTACTACTAATAATAATACTAATACTAATACTAATAATAATAATACTAATAATAATAATAATAACTAGAAAGACCCAGAAAAATTTCAGTTTTCCTATTTAAATTTTCTGATGAATCTTAATTCTTAACCTTTTTTAAGTAGGTACCCCACTAATTTTCCATAACTAAGATTTAAAACGATTTTTTTAAAAAAAATGAAAACGCATTCTTGAAGATTTCATTTTAGCATTAATTGAAAGTTAAATTATTAAATTTACTATTTCCAGTAAGTAAAATACTCTGGTGTATTTCAAATAGAAATTTTATAGATTGGAATGTTAATTTTTTTGCTCGCTTTCACAAAATCGATTACAGGCGGATATTTTCTCTCATTTTAACACATTTGTAAATAAAATTCAATTATCTCTTTTAAAATTTTTCCAAAAATAAAATGTATATTTGTGACACGCTGTTTGAGGAAAATTAGCAAATTTAAAGTTAAATTAATCTGATTTGAAAGAAAATATTACTTACCTATAGCATAAAAAGCGTAGTATACATTTCTTCACCACGGGTCCTGGTTTTTTTGAAGATCAACACTTCAGAAAAATAGAACACGTGGTTAAGAAATGGATACGACATTTTATTTTTGCATTTTATCGATATCGACGTGCTAAGGTGTTGACTGCTAAATATGGATGACCAGAATTGACAAAAATTTACGAAATATGAGTGAACTCATCTTTTTTGGATTTTTAACTACGTAGGAATTTTTATTAAGTAACATAATATTTTCAGCAATTATCTAACATTTTTTTGACTTTTAGCTAATATTAGGTTGGTGCAAAAATAATTTCGTTTTCTCACATTTGTTACTATGAGACATTATTTTTGCACCAACCTAATATAACGTTATAGCCTTAAGTTTCAGGATGCTATATGAAAAAATAATAAAATTTAAAATGCTATAATGTTTTCTTAAATTAATTTTAAAATTTGATAAATGAAATATTAATGAAATACTATGGTAGAGGTAAATAAATAATTTATGAAATGTTATTGTATTTTATCTATTATTAATTTATATTTTTAATATCTTTTTTTTTTTTTTCATTTTATTTTTCATTATTATTACTTGTTAAAATGGTGGTTATAAAATGTTAAAGTTATTTTATTTACTAAATTTTTATAGTACTTTCAATTTTATTATTAATTACGTAATTGTTTACGCTTTTATTATTTTAATCCAATACCCTAAACACATATTTAAAAGAAATTGTTACTATGTGATACAGCGAAAAACCTATTGGGAGTATTTTGTGGCCCTGAAAAGAGACATTTTTATCTTCCATAACCTCTTCAATTGTCATCATGGCTGGGCTGATTTTCCAAATACAAGTCCTGCATACCATAGTCAGCGCCAATTTCGTATTTGTTCAATCGATAGTGGTCAACAACGTAATGTAAAATGGATTTACAAAACTAATATTGTAGCCGACATATTCACGGTTTACAACAACAATTTTCCAAATATGTCTGATGGTACGACCGAATATGTTCCATTTGATTATTTCACGCAGGGCTTGTGCAAAATTTGGATCCTCAAGAATCAAAGAAGAAACTCACAGATCTTTCAAATTCTTCTGATTTTTCTGGGTTATGGTTCGTCTGTTTTTTTCCTAAGCCTTGATCCTTCTACCAATTTCTTCTTTGACCTCTTGGTGCTGCCTCTTCTTCAGCCCAGTCTTCTGTTCATTAGTGCCAACCGTAGGTATTCCTGGAACTTCTCAGCATCCAGATCATCGATGAATTTCCTTACTTGATTTTGCTTGACATCAATTATTCTGGACGCATAAGCATTTGGCGCAAGCTTCGGTTTTTCCCAAAATTCACCGATGATGCTTTCAGCCAACATGGTGGGCTGCCTCACCGATGTTAACACTAACTTAGAAGAAACCCCTACCATTGTGAAGAACTTTTTATACTACCGGCTTAATACTTCCACAATCCTTTTTGTCGAAATAAGATTTCATTTGCGGGGGCAATCAATAGGGGCTCTATCACTTTATTCGGTAATGGATTTTCCAAAGAAGTCCTCCTTGGAGACGAAAATAGATAAGGAGTTCCTGGTAAGTATGACGATGTTTATTGTGTCGATGGGGTCTTTTTTTGTATTCTGTGTGGTGTAGAAGGTATCCATCCAAGACCCTGGTAAGTATGACGATGTTTATTGTGTTGATGGGGTCTTTTTTTGTATTCTGTGTGGTGTAGAAGGTATCCATCCAAGACCCTGATAGTATCTTTCATATGAGTCGCAGCACTTGCATCTCGATAGCGGCTTCTTCCGTAAATACGTGCTGAAACCTTGAGATTTTATTTGTCGAGGAAAGTCCTAAGACAACTTGTTTGCATTGTCCGAAAATGGGAAAGTAAGTTGCACCTAAAAAGAAAATTACATGCAAGCGATTCTCTCGGAATCTAATGATTAAAGACAATTTAAATAAAGATCCTAATTGCGTTAATAAGCTCTCATTGATCACTGAATCTGAGGGAATTCATACCCAAAATAATTCGCCATGATAGGCACTCACTCACACTGGAAGATATCGTAGCGCAGGTCTCACATTCCCTCAAGACCTTCCTCGTCTTTGTTGCAATTGTTTCCAGTGGATGTGAATTGCAGTATAACTCCACAAGTCTAGCCTACCACTCTTTTTCTAATAACAAAACTGCTAAATGGTTGACGAAGATTCGCTTTGTTAAGCAGCATTTGATTTTCGAAATTATGTATTTCAAACTGGCATCGACACTTATACTAGTAGACAGTGAGCCCACTTTAATTAAGTTGTTGGTGCAGTCACAAATCTGTTGTTTGTAGTCCAGGAAGAGACCCTCCAGGAAGATGTTATTACCACGCAGTTCACGTGGTTTCAATCTTGTGTCGTTGAATCGAAAGCTAAAGTTCAGTTTTCTGCATTTTGCATTGCACTGAACGTCTTGAATCCTGAAAGGAAACCAAGCCCACGCACCATTCTGTAAACTGTTGTTGAACTTTTGTTCAAAGAGTAGTGTTCCATGGACAATGTTTTCGAAATATTTTTTTATCAATTCTGAAACACAAAAAGCAGGGACCCCACCCCCTCTAAAAGACAGACATAATGAAGTTTCCTGCTAACTAAAACATTGGAACTGATGTTGTTTTTTTTCTTTTGTATTTGTTTAATTTTTTCCCATTATTATCATTTTCTTTGTTTTCTTTTGCTAATTGATATTTTGGGTTTATTACTTTACGACAAAGAGTGGAAGATAAACACTGGGTAGAATTTGGAGACTGATTTGAAGTTATAGACAGTGTTGGATTTGAAAACGAAAGAGTTTCAATTGCAGCAGACAGGGTTTCACTTGCAGTAGACAGGTTTGCAACAGACAGGGTTGCAGTAGACAAGGTTGCAGCAAAAAGGGTTGCAGATGCAGCGGACAGAGTTGCAGCATATTGGACTTGCAGAAAAAAGAGTTGCACTTGCAGTAGACAGGGTTGCATTTGCAGCAGACATGGCAGTAGTTGCAGCAGACGGAGTTGTAGTAGCAACTGAGGTGGCGGTCAAAGGGGCTATATAAAGTGGGACAATAGCAAATCTAGCAACAGATTTTACTTCTTTTTTTTTCAAATTCCGGGAAAATTATCCCTGCATTTCTTTTTCTGCAGAATTCTCAAAGTTTGCCAACTGAATTATATGAAACTGGATGAAAACCACTTATGGAATTCTACAGAGAAGCCCACCCTACTATTGCCTTTAATGATCCATATTTGTTGAGAAATTTCTCAAAAATATGGCCACAAAGAATCGTCTGTCCACTGTTGATGCATCTGTATTCACTCAATATTTCGTAAGTTCTCACCATCTAAAATTTAAAAAATTAAAATAAATATTAGTAAGCAAGAACACATTGACCTGCAAAAGTTTTTGTTATTATTAAAATATTATTTAATCTTTAGTAGTTAATAAAATTTGGTTAACAGTAGCTAAAGAACATTTATTCTATTTTCTTCAATACAAAAAATGTGAACACCCGGTGTTGAAACTATTCAAAATTAATTAAAAAATGGCATAACCAATTTCAAACGTGAATGAAATAAAGTATAGAAATAATCAAATTTATTAAACATTAGGTTTAAATTTTAATCAAACATTATACAAACGGTTTTTTTTATCAAAATAACTATCACAAAAAAGAATAAACTGATAAAAAGTATAAACGTACTAACAAAAAAATTTTTTTGTTCCTTTTTAAAAAAGTTAAACTAAAAAAATGTACTCAATTGAAGTATGACCCGCACTAAAATAAATACATAAAAAAAAGATATTTAGTGAAATAGAAATTTTAAAAGTATAACTTACTTTAAATTCTAAAGTTTTAAACCTTTGAAAAATGATGCGCAAAGACTATTGAGATGTACACCTGCAATGAATAACGAATTGCAAACAAACGAATTTCTCTGTAAAGGGAGAACAACACTTATATTACGGGATTTTTAATAATAATGTTATGTATAGGCTACCATACTTGCAAATTGGGATTGTTTAAAATTTTAAAAAATTAATTGCTTTTAAAATCTTTGTGCAAAATGACTAATATTAAGCGTCTCAATTTTTGATTTGTAAATATAGTTTCCTCTTAATTACAATATCACCTAAAATAAAGGAAGTAATGCAGAATTTTAAACGATTTTTATATTATTATGAATTATTATTATTATAATTTGAAAAAATGAAAACAATTCTTGTAAAAATTCATTATCATGTCATAGTTTGATTACATTTCTTGGTTTACCATTCGGGGCACATTAGTAACATAGTAAAACAGCATTAGTTTGAAAAAAACATTAAATTATTTACATTCTCCAACTTTTCTCCTACTTTTAACTAATAATATTCTTTTGGTAAAGAAAATTTGATTTCTCGAAATTTCATGAAATTAGTTAAGTGGTGGCGGGGTTAACATATGTAAAAAAAAAAATACCAAGATTTTCTAAAACCAAAATTTAAAAAATAATATTCATTTGTGAATAAGTCTTGAAAGTTTCATTAAAATCCGACAATTATTTAATTTTTGCAAGAATTCCTAAATCAATGTTTTTTACCTGAAAAAAAAAGGGCAAAAACACTGAATGTAAATATTACAACAATCGCTGGCACAAAATAAAAATCCCAAAAATTTTAACCAAAATTTCGAACGTGCTAGAAATGAATAAAAAAATTAAAAATAACTTGCTCTTTCCTCTTCATAATAACATGAACAGTTTCACGATAAAAACTGCTTTTTATTAAGTTTAGAGCCTTTTTTTTTCTCTCATGGTGCGCTTATTTTTTCAGCGAGAAAGTGGAGATACCTAAAATGATTGAATAATGATTGAATAATGGCTATCTGCGACAATAAAACATACATAGAATTTCCCATATCGTATTAACAATATATTGCAATAGCAATCATAAATATGAGTGCACGGCGCGTAGGGGTCTCCAAAAGGAAACGTGTGGAGGGCATTTACGTATTTTTTTCCACGATATTGCCGTTAAACCCACCTTAAATTGACTCTGTGTCACATTCGATAGGTAGCGACATGAGGACTCTGAAAAATACCCATGAATACATACATTCTGGTCGTTATTTTAGGAAGTGGGTAGAAATGAAAATATTTTACATTGACAACTTTTTCCATCTCACTGAAACAATCGTTAAGCAATTCAATCTTCCCTTTTTTCTTTCTTTCTTTCTTTCTTTCTTTCTTTCATTTTCTCAAGATTTATTGCATAAAAATATACCATGACCGAAAAAATATGGGGTATGCTGCGGCTGATATTCACTGCTATCCTATACTTAGCTAATCCGATTCGCGACCCATTCACTCGTTACAGTTTAACATATTCATCGAAAGAACCTGTCCGATATCAGTTAATCCTCTATTCACCATAATATCTCATACACTCGAGGGATCTACAAAAACGCACCCCATGATATGAAAAATTTGAAGAGTTCATGATTTTTTTTTCTCTCTTTTTATAAATTAATATGTACATAAAAGTTTACAAATGGCGCAGGTCGAGAGATGATCCCCAAAAAGCAAAACTAAAATATAAAAACAAAAGAAACACAATCAGAACCCGTCCACCCCTGAAATCAAGTAGGGACTTTTCACATCTTTCCATGCGATCAAAACGGAATAGTCCATTATTTATGAGGTATAAGCAGGGGAAGCGTTTAACACTTTTATCTCCTATTTATTTATTTATTTATTTTTCTCAAGATTTATCGCAGTAAAATATACTATTGTGGCACAAGGCCAAAAAATGATGGCGTGTGATGAGGCTGGTCATCACTGTTCTCCTATACTTAGCTAACCGATTCGAGACCAGATCACTCGTTACAATTTAAACACGTTCATCAAAAGAAACTGACCGTTATTCGCCATAATATCTCATACACTCAGAGGACCTACAAAAACGCAACCAAATTACATGAAAAATTTGAAACGTTCATGATTTTTTTTTTCTCTTTCTTTTAAAACGTTATATATACATAAAAGTTTGCAAATGACGAGGGGCGAGGGATGATTCCCAAAAAGCAAAACTAAAATAAAAAAAAAAGAAAAGAAACAAAACTGATATTATTAGGTTGGTGCAAAAATAATGTCGTTTTCTCACATATGTGAGAAAACGACATTATTTTTGCACCAACCTAGTAGTTTGGGACTCGCCCAGCCCTGAAATCACGGAGGGTCTTTTCCCGTCTTTCCACGCGATCAAAACGGAATAGTCCATTATTTATGAGGCATAGGCAGGGGAAGCGTTTAACGCTTTTATCTTTTCTTTTCTTTTCTTTTCTTTTCTTTTCTTTTCTTTTCTTTTCTTTCTTTTCTTTCTTTCTTTCTTTCTTTCCAAATTAACGTCTTAAGAACATTTCTCTAAATAATAACTCGAAAATAATTCAGCAGACGATGTTATTTCATTTAATTTATGGTAATTCGATTTTTGGCGATTGTTTACTCGGTCTCCGTCGTTCGGTACTGTGCGTCTGAAAAATGGCAATTTTTTCGCTGCCGCCATTCCTTCTCGACATTTTCAGAGATCCGGCAGGGTTAAATATTTAAGCCCAAGTCCCAGGGGACCTCCCCCTCAGGCAGTATCTCTTCTTGGGGAGGGGTCTTGGTTTATTGCCCTACACCTGAAGCGTCCCCAAAAGGGGAAATGTGATGTAATGAATATGGATACACCTGTGTTCCCCCTCACAGGAATATGATTGGGTGGTGTCAGCCATAAATACAGGCTGATGTAGAGGTACAGACGACACCTATTTGACGCCAATTGGCTATCCTATTGGTCAACGCCTATTGCCTACACCTATTGACTGCGACTACGACGAGTATCAGTTCCCTTACTGCTACCTGCTAGATTGTTCTACTCAGTTACAGTAGCCTAAACCACTTAGCTCCTTCGATCAAATATATCCCTTTCCGGGATATATCAATATGCCGAGAAGGCTTGGCTAATTTTTCCAAAGTATTGCCGTTAAACCCAAACTAAATTTTGACCTTATGCCCCATTCGGTAGAAATGTGGGCGCACTGAAAAATACAATTGCTTCTCGGAATTTTGATCTTAGATCAAAGTGTAGTATCTGTTCTCAACAAACGAATCTGAATATCTCTTTCCACTTCGATCTTCCCTTCTTTTTTTCATTTTCTCAGTGAAACCAAGTAATGTATTTCCCCATTTCCAATACTCCATTATTTATTAGGTATTAACAGGACGTAACGGTCGTGCTAGCTAACGAAGGAAGGGCTAAGCAGGATTTTGATACGGTAATGGGACGAAAAATCTCAAGTTCTTTTGATGAATGTGTTAAATTGTAACGAGTGAATGTGACGCGAATTGAATTAGCTAAGTATAGGATGACCACCCTCAGCATACCTCAACTTTATCGGCCTTGTGCCACAATAGTATATTTTTATGCAATAAATCTTGAGAAACGTAAATAAATAAATCTCTATCTATAAAAGCAGGATGTGTGTGTGTGTGTGTGTGTGTGTGTGTGACGAATGCACGGCCGCAATTTTCGACGAACTTGCACCGAAATTTACATGCACATGCTCCAAAATAGCCGGAAGGCCAAGACCGACTTCGCATTTCCCAACTCCCATAGAAGAAATAATCGATTTTTTCATGCTTCTACGGCAGTTTTTATGTAGTTTGCGGCTTTTTCTACTGGCCAGAGTGAGAGCCTATAGTTGGCTGCCACGAATAGGCAGGAAGATTCTATTGGCCAGCGTGAGTGCCAACAGTGTTGGTTAGTGGATTTGTTGACAAAGACATTGTGAGTTCAATCTCTGGCTCGGGCAGTGTGTACATGGACACATTAGAAACGGTCGAGTAATAACTGACTAGTACTATCAGGTCATCCAATAAGTTCTGTCCGAATTTTACCTTTTTTAAAATGCACGAAATTTAAAGAGTATTTTATAATGTCTAATGGAGCTGAACATTATTTTTATATTTAGATGCATTTAAACTGATCAAATTTTATTTCAGAGAACAATAAAATTAAATGTTGGTTGATTAAAACCCTGCTAACATGGAAGTACCCAAGAATCATTTGAGGCACATAATGCTTTATGAGTTCAAGAAAGGAAACTCAGCAGCCGAAGCGTTTAGAAACATTCACTCAGTTTATGGAGAGGAATGTGTGAATGAAAGTAATTGCAGAAGATGGTTTGCAAAATTCAGAGGTGGAGATTTCACACTTGAAGATGAATATCGAACCGGAGGTCCAGTTGAGTTTGATGAAAAGCTTCTTGAAGCAGCCCTTGAAGAAAATCTTGCTTTATCAGTTGAGGAATTGGCAGTGGTTCTCAGTTCAAACCATACAACTGTCCATCGTCATCTTCAACAACTTGGAAAAGTTCCTAAACTTGGAAAATGGGTGCTTCATGAATTGTCAGAAAACAACCTCATTCACGCCAACTTGTTTCACCTTTTTTGGATAGACTTGTGACTGGCGACGAAAAATGGATCTTTTACCGAAATATTAAGCGTCGTAGACAGTAGCTTGGTAAAGGGGAAGGACCCAGCCACAGCCGAGAACGGAACTTCATAGGCAAAAGGTTCTTCTTTCAATCTGGTGGGATCGCCAAGGAATAATCCACTTTGAATTCTTACCACCTAATGCAACAATTAATGCTCATATATACTGTCAGCAATTAGAGCGTTTGAACCAAGCTTTGACGAAAAAAAGACCTGCTCTAGTGAATCGAAAAAAGGTGATGTTTCATCAGGAAAATGCGCGACCCCACACGGCAAGAATCACGTCACAGAAGATCGAAGAACTTGGTTTGGAGAAAATTCCTCATCCACCTTATTCTTCCGATCTTGCTCCTTCAGACTACCATTTGTTTCGTAGCTTACAGAATCGTTTAGAAGAAACAGCTTTTGTAACATAGGAAGAAGATAAAACTGACATTTGTGAGTTCTTCGAATCAAAGCCAAAAGAATTTTACAGTAATGGAATTAGTAAGCTTGTTAATAGATGATCAGGAAAAATACATTGTTGATTGAATCTGTAATTAAATGTAACATTTGGGCACTTGTTTTCTTTATTTAAAATTCGGACAGAACTTATGGGATGACCTAATACTAAAAAAAGTGCAGTGAATTATATGACAGTCCTCTTATACCAAATGTGCACAGATAACTCTCCTACATAGCTTTTTACTCCTACTTGCTGGAGGAGAATTGGCAAGTAAACGTAATAATAATAATGATAATAATAATAATAATAATAACAATAATAATAATAATCAAAGCTAACCTCCCAGACATCGTGATCAATGACCACAAAAGCAGAATGTGTTTTCTTATTGACATGGCCTTCCCTGTCGTTTGTAATGTGTCTTTCAAGATCTTCAAAAGACTATCAAAATACAAGTATCTTGAAGCGGAAATCTCAAAAATTTGGCGCATGAAGACATCAATAATTCCAGTTGTAGTCGCAGCCCTCGAATTGGTTGGAAAAGGTTCCGATAGATTCATTGAAGGGATTCCTGGTAGCCCATGTCTTAAAGAAATATATATAAAAAATGTACTCACAAGTTAAGCTCACCCATTACGAGGAGCTTTATCTATGTAAAATGATCAGTAGAAAATGTCATGCATTCATTTCTGACCTTAGGTCTCTGGCTGGGAGCCAGAATGAAATGTGTATACAACAGAAATCAAAGGAAATAATAATAATAAGTGGGAAGGCGAAGAGTGAAACGTCGAGAGGCGCGAACCCCCCAGCCGCAAACCCCCGTCCCCGCAACCGCAACCCCGCTACCGCCGTACGAAACCGACCTCCACGGCAACCATGTGGATGAATGTTATCAACACAAAACATATGGAGAAAGCCATCAAATTTTGTTAAATTTAAAAAAAAACAAAAACAACGAAAGACGAAATACTTATACAAAAATTTCGTAGATTTATTTGCATTCTAAAATATTCATAAACAGTAGTATAATGCTATCGAAGCAAGATATGAAATATCTTCAATTATCTGACGATCTTATGACAAATAATTTTTTTGTTTTTTTTCATTTCTATCTGTGAATATTTATAAAATACTCTTCTTTTGTGTGTGAAATTTTAATACGCGGGGTAATGTTCACGTTGAAAGCATATATAGGCATGTATCAGCATTAGTTGAAGCAGTAACAGCATTAGTCTCTGTAATACAGTCAGATTTAAATACAACTGAGGATGATATAAATTGGATAGTTATTTTAAACAATTATAATAGAAAAACAATAAAAGGGAATAAAATATGACCTCTGTATTGATTCCACTCAAATCGAAAATGATTGATCGATAAAGTTACGAAACGAACGAATATCTTTTTTACCGAAGCGTGAATAAGTTATTGCAATTTATAGAAAATACTCAGCGCAAAATTGAACTAAAAATTAAAAATTACTTCCATTAAATAATATTACTTATAAAATATACGTCGCTCTTTCCCATTTACTCACCCTCCAGCTATAGATTTTGTCAGTTTTCCGAGTCTGATTCTAGAGTGTCTATGTCTACCGTTTTTCTTCTATTCATGTTTGTCTATACAAATAATACATAAACAGTCGAAGAAAAATTTGCAATACCATTGCTTTATTCAGGTTCAATATCCAATAAATATGTGTGCACGTTCACCCGCTTCTACATGATTCGGATAGCAACCACTTAGGAGAGAGACAGAAAACTCTATGTTCAAAACTGGTTGAGCATCGGGCGAGCAGTCTTCACCCATTAAAACTCAATATCTACTGAGACCTGTTACGGGGTCACTTTTCTGTTAATATATTTATAATTTCATATTTTTTAAGCATTTCACCCCAAGCAAGGCGGGAGTGCCTCTAGCACGCAAAGGGTTACAGAGGATTGCGAACAAGAGTAAAGAGGCGTGATAGAGGAAAGGATGAAGAGAAGGACAGGGAATTAGATCAAGGCATCTGAAGATGTCGATTGACATTGCATTTGAATATTTGGAGATTATAGCTATCAGTGAAGCAAGTAAGTGAAAGGGCGTTCCACAGACGGAAAATGCGAGGCATTAAGCTATTGGAGCAAAAGAGACGGCTACATTTAACATTTTCGACAGTGAAACGGTGGGACTGAGAATGCCAACCTAGTAGCACGCTTAAATTCACGCAGTTTGGGAACCAGCGAAAGTATCTAGTCGGAGCAGTTACCGTGAAAGTATTTGTAGAAAAGACAGAGGGAAGCCACAGTACGTATGTGAGAAAGTAACTGCAGACGAGATGCCAGATTAGGACCAATCACATTTTATATCAGTCTCTGGGTTATATCAAGGACCTTGAGACGAACAGCGGGGGCTCCAGACCATATATGGCAGCAGTGATCAAATCTGAAGATAACTAACTGTGCAATCATTTTACAGTAATATTACACAATAAAAACAGCACTAGTCAGCGTCTTAATAGTAGTGTGTTACTGTTTACTATAAAAATGAAATGATCAAGTCTCGCATTCCACGAAAATTTCGAATCTCCCGTTTTAATCGAAAAAACGACAGTAATATGAAAGAAAGAAGATCACTTTGGTAATTTTCAAAAACCACCTCGTTGATCAGAAACACATCTTGAAACAATGAAAAAAGAAACTAAAAAATATATATACGTGCATGGGTTATCTGCGCCGAGCAGCCAGAAGAAAGCCATTTCTTAAACACGGCATCATCCTACATGAAAGTAGTAGCTGTCTTCATTAAATTGGTTATTATGGCAGAGCAACCAAAAGAAAGCTGATTTTTAAACCAGGCATCACCCTAAATGAAAGTATTAGCTATCATCATCATATGGGTTTGTTACGAGGATGCAATTTATAGTCAGGTATTCTACTGAGTCCTACCTGTTAATACAAAAAAAGTTTTCATTCAGGAAGTAGTTGTAAAATAGAGAAATTAGAAATAGAACATTTGCAAGATTCTAGATCATTCCAGTATATTCGAGAAAAATCTAGATGATTCGAGAAACATCTAGAAATATGCTAATTAGGTGCAAGCCCCTATAAATAGGTTTTTGAAAAAGAGTTGTCTATTTTGAAAAGCAATTTCTGCTATTATCATCTCCGGCTTTTTTTTATTCGAGCATTAATATATCCAGTCGAAAGAATCTCTAAGAAAAGGTGCCGACGAACAAAAACCCAAAAAGAGAACCTCATGGAACATATCTGGTAAATAGAGTTTTGACTATTTTCATTGACCAAACTACAAATTAATCTATATATACTCACATTTGTGGATTTCCAGTAATAGCAGTTAGATTACTTCGCTAGCCCTAACGTGGTAAAGATATTTGACTTCCTTCTCCTTCGTAACACTTCGTCAGTAAACTGTGTTTTCTGTTTTGGTAAGTCACAATTGTATATCTTGAATATATTAGGTTGGTGCAAAAATAATGACGGTTTTGACGTATTTTTTTAACGTCAGAAACCGTCATTATTTTTGCACCAACCTAATATTTAGTGTTTTATGTAAATTAAATATTTGTTTGTGATTTAACTCTGTGTTTTTGTAAATCAATTTTTTTTCTTTGTTACAATTTCCAACACGTAACAGGTTATTATAGCAGAACAATCCGAAGAAATCAACGTCTTAAAACAGACATCATGATAGAGCAGTGCGAGTCAGCTGAGGTCTTTTTAAATTGAAAATAGTTGGACCCTTCTCAAAAATGGATACACAAAATTTACTTTCGACCGATGGTTATCAGTGAGGGACGTCAACTTCAAAGTACAGATCAAGAGGTTCAGACAGAGAGAAAAGAAAAATAAATTACATTTTAGACGAAAGACAAAGAAAATTGTTATCAATATCATGACAATCCTGCGAAAAGGCGCACACAGAGACGTAGCTGGCTTCGGAGAACAGACAGGGAAGACAGCCGCTAGACTGTGAAACTCCACACTTCGCTTGATTATAGCAGTAGGTTACAACCAAAGAATGCAATCTGATTTACTACTAGAAATTGTTTTACTTTTTCACTCGTGGGTTAAGATATTGCCTAAGGGAAATTTTTAAGCCACAAGCGCTTGACTGGAAGAAAATGCACCATGTCAACGAACCTAGTGTCTGACCTGAACTGCAACGCAACGATTTTGCCTGAAAATAGTAAGTATCTTCATTACATGGTTTACTATGGCAAAAGCAACCAGTAGAAATTCACTTGTTAAACCAGTGAAATTGTTAATTTCTGAAGTATAAGAAATATGCAATGAAGCACAGCGTCTTTCTGGTGAAAATCTGGGGAGAATATTATAGTGCTGTTGATACTTGAGAAATTCAAGAATGTCCGCTTGGACATATAATTATCAATTCTACAGAGGAATATGCTACCATATTCAGCTATGATTAACTCTTGAAAACGGTCACATTTTTCAACGTACGATGGAAACCCTAGTATAGAATTAAAGAAAAAATGCCCCCAAATGACAGCACTATATTAGCCAATTTGCTAATATTGAAGCCACTTCGAATTGGGAAATATAAAAGAAAAATTAAATCTGTAAAATCTATAAAAGAAGCAAAAGCTTCGTAAATTCGATGCCGCTGGGTTGCAGACAAGGTAGCAGACTTGATAAAATCGATGTTTTAAAAAGGTTCATTTTTCTAAAGGTGAAATTTATAATGATTTAATTTGTTTAGATAAAAACAACTTTTTAGACTGAAGAAAGAGACTTCTTCAAATGTATCTATCTAATTAAAAATGCGTACGCAGAAAAGCATACCCTAATAGTACTTATGCTACCATCAAATCACGTAAGAAAACGGAATAATGGCCAAGTGAAGACATATTTACTTTATTATTTAAGCAATAAATGTAATTATTTATGTGAAAAAAACGAAATAAAATTTCCTAACTTACCACCCCCCACACTAGAACGCCCAAAAAGTAAAAATGATAGCATATGTCCATATAACCGGAAGTCAAACGATCACATCATTCTGCATATAGGCACATACGCGAATATAAAAAAAAGAAAAATCGAGAAGTATAAGTATTCAATTGCTGATGCATGCTGACGAGTGAACGTTGTAATTCCCGTCAAGGAAACTCTGGAGTCGGGATGCTGAAGATAACATCAATCAGGTAAATGAAAAAGCTTTTACCTTTACTATATATATATATATATATATATATATATATATATATATATATATATATATAAGTGAACATTGAAGCCAACACTCAGAGGCAACAGGCTGTTTCATGCTGGACACAATCGGCGGCCTGACGATTGCGTCCAGCAGGAAACAGCTTGTCGCCTCTGAGTTTAGACTTCATTGTTCCCTTTCATATTAATGTTTATGTCTGATATTGAGCACTTTATTCCATAAATATAGCACATCTTAAAACTATATTTCTTCATATATATATATATATATATATATATATATATATATATATATTGCTTTATAGGAATAAAGTGTCGCTGACGACACTTGATTTTGAACATAGATCGCCAGTGAGCAAACAGAGGGTGTCCCATTATTGAATGACCATAGAGAAAACGCATATCTGTATGAAGTAACGATCCCTTTTTCTATACTATCCTCTTTTACTATTCGGATCACGATTTTTACTCTATCCTCTATTACTATACGGAGCGCTATTCTCTACTCTATTCACTATACTATTTCTCTATTCAGATCACTATACAGATTACTATTCGAGCGAGTATTATCGAGACGTTACTATTAGTGCGAGTGCTATTCGAAGGCGTCTGACACCAGTATTGTTCAGCGACGTTACTATAGTTGTATCTGCGATTATAAAGTCTCTACTAGAACGAGTCTTACGAAAGTGACAACAAGAATTCCTTGGCATTACAAAAGTGGCAACGAGTGTTCGTTGACATCACAATATATATATATATATATATATATATATATGTGTGTGTGTGTGTGTGTGTGTGTGTTGTATAAGAAAGTCAAAGAGTGATAAACTCATGTGGGCAGGATATGTTTCTCGTATGAGCAATAGCTGACTCCCACAACACCTCCTCTTTAGCCAGCTTCTAGCAAGTTGGTCATTATGCTGTTCCTCTCAATGATAGCTTTACAAGCCACGGCGGCATTTGCCACATGCAGTAAAGCAGACATTGCTGATCACTCGCGGGAGAATATGGCAACCACACGAGAGAAATGGGACAGTAACATATTTGTTTTACTGGGCTCTCATTTATCGGGCGCGACGTGACAGTCCACTTTATATATCTATACCAGTCAGTTATGTTCCATGCGTGATACACGCTTAGGCAATCATGGATCTTTCTATATATATCTGGCGAAGCCGATTTTTTTCCCGCAGATATATATATATATATATATATATATATATATATATATATATATATATATATATATATATTTCAATTAAAATAATTTATAAATTCATGAATCATTCATACAAAAACAAATATAGAGGTTAATGATTTAAATGGCGAGAATACATCGTCGCAATCAATATAATTGATGTATCTTATTTATATTGTTTGCGACGATGTATTCTCGCCATTTAAATCATTAACCTCTATATTTGTTTTTGTATGAATGATTCATGAATTTATATATATATATATATATATATATATATATATATTGGGGGAAGAAGGGGTGATACCGATTACCGATTCTTTTTCTTGGGGTGATACTGATTAAACTATATATATATATATACCAAGTGAAATCAACATCATTAAGCACGCCCGTAAATCATTATTATTCCACGATGAAGAAGCATGGATAAAGAAAGATAGGATATTTGACACTACAATGGGAAGCTTTGACGGTGCAATGACATGCGAAATCATAGGTATTTACTTACTACACGAACTGAGCCAAATAATAGATAGAAATTACACAGGACTCTACAGGGACGACGGTCTCATAATCTTAAGAAACTGTAACAAACAAAACACAGACAAAACTAGAAAAGCAATAATAAAGATTTTTAAAAATAGCGGATTCGACATAAATATAAAAACTTAATTAAACGGAGTAGATTTTCTAGATGTCACCATCAACTTAAGAAAAGGCATATATAAACCATATAGAAAACCTAATGATAAACCACTCTATATACACACATCTTCCAACCATCCACCTTCTATAATCAAACAGATACCAAAATCGATTAACCGCAGGCTTTCCGACAATTCCTCCAATGAATCAATATTTAATAAAGCTAAGAAAGACTATGAAACAGCCCTAAAAGATAGCGGATTTCCAGCAACACTCACATACTCACCACAGAACACAAAAAAGGCCAACAGGAGAAGAAATACCATATGGTTCAACCAGTCGTAAGGCAAAAACGTAAAAACAAACGTAGGAAAAATATTCTTCAAACTCTTACACAAACACTCCCCGGAATAAAGCACCTTACACAAAATATTCAAAAAACACAGTTAAAATCAGCTACAGCTGCACCGAGAACATGGCACAAATAATAAAAAAGCAGAATAGAAAAATTACCAACAAACCACACGAACAAATTAAACCCACGTGCAACTGCAGAATAAAGAACGAATGTCCCTTAAACAGAAATTGTTTAAAAAACAACGTAATATACCAAGCCACGATAAAATCACCAGATTATGAAGAAAAAGTATACATAGGAGTAACTGAAGGACCCTGGAAACAAAGAAATTATACACACAAAACATCTTTCACAAATAGCAAATATGCGAACAGTACAATGCTTTCTAAGTATATCTAGGGAATTAAAAACAAAACGCACATCACACCAAATATATCTTGGAAAATAAAGAAAAGATCATCAGCCTTCAACAATCAATCAAAAACTTGCAAACTTTGCTTGGAGGAAAAATAGCTATCATTACTTTCCCAGACCAAAGTAAATTATTAAATAAAAGATCCGAGCTCATCTTAAAATGCAGACATGAAAACAAATTTTTACTACGTTACTTAAAAAATTGAAAACGAAAAAAAACAAAATAAAAACAAATATATAAACAAATAAACAAAATAACAATATAATAATCCAAACAAATTACCAAATCTCACCTGTTAGAATAGACGAAAAAGAATAATAATAATAACAAGAAAAAACGAACCCAAATAAATAAAGTAAATAATAAACAAATTAGCAAACCATTATGACCAAAATATTAGTTAGACTAAAAAATCGAACCAAAAAAATCGGACGAAAAAAGTACCTATAACTGTTATATAACGATAAAAAAAAATAATAATAATAATAAAAAATAAATAAATAAATACTACGTTACTTAAAAATCGAAAAAGAGAAAATATACAAGTAAAATAAATTAACCTAAATTCATCCAAGTATATAAATAAACAAACCAATCCCGATAAAGTTACCGTTAGAAAAAACAAATAAAAATAATCAACCCAAATAAACACAAATTAAAAACTGTTCCTGCCAAAATAATAGTTAGAACAAACTACAACAATCAACCCCAAAATCGAATAAATAGCTTTAATTAAATTCTCAAACCAAAACAAAACTATTAAATAAGTGACATAAACAAATTTTTACTACGTTAATAAAAACATCGATTGACATTGCATTTAAATTTTTGCAGATCAAAGTTGACTGGAAAGCGTAGAGCCGAAAGGGAGTTCCATGAGCGAGAGTTGCGAGAAAAGAAACTTTTAGCATAGAACATTACAATAGGTAAGTACACCATCAAAGATAATATACTGCTATGTTTACATAGAAGTTTGCTATGCGACGATAACGGTCGCCGAATAGCAGACGCAGGTCGTAAATTCGTAATGGTGAACATCTCTGTAATAATGCCTGTATAACGACTCTGATGATGGCTCATGTGAGCCGAAAGCTTAGATGGAGGAACAGCATAATAACAAATATATAAATTTGATCATTTTTTTGTTTTTATTTTCTCAAAATCCATTATACTTAGATTAAAACGGCTCATGATCAAACATAATAGACATAATGAGGAAAGAGGTCTTGGAAAATTTGATACTCACAGGACAGATTGAAAGCACGGACAGAGGAAAACAGTGCATAATTGACTTAAAGATCTTGAGTAAGAAATGGCGGAAGAAAGTTTAGGAGAGATAACAAAAAGACATAATTTATTAAGAGCTACAAAGACAGAAAATTGTGGAGAGCTATGATCGCCTACCGTCTGAAGGGACACGGTGTATAGTAGATTGATTCCATAATTCGTAGCCGACATCAACATCAACTCCAACAGCCAACAACTTCACAATCGGGTAACGCATCAAACATACTTTGTACCGTGTTTCATATCGACAAGTTTTTATACTTTTATTCTCGTCTTTATTTTGCTTCTCTGCAAGATCCTGAGCCGCTGTCTTTGAAATTGCGGATCAAGATGTGATCCTTTGATACGCCTATAAAACAGATAGCCTAAGGTCGGATCATTGGAGATCAAAGTAGCATTATCAGAAAAATCAAATAAAAATACAAGACCGGCAAAGTGAAGCACAACAGAATAAGTTTGTTCGCGAACTTCTTCCAGAAGCAAGACCTCTTACCTCAAGTGTTTTCGCTGTTTCCTAACAAGGATGCTACCCGGATGGGGTCGCTAATTGAAAGAATAGGAAACGCTCACGATTCTATATCGGAGAGAAAAGGCGTTTTACGAGGGTTGATCAAAAAAGTCAGTGTCTGTCCTTCTTTAATCAGAATAGGTTTAATATAAGAAACATACGAAGCTTATAAAAAACAAACTGGAAATTCTACCGGTTACAAATTTTGACCTCAACCTAGTTTTCTGCCTTTTCAATCGGGATATGAGTCTCAGTCAAAAAATAGACGCCTGTCCTACTGTAATTAAAACATATTTAATTGTATAAGTAATCAATATATGCCGAAATGCATGCAAAAGAATTGGTAGTCCAAATTTATTTTTTACATAGTCTCTTTCCATTCCGAGGCTGATAAGAGAGATAGTCAGAAAGGAATGCCTTTAGGAAGAAATGTATTTAGAAAACAATTAAAAAGAGTGGCAAACGTAGTCGGCATCGGCTCATGTCCGAGCATCGGGATAAAATCTCTCTGACCATTACCTTTCTCCCTCCTGGTAGTGGTGGTGGAGATGGCTGTGAAGTCAAAGAGAGTTTGGCGTGGTCGTATGAATCCTGCATCCTCGACCGGAAGCGCCTCCATCACTGCTTAAAGCGGACATGCGTGATATGTCAAGCCTGGTGGCGGTCGGATGCATGGTCTGTCAAGGTCTGCCTTAGTTAAACCAGCCCGACCGGCGCTTCCCTCTTCCGCCGGCTTGGCTGTTGAGATCGTGTAGCGGCAAACAAAGCATACGGAGGTGAATACAAATGAACCTGGATTCCAAAACTATTTCGTATCTAATCTATTTCCATCCCAATGCCGGTCTGAAATAGTGACATGCTCCAATCAGATGAACGTCTATTTTGAACATAATGTTAGTTATGGGAGACTTCAGTGATTTTATAGTGTTATCTGGACTTTGACTTCTTTCTCAACTACACCCCATACGCAGTAGTTCAAGTGATTCAGATCTGGAGAGCTTAGAGGCCATATGTTCATGTTAACGTGGATGTTAGGTTGTCATGGATGTTGTAACCCATGCATTCGCACGCTGTCTCGGACTTATGAAACGGCGCAGAGTCTTGTTGCTATGTGTACAGTCTTTCTCTGCTCATGCTCTCTTTATCCAAGGCCTCAAAACCTTCTCCGACTCATCCTTAGTCAGCAGCATATATACTTAAGCCCCGAAATAAGAAGTGAGGACGTGTGATATCTCTTTCGTTACGCATGTCTCCCAGAACGATCAGAGTTACTGGAAACTGTGTGCATGCCCGCTAGAACGTCATTAGGGTCTCTGTATAGACATCATTAATTCCTTCGGTTTACTTTTTGGTCCTGATCAAAGAAACCAAAGGGGTCCATCACCCATCATCTGGTGGTCACTTCTAGCAGGACAACGCATCCTGTCACGAAATAATAAAAAAAATATTTGTTCATGTAAAAAAGCAATGAGTTACTGCATTAAAGCGGCCTCTGCAGTCACCTGATCTTTATCCTATAGAGCAGGGGTTTTCAAACCTTTTGACTTGCGGACCACTTTATATTTCAGGCTTTACCTTAGGGAGCCCCTTATAAACGCTTATGAAATATATACATAAATATTTGCTGAATATAACATATAATTTTGCATTAATGCAAACGACTAACAGCCAATGAGAAAGCCAGAAATCGCAACATAGATCCAAAATTCAAATCCTTTGGTTCCTTCTCTGCCTGAATAGAATCCATTATCTTTATCAATTTAAGATAGAAATTATATCAGTATATCAAATCTATGAAATAGTTTATTGGACCAATTTATTTCATGATCGGCCTATAAGTTACTTATAAGCGCTTATATGTTGCACGTCACCCAATAAAAAGTGTTTGCTGTTCACAGACCCCCTATCTTCTCCTTGCGGAGCCCCTGTAGTCCGCGGACCACAGTTTGAAAACCCCTGCTATAGAGTATCGGTCTCCAACCACCGGGTACGGACCAGTACAGGGCTGTGGATCATTTGGTACCGGGTCGCATAGAAAGAATAAAAACTTTAAAAAATTTATTGGCTATCTTCTTTATTGTGTTTTGTTATGCGCGTGACTGACACTGACCACCAGCCACTGCTAGACCTTGGAAAACATATCTAGCATGACACGGTCCGTGGTGTAAAAAGATTGAGGTGCAGCTTTTGATGGAGCAACTTTTGGGATATGCTGGGTACACGAAACCGAATCCTAGATGTGCAGCTAACCAATCACGAAGAAATATGCATGGACCGGTATTTCAAAAGAACTCTTTCAGAATACCGTCGAATCGCTGCCGAGAAGAAATGATTCAACTCGAAAATCAAAACGAGGTTTAACTCGATACAGGAATAGCATCTTAATAAATTTACCGGTTTGTGTAATTCTGCTTATGTATATAGTTTAACAAATAAAAATCGGATTGAGAAAAATTATATTCTACTTGATTTTTCAGTTATAAATTTAGCGAATTAGAATTTTCATCAAAAACGTCATCTTGATTTCGTAAATAAAATCCTGAGAATTATTACTTAAAGCACTTTAGTTAATTACGATCATCCCGCATTTTATTGAGAATTCGTTAGCGAGGCGGTATTTACATTCGAGAAAAATGTGCTCGCCATTTAAGAGCATATTTAATAAAATAAATTTAATAAATAAATTTAATAAATAAATTTAATAAATAAATTCACTTATTAAAATCATAAGCGGAGAAAGTTTTATTAAATTTCAAACTTGGTCGAATTTCTATAGATTCTTAAATTGCAGATGTGTCAAGGATTTAAAGTTTATTTCTATTGATTTTGTATCATTTTTTCCTTTTCCGTTCGACAAATTGAAAAAAAGGATAATTTTTCATTTCAGATTATATTCTCTCAAATTCTCTTTTTTTTTCTACTGCTACAAAGCTTAAGAAATCACAATTAAATTTTAAAAGTAGTTTTAATTGTTTCGTGACATTTAGATAGATAGATAGATAGATAGATAGATAGATAGAAAGAAAGAAAGAAAGAAAGATAGATAGATAGATAGATAGATAGATAGATAGATAGATAGATAGATAGATAGAGACTTGTTAATATTTATCGATGGATTGGGTTGTCCAGAAAGATCATTCCGATTTTTAAGAAAAATTAAAACACAAAATAAAATTTTCCAATAAATATTTATTCAACTAAATATGAAACATTTTGTTGCACAACCTTTCTCCATTTTTCATTCAACTTAAAGATTCCATTTTCTAGAATGTCCGTGGTTTCTCGGCAAATAACTCATTAGGATGTTTTTTTTTATTTTTGTTTTTTTTTTTTGTCATCCAAAGAATTAAAATTTTTAACATTGAGATTATTTTGCAAGTACCTGAATAAATAAAAATTCAAAGGAACAATGTCTGGTGAATATGGTGGGCGGAGTAACACATCCCAACCAAGCTGCAACAATTTTTATCTGCCAAAGAAAGGAGAGATCTGTCACTACTCTGATGGAAAACAACACCTTTCCTGTTCGCCAATTCTGCGCGTTTTTCTTGAATTGCTGCCTTTATTTCGTCCAGTTCCGATCAGTACTTTTTCAGAATCAATTGACTTGTTGCATGGCAGAATCCCATAGAACAGAATTCCTTTCCAATTCCACCAGAAGCACAGCATGACTGAAGATCTGCTTTTGGGGTTGACTAAACTTGACTCATGTTGTTTACACTAAGATATTTTTCGCTGAATCTTGTAAACGATACATTTCTCATCACCTCCACACAATTTTCTTCAAATGGTACATTTTTATTGCATTTATACAGAAAATCATAGATGAAATGCGATCCAAAAAATTCTTTTCACTTAGATCATACTATCAACATGGCCCGGCGTTGCCCGTGCTTGATTCAAAAATCGAACGACTCATACAGCAATCACTTGACCTAAAATACTTTTGCCCTTCCTTGCCTTTAAAGGAGTGCCCTTTTCCGGGCTGATGTTGCTACATGCCTTACTTTTTGCCTATCTCATACTGCAATTTTTTTCTAAGCTTTATACTAAACATTAAATCTGTTACGAAAAAAGAACTAAACAAAATGAACACAAAACGATCCGCTTTAAAAAAAAGGACTCGTAACTGGAAAAACCGAATGAAAAAAGAATGTTAACAATAAATACTTATTCACACGCAACCCAGTTCTGCGGAATCAGAATCAACGTTGAGTTTAAGCAAGCGAATGAGCCAACTGGAATAAAGTGCCATGCAGATTCAAATTTTTCCCACTCGTGACGAATGCAGCTATCGATTTTTTTGGCATGCTAGTTAACATTCGTGTCAGTCAGCTGTTGGCTCTCACGCTGGCCAATAGAATCTTCCTGCCTATTCGTGGCAGCCAGCTATTGGCTCTCACTCTGACCAGTACAAAATGGCCGCAAACTACATGAAAACTGCCGTAGAAGCATGAAAAAAACGATTATTTCCACTATCGATGTGAGTTGGGAAATGCAAAGTCGGTCTTGGCCTTCCCGCTAACTTGGAGCATGTGCATGTAAATTTTGGTGCAAATCTGTCGTAAATTTCGGCCGTGTATTCGTTACACACATCCTGCCTTTTATAGATAGAGATGGTACCCAAACATCGCATTTGAGAACTCAAGCTTCAGTAAGTCCTTATGGATAGTGAATTTTGATAAATGTACTGTTTCTGGCAATTCCCGTGTTGTGTAATGCAGGTTATTTTCAATCAATGTATAGATTTAGTCGTCATCTGTAATGAGGTGGGGGTCTGTCTAGGCGTTCTTTATCAATGAGGCTACAATCACCAACTCTAAACTTAGCGAACCACTTCCGTACAGTTCCAACAACTAAGGCAGCTTCACGGTACACAGCACATATCTTTTATGTTTCTTGCGAGGCATTTTTTCCTTTCCGGTAAAAAAGTATCAAGTGTCTATAATGTAACTTATAATCTTCCATTTTCATGGGGATGCAAAATTAACACTAATTAAGTATTTTTATACTTTCTTTCTCAAGGGATCGTTTCATTAGTGCTCTAATCGGAAATGTAGGTATATTATATTTAATGTGTTGGAATATGAAAGACTAAAAATCGGTATGAACTTGTCGGACAACACAAAACAATATAGTTTAAGTACATGCTACAATATATATATATATATATATATATATAGATATATATATATATATATATATATATCTATATATATATATATATATATATATATATATATAAATTATCTGCGTCTTTATTTCGTTCGTGTGCATCAAATTAAAAATAAACACACACACACAATACAGACACATATATACAATTTAAATTACTCTCTCTCTATCTATCTATCTATCTATCTATCTATCTATCTATCTATCTATATATATATATATATATATATATATATATATATATATATATATATATATATTTAGTTTATGCAAAACTAGGTAATCAGTATGGATAGACCCAAGGAGGATGATATCCAGAGACCTCAATGTAAATTCAGAGCAAATATGTTTGAATAAAAACAGATCACTTTAAAGTTCCATGTAATAAGTTATTTCGTCACAACCCTTTTAAAGGGCTCTGGATCATCAGACTTTACTTCCATTTCAACTTTTGGAAGTAAAGTCTGATGATTCAGAGCCCTTTAAAAGGGTTGTGGTGAAATAACTTATTACATGGAACCTTAAAGTGATCTGTTTTTATTCAAATATATATATATATATATATATATATATATATATATATATATATATATATATATATATCTGTTTATAAACAAACACCTTGACATATATATATATATATATATATATATATATATATCGAGAGAGAGAGAGAGAAAATAGGGGTGTGATTTAAATTATGTTTATTTTAGGTAGAAATATTTCATGTATACCTGTTTTATTGTCTATAAACACACACATATATCATGAAATGGATTAAGTCGGACAATTACTTCCATACATTTTCTGCTTTTACGTTATTTTCATAGATATATTACGTTGGTGCATAAATAATGTCGTTTTTTGACGTTCAACTTCAAAAGACCATAACTCCTTTCATAATAAACTTTATTAATCGAAATAAAAACCATTAAAATCGACACATTTTTGCCAACGAGAAACAAGTTTATTTATCCCATTAGCATAGAAATCCGGAGTTCTAGAAGCGATGAAGTCATTGAAAGCCGATTCGGCATCATCTCGGCTTTTGAAGCATTTTTCGCGCAGGAAGTTGTCGAGATGCTTGAAAAAGTGATAATCGGTAGGCGAGAGGTCCGGTGAATATGGCGGATGAGGCAGAGTCTCGTAGCCCAATTCGTTCAGCTTCTGCAGGGTCAGTTGAGCAACATGCGGGCGAGCGTTGTCATGGAGGAGAATTGGTCCCTTCATATTGACCAATCTCGGGCACATACGTTGGAGCTTCTGGTGCATTTCGTCAATTTGTCGGCAGTACTTCTCCGCCGTAATCGTTTCGCCCGGATTCAAGAAGCTGTGATGGAGGAGACCGGCCGCAGACCACCAAACAGTCACCATAACCTTTTTTTGGTGCAATTTCGTCTTCGGGAAGTGTTGTGGAGCTTCTCCGGCATCCAACCACCGTGCCGAACGTCGCCGGTTGTCGTAGAGGATCCACTTCTCATCACACGTCACAATCCACCCGAGAAATTGCGCAGAAGGAGCGTAGAAGACACCTCAAAACGACGATTTTTTTTATTATCGTTCAATTCATGCGGCACCCATTTATCCAACTTTTTCGACTTCCCTATTTGCTTTAAATGGCGAACGACTGTTGAGTGGTCGACCTCGAGTTCAACAGCAACTTCTCGTGTGGTTTTGCGAGGATCGGCTTCAATTAAGGCTTTCAAATGTTCGTTATTAACCGCAGTCGGCCGGCCGCGACCGTCTTCATCTTTGAGGCTCTCGTCACCATTGCGAAATTTCTTGAACCACCGTTGTGCCACACGTTCGTTGGTAGTTCCTGGGCCAAACGCATCATTGATATCACGAGCTGACTCGGCAGCTAGTTTGAACTGGAACAGGAAAATAGTGTGGATTTGAATTTTGTCCATGCTGTCGAAAAGCCTGCAAAAAAATGAATGAAGATTGAGAACGGTAGCGTAAAACGCGCTTCAAAATGATATATAACATGGCTATATATATCAATGAATTAATTCAGAAATCATATTTAAAAGTAACATATGTGAGAAAACGACATTATTTTTGCACCAACCTAAGTAAATGCTCAGTTTCTGGGGGTTGTCTTTATTTTATTAAACAGTATTGATTACATTTACCGTCCTGAATATTCGAGAAATTTCGTAGGAAATATGTTTCTTCGACAGGAATCGAACCTGTACCTCTGATGGAACCATCATTTGATCTGAAATGTTGGTAACCATTCAGCGACAAAGAAGCCTCGGATTAGCAAAGTCCGAATTTCTGTTTATAAAGACACACCTTCAACGATTTTTCTCAATCGATTATTTTTGCTCACGAAACGTATCTTAACGTAAACAATGACAACATTTTATGAAATGGATTAAGTCCGACAATTATTTAATATATTTCCTGTTTTATAAAAATTATACACACACACACACAAAAACACTCACACACACACATATATATATATAGAGAGAAAGAGGGACAGATATGGGGGAATGATTCAAATAATGTTTATTTTGGGTAGCAATCTCTCATCTATACATGTTTTATTGTATACACACACAGATATATATATATCAGCGGAGAAAAGGAATTTTTATGCATTATATACGAGATATAAGAATTACCGACTACCTGGGTCAGTTGACAGCGACGCGTTTTTAGTGTTAATTAGCAGCAACCGACAAATTCTCTTTCTTCCAAAGTGCTCTCTCTACGAGAGGAGTCATATATAGTCATCGACAGACAGACTGTTTAGCTGTATCACCCAGCTCATCAGTGTGACTAGATATGTGATTTCTTCAAGCTGGGATCGAAACACGACCGATTTGACATCAGTCAAGTATATATATATATATATATATATATATATATATATATATATATATATATATATATATATATATATATATATGGTGGACTCTCCCGTCGTATTCTGCATATGAGAGTCAAGCAGGTCAGTTCCTACGAACCGGCAGCCAGACACCAGTACATATGATTTGATTATAGGGGTGGAGGCTTTGTGCAGAACCATCCACACTTTTTGAAAGGGCCGAATACAGAGACCTGGTGCACTACGTGCCACAAGGTCCCCAACCATCCTCTGCAGATTTTGAATTCAGAGTTGTCCTTCGCCTAGACCAGTTGCCATCCAAGGCTATAGAACCCAGTCTGACCTGCTATTTACCCATAGCTGGAGGGAGAAGAGGATTAATACCTTTTCCAAGAGTATTAACACTTAATTGAATGTAATGGGAGCGACTGAAATTCGAACTAGGCTCTCCGATTCTTCAGTCTGGGATCTACATTTTATATCATATATAAAACAAGAAATACCTTGTCAATTTTTAACAGTTCTTTTCTTTTTTTCCCAACGATACAAAACTTGGCCAGAATTCTTTTCCCCCTTGCTTGCGATTTTCGAAAATGAATTGTGTAGGTGCACAAGCAGCGAAAGAGACGACAAGACATGGATTCCACTTCTACAAAGAGGTTGTCTTAACGAAGCTGAAGACCATACCAATATTTATTATCGGTGGGTACAATCTACAACAGTCCTAAGTTACGTAAATGACATTGTTTCGATGGCAGAGATTACCGGACCGCCGGTATAAGGTAGTAAAAGAAAGGACTAATCATTAATTGTCAGAAGACAGAATCTGTGGTTGTCACCTTGTGTGTTCTTTTTGTTGTAATCATTTCACCTCAAGCAAGGCGGGAATACCTCTAGTACGCAGGGAATTACAGGAAGTGAAAGTGAAAGTGAAAGAGAAAGCTGAGTATAAAGTGGTTTTAGGAAACGACAAAAGATGAAGGGGATTCAAGAAAATAGCGATTGACGTTTCATTTAAATTTTTAATTGTACTTATCAGGGAAGCAAGTATACGGAAGGGAGTTTCACAGGCGGGAAGTGCGAGAAAAGAAATTGTTAGAGTAGAAGAGGCGGTTGCTTTTATCTAGTTCAGGAATAAACGGGTGGGACCTAAATGCCAATCTAGTGGCACGCTTAAATTCATGCAGTTGAGGCACAAGGGAATAAAAACCTCTTTCGTGCAGTTGTCATGAAAATATTTGTAGAAAAGGCAGAGAGAAGCCACGCCACGTCGGTGAGAAAGTGAGTGAAGTCGAGATTCCAAGTCAGGATCGATTACATTACAGATCCTTCTTTGGATTTTTTCATGAAGCTCAAGATGAATGGCAGGAACCTCAGACCAGATATGGCAACAGTATTCAATGCACGGACGAATCGTAGATTTGTAAATGTGCAAGATGGTCTCTGACGAGAAAAAGATGCCGGCACGACGCAGTCACCCAACTTTTGCATTCTTCTCTACACACACGCATAAGCACACACGCACACACACACACACACACACATACAAACCCGTCCTGGGTAAGACGATAAACTACATCCTCGTCTTGGGTATGGCGATAAACTTCATCCGCATCCTGGGTAAGACGATAAACTACATCCAACAGCCAGGCCTCTGATCAGAAGGTTTTGGGGAGTGTGAAACCACCTCTTAATTGCTGATGTTCCCAGGTACACCCTGACACGGTATTGTAGCCCCTGTTAGGGTCCCAGCTATGGGTAAATATTTAACCCCAAATTGGGGTCAAAACACTATGAAAATGTTTAATACCAGAAATATTTTGTAAAAAATTATTAAAAGCAATAATTTTTTTCGAAGAAAAATTATTACCAGCAATACATTATTGCCAACAATACATTTTTGAAAAAAATCACTAGCAATAATTACGCTAAAAAATCACGTAATAAAACTCTTGTCGGTAGTAAACAACCCATTGAGGTTGATATACCGTAAAACGAAACAAACAAAACAACACACACGCGTTGAACTTTGCAATGAAGTGACCCTATCCTGCTTCTGAGTGCTAGAAATGCTAGTTTATCTTTGCTTATTTTGGCTATCACTGCCAAAATCCAAGCCTTGTAAGAGTCCTTTGTATTAAAGTGTCACTGGTTAGTTTCTCACACGACATCGCCTGTGATGTAATAATAGGCATTCAAATCGCTGCTAGAAGGAAATGGCTAACTTGAAACATACCAAGTATAAAATTACTATTTCCTCATAATTTGATTGTCTCTCATCAACGTCTGCAGGCACGTATGCAAATTACATGTAAACAGACCTTCGTTTGACAGTGAAAAATGAGGAAAAACGTAAGATTTTGGTTTACTTTCATTAATTTAACGACATGTCAACACTTGGCGATTTAATATCGATTCTAAGCCTTATAAGAAGATAATTATAATGGATATATCGACATAGGTCCGGTTGTACAGTAATGTCAAAAGGTTAAACCAAGGTTCGTCTTGCACTCATGTAAAAAATGTATAGATAATTCTGGTTTATACTAAAGTAAAAAAAAAAAAAAAGGTTGACATAGGTTCAGTTTTCAAATGAGTTAAAATGTCTGACCTAGGTTGAGTTTAATCCAAGATTCTATAAGATAGAAATACTTCTGGCACTTTTTTTTTTTAACTGTCAGGTTCACTCACTACAAGGTCCGTAGTCATTCGAGGTAGCGAATAACAGATTAAGAGGTACAATTTATGCGTATATGTGGGGAAGATAACGGTTAACCCTAGAGTTGAACGGCTTAAAACCGTAGTGATCGGAGAAACATCCACTGGTTCGCGGGAAGAAGCTGATCGACAGGAACAACTTCTCATGGAACACGGAGAGAATGTGAGGTGTTTGCGACAATGTGAGTGGCATGGCGAGTTCTGGCCGTGAAGGTTAGAACTGGTGGGACCAAGGAATGTAGTTTGTCCGGACATTTTATTATATAGGTTGGTGCAAAAATAATGTCGTTTTCTCACATATTAACATATGTGAGAAAACGACATTATTTTTGCACCATCTAATATATAATCTTTCCACTTCATGTCTGCAAAATACGTTAGCCGGAGAAAGTGCAGTGGGTTACTCTCCTGAAGGTTAGCATCAGCCATACTAATTGAAGGCAAATAGCTTCCTTTATTACTAATCGAGAATACTTGGTTGGTTCTGACTATCGGCCTATTAGCCTTCTACCTCTTGTTGGCAAACTTCTAGAGACTCTCATAAACTCTGAAGTGGTCAAGCATCTCATTTTCCAGGGTCTTCTTTCGGATAAGCAATATGGCTTTAACTTCTTTAACTGTTGATGTCCTCAATATTTATTTTAAAATGTTCCCACTATACAAGGAACTCGAAATAGAGGACTACAGAATAAGAGACACAATTTATGCGTATATGTGGGGAAGATAACGGTTAACCCTAGCCTTGAACAATTAAGACTGTAGTGATCGGGGAAATATCCTATCGGGAGTCCACAGGGCATTGATTCACAAGAAAAAGCTTCTCGATGGAATATGCCGAGAATGTGGGTGGTTTGCTACAATATAACTGACATTGGGTGTTCTTACTGTGAATGTTTGCCTCTGTGAAGGTTGTTCGTCCGAGCACCTTCTGTGGAAGTAGCTGTAGAGCAGCGAGAGGCTAGCCACATCCCGCCTGTGGGAGAGAGGTTGAAGGGCGGAGAATAATTTGTCATCCACAAGGGCACGGCGACGCTTTTGGACTCTATCAAGTTTGGGGAGTGGGGTCTGGACAGCTCACGCCCAAATATGACAACAGTACACCATTTGTGGCCCGATCTGTCTCTTGTAAAGCTTGAGGATAGAAGGAGGAGACATGGACTTACTGGAGCGGTACAAGGATTCGTCCATTTCACCTGCATCCTTTGCTATGGATAGAGGTTAAATTAAAAATGTAGACTTAAATTCGGTTTTATGGTAAAATCAGAAAATTAAACCCAGGTTCTGTTTACACTAGATTTGAAATGGTTAATATAGGTTGGGTCTGTAACAGATTTGAAAAAGTAGACAGAGGTTCGCCTTTCAACAGAGATACACCAAGGTCCTGTTTTATACCAAAGTTACAAAAGGTAGACATTGAACTTGTTTACACCATAATTTAAAAAATGCAGATATAGCTGCAGCTAAGAATAAACTCAAATTTTATAAACGTCGTTGTTTATATTTGTCTATATTTCTGAGATGAGTTATTGTAATTACAATTATTTAAATTGTTCGAACTCTAGTCCTCATTTTTATTGCCTTACTCAAGACATTTCAGCCGTTGCAGGATCCGGTCTTCTTCGGTTGATTGGAATTACTAACTGAACCTTTTATTTCGTACAATCACAAAACGGCCGAAACGTCTTTAATATGGCAATAAAGATGACGTATTTATGTCCCCGTCTACCAGTATCCAGCCGGATAGTCGCTCCTTTTGTTAGCATATAAACCTATCTTTAACGTATTCAGTCCGTTTGTTGTAAACCTGAACAGGTAAAAGCTGTGTTTGGACATACATTTGTTTCGCTGCCATTGATAGATTTTATAAGGCAGTGCTTGTAACTGACCGTTTTGACGCATTCAGGATAATCAAAAAGAAAAAGAAATAATTGTGTATGTATGGAGGTCAAAATTAAAATCTTAGAATTACAAAAGTGAATGGATTAATAAAGAAAAAAGCGACAAGGAACTGGAAATCCAGAGGGAAAGATAGCTAGGGAGCGCATAAGGATAACAAACAGCCATTTTGAAAATCACAATGAAACACGTGAAACTATATGTTCATGGGTAAGTAATACAAAAACACTAATTTTTATGCATATTAAAAAGGCCTTAAACGATTTAAAGGAATATACATACAAATACACATGAAAATTTCTCGGACATTCAGGCCGGTAAATGTTATTTAATACTGTTTATTATAAACAGAGCATTTACTTAAATACTTGTATCTATAAAAAGAACGTTAAACATAAAAATGTCTTTAATAAATAAATTGTCGGACTTTGTCCATTTCTTAATGTATGACGTCATTTGTTTACATTTGATACGCCATGAGCAGATATGAATGTACGAGATTCATGGAAGATTGACGTTTATAAGCAGTAAATTCGACCTTGCCTACCGAACGCTCTTTTGTGTCCGAGTCGGTTACGGCACGTCAGCGTAAATGACGGTTCCGTATAGGATGGAGGTTCGAATCCTGTCAAAGACGAATATTTTCTATGAAAACTTCTCGGACATTCAGGCCGGTAAATGTTATTTAATACTGTTTATTATAAACAGAGCATTTACTTAAATACTTGTATCTATAAAAAGAACGTTAAACATAAAAATGTCTTTAATAAATAAGTTGTCGGACTTTGTCCATTTCTTAATATATATATATATGTGTGTGTGTGTTTATTTAAGAGCATAGTACCTGTAAAAACATAATGGGATCATTTACGTATGTATTGTATATATATATATAAAGTTTCAAATTAAAAAAATTATGTTTTATTTTATGAAAGTATTTATTTATTTATATATATATTTGATATTTCAAATTGTCCTCAATCTTTCATCAGAAATAACTGTTTGTTACAAATAAATTAAAATTACTGTTTGTTAGCAAGTAGTGTCCTTCGCGAGACGCGGACGTCACGTGATATGGAACGTCACTGTTCGGATATTCCTAACTTAAATCTAACTGTCATAAATATTTTAAATGTTGTTTAAAAATTTTTTTAACTATATCTAAAAAAGAAAAAAAAATTGCTTAACTATTGAAATATTTATAAAGATTTAAAACATCCAAGTCCCTATTTAGCCCTAGTATATATATATATACCGAGTGTAACAACAAAATTGTCCAAATCGTATAACAGCATAGGATAATTGACCATCCCATAAAATGTTTGATATTTAAAAAAGCACAAAACTAATTGAGTTTATCTTTCCAGGTTTTCAGATAAGACATTTAGCCATTTTCTCACCATTTGTCGTAGATATTCAGCTAGGAAAAGACCCACTATATTTCGTCAAATGAGCAGGGGTGAGAGGAAAAATATTACTCGGGCCTTCAGTAATGGTATGAACTTTCATACTCTGGCATTCATCTTCAAAGTCCATACAAGAACCATCAAGAGAACGGTGAATAAGTTTTAAAAGAGTGAGCAGAAGAGAGTAAAATTGGATCAGGAGTTGACAACAGAGAGAGGAATCATTACTTAGATACTTAGAGCTAAATATATTCTTAATTTTCAAAATAAATTCCAATACGCTGATATAAAAACTTCCAATATAAACATTTCTAGGATAAAGCAGTTCAAATATTAATAAAACAATTGGACAATTTTGATGTTACACAATTTGTACAACCTTACTGTTACACACACACACACTCTCTCTCTCTCACTGTCTCTGTCTCTCTGTCTCTCTGTCTGTCTGTCTCTATCTCTCTATTCAGTTGGGTTTCTTTCCTAGCTAGAGGCAACCGGACGTCTATTCACACTGATGAGATGTGATACAGCGCAACAGTCTGTCTGTGGGTGAAACATTTAGTTCGGTCGAGCTCTCTGGGGAGGAAGCGTGCGTTTGTAAACAGTGACTATTACGGATAATAATAATATATGACTCTTCGGTAAATCAAATCGAGTTCTCTCAGTGACTGCGTGTTTATCTAAAAAAAAAAATATGCTTAAATTCACCTACCGTGCGCCTACGGCTTAGTGGTAGAATCTCCGACTGATGCCAATCCAGTCGGGTCTCGATCCTAGCGAGAGGCAACCAGACATCTAGCCACACTGATGAGCTGGGAGATATATATATATATATATATATGATAAAATATAGTTTTACGGTATGCTATATTTATGGATTAAAGTGGTCAATATCATGGCTAGAGCGCATATAAATATAAATAGAATTACAATAGACTACCCACAATGCAAAAGAATACCCACAATTCATCACTGGCCTGTATATATAAAAAGGGCGAGCAAAAACACAAAGCACATGACCTAATCCTTGTGTTTAGCATGAAACAGCCTGTCGTCTGTGCGCTGACTTCAATGTCCGCTTTTATATTTATATATACAGTGTAACCCGGATATAAGAGAGCTATCGGGACCGGAGAAGAAGTTTCTTATATCCGTGTTTCTCTTATATCCGGGTTTTGTCTAATTTATATACATTAACACAGGCTCTAATTTGGGACCATAGACAATCTCTCTTATACAAGGGTTTCTCTTATATCTGGGTCTCTTATATCCGGGTTACACTGTATATTACACAACAAAAAAAATCTAAAATTACCCCATATGAGGTAAGTTTGGATTTTTTATGTAATTTATACGCTCTGTCATGATAAATACATTGAGCTCTTTTTGCGGATCAGTTTTCAGCAGTAGGGGGTCACTGCGTCGTTTAATCGAATCGTTTAATCGAACGTATGGACGCACCTCTCAGCGATTGAACCGTCGAAGATTAATATGCCTTAGTGCGATTTCTGTGAGCAGAGCAAGTTGAACCTGTGGAAATCCTGAAGTTGGTACAGTATGGAGCAGGCGTCATGGAAGAATGCGTGAGTTGAAAGCTCTGAAGCTAGAAGGACGAGTGTAACGAACGAAAGCCGATCTGATCGCCCATTAACATCTCGCACGGAGGAAAACATCTTTGATCAGAGAAGACCAACGAAATACGTTAGCACAAAGTGACGGAAATCGTGGAGCATCAGCTATGGATTTGCACAAGCCATATTGCATAAGGACTTGACTTGAAGGTTTGCGCGCGTTGTGTGCCCAAACAAGCAAGCGCTGAAGATGTGGCTTCGGGAGCAACCGAAAAGCTTCTATTCGGAAGATATCAAGAAGCTTGTTGAACGATACCCCAGAAGTGTATCGAAACATGAAGGGGCAACACTGTCGAAAAGTGACATCTCTGTACTTCATCAGTGGAATTAAAGGCGTTGTGTGGAAATTGCCTTCTTCATTTACCATCGAACAGTTAGATAAATCGGATGGACTTGCAAATACAGTTCTTCATGTAACCGTGGTGAGACGTAGGAGGGGAAGACAGAAAAAAGTGGGATAACAATATCGAAGAATGGATGGAGTAACCATTCGCAGGCTCTGATAGACGACCGTGACTTATGCGGGAGACTGGTTGACAGCTCAGCATGTCAGTCCCAGTGACACCTTCCGGGGTTAAGGGCGAAAAAAGAAAAAGAAAAGGATAAAGAAAAAGAAAAAAGGAAACGAAAATATGTATGTATGTATGTGTGTGTGTGTGTATTTAGGCAGCATTTTTTCATTGATACATGTTTCATTAAATAATATAGACAAGTGTTGTCTATTTATTTTATGCAAATTCTTTTCATATCGTCTGATAAGCTTAATACCATTATCATTAAACGGAGAATGAAAATCACAATATTGATACATATTTTTTTAATCCAATCTAAGCTTTCGGCTTACATAAGCCATTATCAAAAATGGCAATTACATTACAATATATTAAGCAATACACGGAAAAAACAATGGTGATAGTTTGTTTCTGTTTATATGGATGATTTCCAAGCAACGATAAACACGTGCATATAAGACGTTGGAAGCGAAAATCGCACCGCAGTTCATGACGTCACACATGACCACGCGAGAGTGAAAACGAGAAGTATTAAGTATGTGAAATCATTGGTATAAACCAGTGGCTTATGTTACCAATTAGAGGAATTTAAGAATAATTGTGAAGATTTCATAGTTTATTTTGTTCAGGTTAGGTTTCAACAGTTTTATGCATATATCTTTCACGACGCTTAACACTACATTTGAATGATAACTATAACATTTTTAAGCATTAAAACAACATACCTGGCTGCATACACAATTCCGGAATATTCTTGTTGAAAACACAACTATACTTAAACATGAAAACAATAAACAAAAACTAAAAATTCTTGAAGCTATATACCATCCCTGCCTCCCTGTCTGACGCTCAACTCCACGAGAGCACCTCTTTGAGACTGTACGGTCTCAAATCGTCTGCTGACCTGAGATGGAACGAATACATTGGGTCAATAGCTTCGTCCACGGAAAGGGAAGTTGGCTCCCTGTGCCGCGCCAGGAAGTTTTTCTCGCCGAAGACAATCCTTCAAATCAACCATTCGCCCTTGCATGTATTGCTGCCATATATGCTCTGGAGCCCCTTCTGTTTGTCTCAAGGTCCTCGATAAAATCCAGAGAAGGATATGCAATGTAATTGGCCTTGATCTGGCATCTCGGCTGCAGCCGCTGTCTCACAGATGTGCCGTCGCCCCGTCTGTGTTTTTTACAAATTTTCTCACGGTAACTGCTCCGATGAGATGTTTTCATGGTTCCCAGACTCCATGAATTTAAGCGTCCCACTAGGCTGACATCTCGCTCTCACCCATTGACTGTCGAAACTGTTAAATGTAGCAGTCTCTTCTACTCAAATAGCTTCATGTCTCGCTCTTCTCGCCTGTGGAACTCCCTTTCCATTTCTTGTTTTCCTGATAGCTATAATCTCGAACTGTTCAAATATAATATCAATTGACGTCTCTTCATCCATCCCGCTATCACTCCTCTTTGCTCTCGCTCCAACTCTCTGTAACCCCATGAGTTCTAAAGGCTTCCCGCCTTGCTTGGGGGTGGAATTGCTTTTAAAAATCTACTTTGGTATGCGATCTACACTCCTGAATTCTCTTTAGAATTTTTTATGCTCTTTATCATTAGACTATAATTAATAGAAAATGTTTCATATTTTAATTACATTTTTCTCTGTGTTATATATATGTTATTATGTTTTACTATCTATCATTCCAAAATAAAATCTGTAGTGTAGACGTTTTAGCCAAGTACATGCTGTTTATCGCTAGAATATGAATAAAAGAAAAAAAAATTAATATTTTAATTTCATTTTCTCTATGTCACATATATGTTACTATGTTTTATTATTACCAAAAACGTAATGAGACCAATTAAACAACAAGTAATACAGTAATACAATGCGCATGTACTGGATTCAGTTTATTCACTATCATTAACGCAGTCATACATAGAGTAAATCTGTAGGAAGATCATTTTTATGTCACAAAATGATGCAGCGCCACGTCCTTTGTGATATTTTACGAAGCTGTGCTTTGTTAATTGTTGCAAAGGCTCTCCGAATGACGTCTTTCAACTGATGGGTATTATGGTATCGTTCATGGGAAATTCTCTCCTCGCTAATTGCACTACAGAGCGTTGAAATAGAAAAATTATATTATGTATGGGTGACAAGACTTTTGGATCACCTTTTTCATGATGTTTATCGTTAGAATATTAAGAAAAGAAAAAAAATTAATTATATTTTCTTTATGTTACAGATATGTCAGAATATGCTTTAATATGAAGATATCATTCCAAAATAACATTTGTACGATGTGGATATTTTTTTTACTTGTAGATAACAACGTAAAGTAGTACCAACCAATTTTTTTTGGAAGCACCTGCAAAGTTAAATGTGACATTTACTGGAGTAATTTGATTATTGTTAATATGAAAATAAAAATGAATGCTCAGCTGTCAGTCATGGAAATATATCATCCGGCTAAAATCTTAAGAGGTGCCAGCAGGCCTGACTAGATGATGAGGTATCGAAACCAGTCCAAGAATTACTCTGGGAAATTCATTATATTCTTTGAATTTCACAATAAGTAGCAAATTGTTAAGCCATTCAGAGTTTCTGTCTTCGATCTCTCTCTGGGGTTGTGATCGACTCAGCATGATCAGCCTAGCTAGCTCATAGCCAGGTCTTTACAAAAAAAAATTTCTGAATTTTTAAAAGTAGATTTATTTTATTTTATTTTATTTTATACGGATTATTAACACTTTCTGGGTTGTGTAAAGCGGGGAAATATTTTGGATTGTAAAGAATAAATCGAGTAAATATTGAAATAATAACTATTTATCGTTACAGGTCCGAATAATTAATTGTTGGAACAAAGGTAAGGTTGGTAATAAACGATAACACTTAGGACAAGAACAACACATATAAGATTCACCAGCGAAGCATAGAATAATTATTCAACTGCTAGAAGTGATTCAACTGAATTCCAAGATGAATCTCTAACTGCAGGATATCTACCAACCGCCCCATGCGGTCAGATGTGGCATTAGGCCGAATTTAATGTGGAGTATCCGAGCCCGTAAGGTTGAACAAAAATTCCCCGTAGACCCATATCAAACGGAGTCGGGTAGCTGTTTCCCGAGACGAGACTCTTGCCTTTGACATAGCTTCGTCTGTGGATCCTCTCTGCCTCCGGGCAGAGAGTTTGACCAGCACAGCTAAAGACGAATCTCCAACTGCAGACCAACATACAGTATTTACTACTATATTTATGGGAATGAGGATATACCTATTTTCGTTTGTAGGAATGCTACAATATTAACTTATAGCTGGGAGGAGAAAAGAGGTGGATTCACAGATTTCCCAATGCCTGATTTGCGCTTAAATGTATATAAAGAAAGCGAATGGATTTCGATCTCGACATATCGATTTGGAGCAGTGAATGAAACATCGGTTCCCGTACGATCACCGAAGTTAAGCAAAGTCGGGTCTAGTCATTACCTTGATCGTTGACCGCTTGGTAATACTAGATGCCGTAAGCTTGTCTGTACGTGTGGCGCAATTGATAATGACTCGGAACGGGAAATCCGAGATCCGAGATCTAATTCCAGCCGGGTTCGTTATATTGACTTACGCTCAATTACCCTTGGGAACGATATTAATCTCTTCTCTTCCCAGCTATTTGTTAATTAATACTATTTGTATTACTAAATCATTATTATACCCTCCAAAATACTCTTACAATCTAAATATATTGTCTAGCTTTAAATGACCTGCAAAAGGTTGATAAACCGTAAAAAACGAATCAATCAATGAACCAAATAACAACTAACACCACATTATGATCAAATCCACAATATCTTCTCTTTGAGATTGTACTTCTGAAAATATTAGCTTGAGTCCTAATTCATTTCTGTTTCCGTAACCAGTGCGTCAATCCCTATTGTAGACGCCTGCTCTAGCAGATGCGTGTTTATTCAACACCCAAAGAGCCCATCTGTGGTTTATAAGGCAACTATTGTTTCTGTGAGAAAGCTCATCATCCTACACGATCAACTGTTTTGAAAATGTTCAGTGCGCTCAAATCCTGCTAATAAACTCGAGGTAATAAAAATTTAAAAAATAGACCGATAGATCATTTAATGTCAAACCCACCAAAGTACCTCTTTGCAAGTCCTGATTTTGACGTTAAACTGTATCCGGCAACAAGGCCGCTGATCGGAAGATTGGATGTTTTGAGGCCGTGGAACTACCTCTTAATTTCTTTTCTTCGCAAGTCCACGCTGATCCGTGGTGGTAGCAACTATTAGGAAAACAGCAATAGGCAAACAGTGAAAGACAAACAAAAACAAAACACAATGAAAGCATAGAAATATATTTTTAGAGTAATTTTACCAACAACACATTTTTATAGTAAAGTTAACAGAAATACATTTTTATATTGTAAGATGACCAACAATATCTACTTATAGAAAATGACAAGTAATACATTTTATATTGAAAAATTGTACATTGTACATTGAAAAACGGGCAACAATACCTACTTATAGAAAATGACCAGCAATGCATTTTATATTGAAAAATTGACCAACAATATCTATTTATAGAAAATGACAAGCAATGCATTTTATATTGTAATATGACCAACAATACCTACTTATAGAAAATGACCAGCAATGCATTTTATATAGTAAAATGACCAACAAATACTACTTAGGAAAAATGACCAGCGATGCATTTTTAAATCAAAGTGCTCAGTAATACAAGTTTATTAAATTACCAATAATACATTTTATAGCAAAATGATCAATATTTTATATGTAGCTAGAGGTATACAATTAGTTTTAAACTGTATTTAGTTAATGCCATAAAATTGTATTCAAGATATGTAGATTTTGGCATTAAATACCTCCTAAAATTCGATATGCCACTAAACAAAATCAACCAAACAGACAACAGGAAAGAACTCTTTTATGATATTAATCCATATAATATTTTACAATTTATTAAAGAAATCAAAATACAGGGTTCTCCCCCGAAAAAATTGACATAATTTCGAAGGCCAATAATTGTGCCATTTCTTGTTGAAATAAACTCAGATTTTTTTTTTTACAGAATGTATAGAAACAGACAAAGATTTTAGATTTAATGTTTTATTTTTGTGCTATTTTCAGGTTAAGCCATGTTGTTCACTCCCAAAGAAAAGTCACTTTGCGTCTTGGAATATGCTCGCAAACAATCACACCCCCCCGCCCCTAAGACAAATCAGCCCCACCCCGGCCCCTAAGACAAATCACCCCCCCCCCGCCTTCAACACAAAATCTGTAAAAAATTCAGCAACTGGCAAACAAATTTGGACTTGGTAACAAAAATTTAAAGAGGAAGGCTGCTCATGTAGGGCTAAAATTTCTGATAGAACATCATCAACACGAGCGTGTTTGGCAAGTGCTTAACTCCCGACTTGACGTGTGCCGTGTCAAAGACGGTGCACATATTGAACACTTGTGAAATCGGCCCCATTATAAACTTATGATGATCAACGCCTAAACTGTTAAATATAATTGAGCTAAACTTTGTAGGTTTCAAGATAATTGCTTTTTAAAAGATGTCAAATTCTTTGAGACACTTGTATATTGCAAAATATTACTTCAACACAAACAAAACATCAAACCTACATATCATCGCCTCTAGTACTCATGTCGACACAAATATGTATATGCACAAAAGATGAGACTTATTTACCAATTAATCAATTGTGAAAGCAGAACAACATATATCATTTTTATTACTTTAAAGATCAACAAAAATTAAATTTCGACATTAAATGAGTGATAAAGAATTGATATGCCGTTAAACAAATAAATCAAACCTTTTGCATCATCTCCTTTCAAATGTGTTCAGAACTGCCCTAACAACAGATACAAATGCCAAATTGAAATCTCCAACATTTTCGAGCTGTCTAACCTTGCGTTATCGTTATCGCCAACTCGCGGTCAGTCGATTTTAAGTTAAGCATAACTATTTTCGAAATGTTGTTTGATTTTATTTCTTACTTTTATACAGTCAATTCGTTGTCAGCTTTAGTATTTATCATCCTTATTATCATCATGTTTGTTCCTGATTGTCGCTGCGTAGCTGAGCACCTGACCAGCTCCCTCTCTGTCTCGGGCCAATGTCAGAGTCTATGAGAATGATCTCCCAGTTCACTCAGTGAGATTTTCAGGCCGTTTTTCCCTCTGCCTCTTCACTGGTCTGTAGTAGTCATTTGATGGATAACAGTGGCATGATTTGTGGCCTGTTATGACGTACCAAAACCATTACCATGTTTGATTCTGGGGAATGATTGTAATGTATTCTAATGGGCTACTTTCTTGTTTTTTGGTGACGTTCAACGCATCATTTCCGATACGGTCTACGCCAGGAAGATGCTATGGACAGTTCTGTAGAATCTCTTTTCCAATTCTTTGATTCTTCGCTGTAATTCTGATCTTAATGCACAAGATTTACGTACAGAAATATGAAGAAGACACTCAACAGGATGAGAATTGTGCAATGTTAATGAAGGTATTAATGTCGAATTTTCTAAGGAAGTTCTTACTCTTTTTCTAAAAGCTGGAACGTTTTCATGGCTTTATTGTTTCTTCGCGATGACGGGGTATTAAATAAGTGACAAAACGGACTATGACAAAGGGCAAGTATTACTCTGTGCAACAAGACAGAGAGGAAGCTGTGGAGGACTATGAGGGCAAGCGTCCAGAAAGTTTATAACTTATAAAGGAAGAAGAAAGTATATATTTTATTGTAGAAAGTATGAAAAAACTGTAGGCGATTTTATATGCTTCGAATAAAAATGTAATAAATCGTATTTCATTTTTATTTATTTTAATCATTTCCCTCCCAGTAAGGTCATAAAGCGACTAAGATGCAAGAGGTTACTGAGTGTTAGAGAATATAAGAAAAAATACTATTAAGAAGAGAGAACAAGAGAAGAATAAGAATTATAAGACACGAGAAAAATATTGAAATTACATTGAAATTTTTGAAGATCAAAGTTGCCTGAAAAATAAGAGGCCGGTAGAGACTCACACAAGTGGTAAGAAATTCCCAGAATAGAAGCTACAGATACATCTATTAGGTTGGTGCAAAAATAATATCGTTTTTGACGTTAAAAAATACGTCAAAAAACGATATTATTTTTGCACCAACCGAATAGTAATTTCAATCGTAAAATGCTGAGACCTAGCTGCTAATCTAGTACTGCTATTCATAAAATTGACGTATCAATATTGCTGTGAAAAGTGACTTGTTTCGGATCCTTGCTTTTTATGTGCCCCACGACTCGGACCACAGACTCGTCTGCGCCCGGTGGAGTTAGATAATAGGCCTAGAATGGCTGGCTACTGGAAGTTCAATCTGATTTTCCTGGACAGGCGGGACTTCCAGGAACAGCTGATTACTTCAGTTAAGCTGAAACTGGTGGGTGCGCATATCGAAACTACATGGTGGGAGAGGCTTAAAGATAGGATTAAGTGCTTCACCACCGAATATGCCCAACCGCTTACACTAGATAAAGCTAAAAAGGTGAAGGCCTTCAAGCATAGTTTTTCCCGGGCGAAAGTTGGGGGGATCCCTTAGAGACAGCCCTAGCTAGAGAGGCCCTGGAGCGTTTGAATAGGTGCAAAAAGGTCACAGTGATCAAGATTAAACGCGACGAATTTCGGGCATGCGGTTAAGTGCCTGGTCGATCTTCCGGATGGTCCTGTCCGCATTCTCAGAGTGTGGTTTGGACACGACCTCCAGCTTGAGAAAAGTCGTCAGAAGTAGAGGCAAATTTCGGCACATCCGTCGAGATTGGCGCAGACTAGGGTCAGTGTGGAGCTGGGGACAACAACTGTTAAGACGTAGTTCCACGCTCCTCAAAACCTCTAATCTCCAGTGGCCTTGCTGATTAATCTACTTTAACGCCAAATCCAGGACTGTTTAGAAAGTTACCTTTTGCTTGATTTTCAAGTAAATTGAAATTTATTAACCTATTCACAACTACCTTGGATATTTCAAGCATTACATAATGACATTTTTTATAAATTAGATCTGCCTCTAAAAATTGCAATATAAACTTACTTGGACATCGTGTTAGAAAAGAAAATAACATTTTTTTAAAAATTGTTCAACTCTAACATAGCTATGCATCTTCTGACAAGAACATCAAGGTTTTATTAGATTTCTTAGAAAATGTTTTATAATGCATCATTTCTTCTTTATGTGCCACGTCCCCTCAGAACGTAGGCGATCATGGCTCTCCACACTTTCCTGGCCCTTGTAGCTCTTAATAAATTTGGTCTTTTCATTATTTCTCCTAAACGCTGTTCACCTTTCAGTTAAGTAAGCTCCTCAAGTATGTTATGCGCTATTTTCCTCTGTCCTTCTTACCTTCAAGAAGTCCTGTGAGTGTCAGATTTTTCAAGCCCTTCATCCTCGTTCTGTTCCCTAGAAATTTCTCTTGTCTTTATGTTACCTATAAGTTTTCTTTTTTGTTTTTCCTAAAACATTGTCGTTGCTCAGATGTTCATTTTAGGATCAGTTGATCTTTCGGTATCTTCAGGTGATTTCGGTTAATTGATATATATATATATACATATATATATATATATATATATATATATATATATATATATATATATATATTGTGTGTGTAGTTAGGCAGCAATCCTTCATTAATGTATGTCTCATTAAAAACGATAGACGCTATAACACAGTAAAAACATACACATAACTCACGCACTCAATTAAACTGAAAAAAATAAAATCATCCTTGATAATGGCTAAAAGTATATCCGAAAGCGCTCGCTACTATAGAACATTTGGACACTTTCTACACACTCTGTGTCTCAAAAAAAGCTCTTGTGCGAACACAAGAAAAATTAAATAAAAAGCTTAAACGTAGTACCTTGTCTGTCGTTTTTAATGAAACATGCAGACATGCACACATACATATATATATTAGGTTGGTGCAAAAATAATGACGTAATAATCTCGTTTTTTGACGTATTTTTTCATCTCAAAAAACGACATTATTACGTCATTATTTTTGCACCAACCTAATATATATATATATATATATATATATATATATATATATATATATATATATATATATATAGGTATATATATATATAGGTATATATATATATAGGTATATATATATATATATATATATATATATATATATATATATATATATATATATATATATATATACTAGGTGTAACTGCAAAATTTTTCATCCTATATCATCTTTAATAAGCAAAATTACACTAAACTAATTAAGTCTCTTTTTCCAGGCATTCAAATAAGTCAATTAGTCATCCTGACACCATTTGTCGTAAGAATCACTGAAAAGTCCATTCAAGAACCACCAAGAAAATGGAAATAGTCTAAATAATACTAATTTATCATTTAATATGGCTGCGACTACTCGGCGAATATCGAATCGAAAACTGGAGATGATATATTTCTACATGTTCTTTAAAATGTCCTTGTCCCTTCAGGGCATAGGCTTTTATGCCTCTCCACATTCTCTCCATCTTGATTTTACTACGTTCTGTGGCTTTTCAAAGTCTTCATGTTATATTTACTCACTGTGTCCCAGAAATTTCAACTGTCTCTCTCTGTGTATAAATGTCTTTTCTATTTTGGCATTCCATAAAATCCCCCTTTGTTCTATGTCCATGGCTCTCTCGGCGTTCTTCTATAGAACCACGTTTCTGGTGACTTGACTCTCCTCTTCATCTGTGAGGAAATGTTCCAGCAAGAAGAATTGAAACTATCACATTTTAACACATTTTTTTTTTTTGTGGGGGGGCAACGAAATATTTTTGTTTCTTAATAGTTTGCTTAGCATTTTGAAATCATTTCATGGTAATTGTTCTGATAAAATATTCGTCTTTGGTACGTAGACTTTATGAATAAAATAGTAATAAAACCTGAAGATGTATTCGGATGGCCAAAGATGCAATCCAAAAGCTAAGCAGAGTATTAGGAGACAGGAAAATTTCGTGGGAAACAAGGAAAAGAGTAATGAACTTACGTGATATATGTTCTCCTGTATGTCAGCGAACGTTGGACAATCTCATGAAAGATAATGACGGGACTCGAAGTAACAAAAATGTGGTTCTGCAGAAGGATGCTGAGGATTCTATGGACCGAACTTGTGAGCAACGACGAGGTTTTGGAAAGAATGGAAACAAAAAGGAAACTTCTATTTAACATCAGAAAGAAGCAGATAAAATTGCTTGGATACATAATGAGGAAAGAGGGATTAGAAAAATGATACTCGCACTATCTGTGAGTCTTAGATTGAAGGTAAGAGGGACATGGACCGAACATGCGAGCAACGATGAAGTTTTAGAGAAAATGGAATGCAAAAAAGAAACATATACTTAACACCAGGAAGAGATTTCTGGAGTACGTAATGAGGAAGGAGGGCTTTGAAAATCTGATACACACAGGACAGACAGAAGGAAAGAGAGACAGGAGAAAGCAACATGTGACATACTTGATCGGCTTGAGCAAATGGATGGCAGAACAGGATTTGGAAGAAATAACAAAAAGACAAAACTTATTAAGAGCCAGGAAGATGTGGAGGGTCATGATCACCTACCTCCTGAATAGACACGTCACATGAAAGAAGTAAGCAAAAATAGAAATCTAACGTTTTCCGAGTGTGAAAACAATTATTAAGGCGATATACCTTCCAAATAACAGTCCTAGACAGACTGCTATCTTGCATCTTTTTGCAGTTGAAGTGGCTAGATGTAACCGTTGTTGGAATTTTGGGGTACCCTGGTGTACTAGTGAACCAGCCAAAATGAGCTGACTCATTTTATAGTTCTTCAATAGAAGGGTTAACCAATCAAAAGGCTCAAAATATTCAATGCGACCTGTATAAAGGCGGCCATGTTTTTTTCCGAATATTCACTGGCAGCCTTTGATATCGAAGACTGAAGAATTACAGAACAGCTACTGCTGGTGGTATTGGCGATATAGTCACATTCAGTAGAGTGACTGACTCGTGAGTGTTAATCTGTAACGTTGTTTCATTGAACAGATTACGTACTCCGCTGTATTCTATATTCATAGACTATGGTGAACATGGTCAACAACCGTAAGTTCTATGTTAATAGTTTCTTCTTTCGCACTTCTCGCTTGTGGATCTCTCTTCCGACTTCTTGATTTCCGGTCAACTTTAATCTTCAAATTAAATGAAATATCCATCGTTATCTTCTGACTTCTCAATTCTTGTTGTTTTTATAGTTTTTTTTTTTTCCTTAATTGTATTTTTTTCTCTCATATTCTCTCGGTAATACATTTCTTGTTAGGGGCTTTATTACCTTACTTGTGATGGAATGATTTAAAAAAGAAAGACTTTCGCAATTCCATTTCGAATTTCATGGTTGCATCTTCTGTAGTTTTTTTACAACACTTTCCAGATAATTAATTTTCTATACTTGCATTTAACGTCTCGAATGTTTACTGTTAGGTTGGTGCAAAAATAATGACGTAATAATATCGTTTTTTGACGTTAAAAAATACGTCAAAAAACGACATTATTACGTCATTATTTTTGCACCAACATAATACTTTAGTAACGAGAAGATTTCAAGAAATGAATCTCTGTTAGCGCCTCTGCCGCAGAGCAAGGGTTAACAGTGTTTATGGTTCATTGACGAAATAAAAGCTATTTGATTTTTTTTATGTATTCTATGCGTTTATTCATGTTTCGATATCATGAAATAAAAACGAAATTAAAATTCATGACCTATCAATGCGCATATAGCGATATGTTTATTCCTATTCATGAACCTTTTAACCAAATCAATAGACATACAGGCGAATCCCCTCCCCTCGTGGATTGATTTGACCAATGTTTCACTCGCCTAAGACGAATGTGTTTTTAGCGATTAATATAATTTAATATCTGTCTATTTTGCTGAGATGAGGTATTGTAATTATTTGTAGTATTTACATTGTTCGGACTGTTGTCCTCAGCTATATTCACGGTGTTTCGGCTTCAGGTGATTGGCATTTCGAACTGAAACCTTTTATTTCGTCCACCGGGGTAGATTATTCTAGTTCCACGTGCCATGCCTCTTCTGCATGTCTCCATTATCTCCCTTTAAGAGAAGTCCCCAGGTATTTGTTCACCACTGCCGTAGCCAGGTATTGAACTCATAGCCAACGCTTTTATGCACTCCTTGAGGACAACAGCGTATGAAGATTTTAATTTAAATACTAAATGTTTAAAATACTAAATATTTTAAATACTAAATATTTTAAATACTAAATGTTTAAATATTAAATATTTTAAATACTAAATGTTTTAAATACTAAATGTTTTAAATACTAAATGTTTTTAATACTAAATGTTTTAAATACTAAATGTTTAAATATTAAAGATTTTAAATACTAAATGTTTTAAATACTAAATATTTTAAATACTAAATGTTTAAATACTAAATGTTTTAAATACTAAATGTTTAAATACTAAATATTTTAAATACTAAATATTTTAAATACTAAATGTTTTAAATACTAAATGTTTTAAATACTAACTGTTTTAAATACTAAATGTTTTAAATACTAAATGTTTTAAATACTAAATGTTTAGATATTAAAGATTTTAAATATTAAATGTTTTAAATACTAAATATTTTAAATACTAAATGTTTTAAATACTAAATGTTTAAATACTAAATATTTTAAATACTAAATGTTTTAAATACTAAATGTTTAAATACTAAATATTTTAAATACTAAATATTTTAAATACTAAATATTTTAAATACTAAATGTTTTAAATACTAACTGTTTTAAATACTAAATATTTTAAATACTAAATGTTTTAAATACTAAATGTTTTAAATACTAAATATTTTAAATAAACGGGGGTCATGAATTTAACCATTTTCCTGACATTTTTTTTAATTATAAAAGCCAAAGGATGGAGGACAATCAACAAAGGCTCCCATTTTTCCAAATCACTGTAAATATTTTATTACGTTGTCTGAAAACTATAAATGGCGAGTTGCCTGTATACAGACATGAAAGTAACGATTTGGGGTCTAACAGCCGGGTAACAAATTTAAACAAAATAACAGAAATGTATTTTTTAAATCGATTTCACCCCAATGAAGGCAGTAATGCCACTAATATACAATGGGTTATCAATGAGTGTGGCATAATTCGAAAACAGAATCTCTATCGATAAAAGGCAGGATGTGTGTGTGTGTGTGTGTGTGTTTGTGTGTGTGTGTGTTTGTAACGAATGCACGGCTGCAATTTTCGACGGATTTGCACCAAAATTTACATGCACATGCTCCAAGTTAGCGGGAAGGCCAACACCGTATTTGCACTTTCCGACTCCCATCGATAGTGGAAATAATCGATTTTTTCATGCTTCTATGGCACTTTTCATATAGTTTACGGCCATTTTCTACTGGCCAGAGTGAGAGCATATAGCTGGCTGCCACAAATAGGCAGGAAGATTCTGTTGGCTAGCGTGAGAGCCAACAGATGACTGACCCGAATGTTAACTAGCATGGTAGCATGCAAAAAAAATCGATAGCTGCATTCGTCAAAAGTGGGAAAAATTTAAATCTGCATGGCACTTTACTCCAATTGGCTCATTCGCTTGCTTAAACTCAACGTTGCTTCTGATTCCACAGAACTGGGTTGGGTGTGAAAAAGTATTTGTTATTAAGATTCTTTTTTCATTCGGTTTTTCCAGTTACGAGTCCTTTTTTTAAAGCTGATCATTTTGTGTTCGTTTTGTTTATTTCTTTTTTCGTAACAGATTTAATGTTTAGTATAGAGCTTAGAAAAAATTCGCAGTGTGAGAAAGGCAAGAAGTAAGACATGTAGCAACATCAGCGCGGCAAATGGCACTCCTTTAAAGGCAAGGAAGGGCAAAAGTATTTTAAGTGATACCGATTGCTGTATGAGTCGTAAGATTTTTGAATCAAGCACGGGCAACGCCGGGCCATGCTGCTAGTCTTTACTAAGGAGCAAGAACAAAAGAAGAGTTATCAGGAGGACAGTAGGTAGTGATTGTAGGAGGGCAGTAGAAGGCGATTGACATTGCATATAAATTTCTGCAGATTAACGTTGGCTGGAAAGTATTGAGCCGGATGACAAGTTCCACAATCGAGAACTGCAAGAAAAGAAACTGTTAGCATAGAACTTACAGTTACATCTAGCCAAGTCAACTGTATATTGGTGAGACAATCTAATACTGCGTTTAAACTCATAAAGGGCAGAAAACCTGGTGAAGAGCGCATCAGAATAGTTGACATGGAATATTTACATCCACATACAACACTACCTATATAAAGTTTCACCCACAGTAACCCGGGGTTTGCGGAATTAACACACATTGTTTGCCAATGGACTCCTAACGAACACTAAATGATGTTGCAGAAAAATATACAGTACAAAAGAAACAGCCGTAAGTTCACTTTTCTTATATTTGCCATCTCTCTTTCTCTTTCTCTCACGCACACACTATTTCACTTTCTCTCTTCTCTCTCTCTCTCTCCTCTCTTTACTCATGGCGTATGGTCAATAAACGTCTCCTTTCCTCACCGAAGTACTCTTAGTCCGCAGGGAACCAAGTGTTGCATTCTACCCAACACATAATACGAGGTCAAACGTATGGAAGCTCACACTCAGCGATTACATCGAGGAACAAAGCGTAGTGTGCTTTCCTTGGGCATAGGGAGTCAAAGCTACGGATAACTATCCCGGAATGTTTATTTCTTCTTTTTTTAATCATCCCCCACACAAGCAAGGCAAGAAAGCCACTATGACGCAATGCGTTATTAAATGAAGTGGTTAATAAAAGAATCGGAATTAAGAAGACAGAAAAAACGATTGACATTACAGTTTAATATTTTTGGAAACTAAAGTTGACTTGGTTACAAGAAGCCCTGTGAGAGTTCCACAAGCGAGAAGTGCGATAGAAGAAACTGTTAGCATAGAACTTACGATTACATCTAGACGTTGGCACTATATAAAGAGCACGCGTTGCGAATCAATGAAAGGTGTACGTGTCGGTAGAAACCATTAAAGTGTGGAAGAGCGAACGTAACGAACGAAAGACGATCCATCAACATCCCGTCGTCCATCAACATCCCGTCGTCTATCAACATTCCGCACGAAAAAAACACTCCAGTCCGTGGATGTCTTGATCAGAGATCTGTGAATCACGTTAGCACAAGTGGCGTTAATCGTGAACATCGACTATGGGTCTGCACAAAGCATAGTATTTGATGACATTGGGTACCGTAAAGATTGTGCGCCTTACGTGCCCAAACAAGCGGCGCATTGCTTCGAGACTAAGAGAAAAGCTACTTTTCAGAATGGGATGTAAAAGCTCTTTGAGCGATACCAGAGGTACCTCGCCTTGCGGGACGTGTGGTGGGTTATGTCCACAGGTGACATCTGCATTTCTTCTTCGTTAGTAAAAATAAAAGTGCTGAATGGAAATTGTCTTTCCAATTTGATTTATCCCATAGCAGCACTGGTATTAGTAGCCGATACACATTCCGACTTCGTTCTCTCACGAAGTTTACCACCACCCGCGTCAGAGAATTTCACTATGCTGACGACAATGTCACTGCGGACCAGACCAGTCATTAACCTCCTGAGATCGGAAAATCTGCATTACAAGGTCTACAAACGCTTCGGAGTGAGGTCAATGTCAAAAAGAATCTCATCCAGTTGCCCCTCGCCCCGGACAAGCAACACCGGACGTCATCATTAAACATCGATGGACAGCCGATGTATTTCCCTACATTGGCAGCATCATCTCTAATAATATCACCCGCAAGAGAGGCCTTGACTGCACAGATCAAAGCGTCCCATAATGGGTACGCTCGTTCTTACATCGCGTCTTCAGCAATAAAAAGCAAAATCATGCTCTTCCGGGCCATAATCCTCTCCATCCTTCTGTACGCTTGGGAGGCCTGGAAAGGTATAAATCTTTCTCTTTTCCCTTATGTGTTAAGTCGCAGGGACAGATAGCAACCAGTTTACCAGAAATAAACCGTAGCTGATTGCGGTAAATCACCTGGCTAGTCAGCTATCAATCAAAAGAGAAACGATCGCCCAAACGTGTATCATATAGGGCACTTGAATGACTACTAATTATTTAATGTTAATAAAATTAATGATATTTAAAAATATATATATAAAAGTCTTACGTTTTTAAAGAAGATTCCATTCTAAATTTTGAGGACAAAATAAAAATACGCACTAACAACGAGTGTTGGAGAAAAAATGTGGACACTGTTTTAGTATTAGGTTGGTGCAAAAATAATGACATAATAATGTCGTTTTTTGACGTAAAAAATACGTCAAAAAACGACATTATTACGTCATTATATAATAAAATAATAAATAATGTCGTTTTCTCACATAGTGATATTATTTTTGCACCAACCTAATAATATTTGTGTTTTCCGGTTGTCTTAAGGTATCGGGTAACGTTCAAGCTGAACACTTTATTTAATCTATGGAGACAGATTGGTTCCTTTTACTTTTGTTTTTGTTTTTCATTTTTTTTTTTTTTTTTTTTTTTTGTAACTCTGCTCAGTTATTTGCTGCCCTATTTCCTCTAAATGGAGAGTTCAATCCGTAGACTGAGTAATTAAGACTCGGAATCTTCCGACTTAAGAACCATTCCCCCATTAGGAGATATAAACTTCATACAGCAGTTTAAAGGCCTCTCAATGTAAAACTGGAGGTTTCAGGGAGCGTGAAATAAATTTTTAATTGCATGGAAAAGAAAACTAGCCGATGACAAAAAAAAACAAAAAACAAACATATGGTTACGTGCGATCTCGGTTGAGTTGTTGACGAATCACGAGAAAAAAAAGAAGGTCCAGAAAATGACGACAAACAACATCAGCGAGATCTCTAATCGGAAGGCTGGAAGTTTTGAAGGATGTGGAACGAATTCTTAATTCCTGTTGTTCCCAGGAACATCCTGGCCAGACGTGGTAGCATCTGCTAGGGTCCAAGTTCTATTCAAATAGTGAAATCTCAAGCAAAATAGCTCATATTCATAGCAAAATGAAACATTCATGGCAAAATGATAATCAATACAACACTAAAAAAAAGTTAAAAAAAATGCGTTTTCATGGAAAATTACAAGCAAAACGTTTTTATAAAAGAAGTACCAACAATACATATTATGGTGACATTACTAGCAATACATAAAAAATACCAGCTATACATTTTATCATACAATATATATATATATATATATATATATATATATATATGTGTGTGTGTGTGTGTGTGTGTGTGTGTGTGTTTCATTAAAAAAGACAGACAAGGTACTACGGTTAAGCTTTTTATTTATTTTTTCTTGTGTTCTGACAAGAGCTTTCTTTTCTGGACAAAGGGTGTGAAAGAACTGTCCAAATGTTTTACATTTTCGAGCGCTTTCGGCTATACCTTTAGCCATTATCAAGGATGATTCGATTTTTCAGCTTAATTCAGTGTGTGCGTTCTGTGTATGTCTTAGTGTGTGGTAGGGATGTTTTTAATTTCCAAATACGGTTAGCACATTGTGGCCTTCTTCGTAGTTAATGTTGTTAAGACATGGCTTTTTCTTTTTTTATTATTAAAGCTTCCATTATTTTTAGTCATTTTTTGCAGTTGGATGCAGTTAATATATTTGTGTTTTCTTCTAGTATGTTCGTAATGGAATCTGATAAATTTGTGTGTGTGTTTAAATGGGTTCTAATGGAGCTGTGATCAGATAGGTGTAACGTAAGACGTCTGGATAAGCATGTGGTTGTGTAACCGATGTAATTATTTATGAGTCCGGTTTGATCAGGAACACAGTTCCTTAAGGGACATTTGAACTCATAGATAATGTTCGTTCTTTGTAATTTTGATTTAGCTGTTGTGTTATTTTAAGATAAGATTGGCTGTCTTAATTTTTTTATAATAGACAATAAATTTGATTTTTTTTATTCGGATTAATTGGAGTAAAGGTATAGCCGAAAGTGCTCGGAAATATAAAACATTTGTACAATTTTTACACACTCTTTGTCCAGAAAAGAAAGCCCTTGTTCGAACACAAGAAAAATTAAATAAAAAGCTTAACCGTAGTACCTTGTCTGTCGTTTTTAATGAAACATGCATAAAGGAAGGATTGCTGCCTATATATATATATATATTTATGAATAAAAATGACAATAGGAAAACTGGTAATTGCTGACGCGTTTCGTCCAATGTGGACTTTATCAAAGCAAAATACGAAAATGAAATTAAATGAACAAAGTAACTAATAAAAACAAAAACAGAATGTACCTAGCAACTGGAATGGAGAGAAACGCTATTTTCATATTTTTAACTGAAAAATAACGTCAGTAATTGTCACGTGTGGAGAATATTGTAATTATAATTGTGTTGATGTATTCAACCATTTTCTTTTGATTTTATGAATCTGTTGTGTATATTTGTTTGTAAGAGCATTAATTTTGTTAAGAAAGGTGAAATAGGGAAAAAACCTGGGCGTAGATTAATATTTGGGTAGTTTACTATGGCGGCACTCTCCAGAATTTTCCTTCTGAGTAAGTAGAAGTTTGAGAAAACGCATTTATGAGCACAAAAGAGACCTCACAAAAAACAACTTAGCTAATGCACTAGTCATACATAGAAATAAATTCAACCATAATTTTGATTTTAAAAATGCTACACTCATAAAAAAAGAAAATAACTCACTCAGAAGGAAAATTCTGGAGAGTGCCGCCATAGTAAACTACCCAAATATTAATCTACGCCCAGGTTTTTTCCCTATTTCACCTTTCTTAACAAAATTAATGCTCTTACAAACAAATATACACAACAGATTCATAAAATCAAAAGAAAATGGTTGAATACATCAACACAATTATAATTACAATATTCTCCACACGTGACAATTACTGACGTTATTTTTCAGTTAAAAATATGAAAATAGCGTTTCTCTCCATTCCAGTTGCTAGGTACATTCTGTTTTTGTTTTTATTAGTTACTTTGTTCATTTAATTTCATTTTCGTATTTTGCTTTGATAAAGTCCACATTGGACGAAACGCGTCAGCAATTACCAGTTTTCCTATTGTCATTTTTATTCATAAATATTGTCTCTCTACTGATTAATTCGGAGAAATTTTCATATATATATATATATATATATATATATAAAGCTATGTTGTATATATATATATATATATATATATATATATATATATATATATATATATATATACAACATAGCTTTACCCTGAAAGTATAAAATTATATACAAAATGTCTGTAGTTGAAAGCATAAAATTATGTATAAAATATTTAGACTTCAGCATTAAATAACCCATAGAAGTTGACATGTCGAAAAACGAAACAAAGCAAAACAAACCTTTAGGAGATATCTAGTCATGGGCCACTACAGGTTTTCTTTTCTGTAAACTGCGCATTACTGTGATTGTTCTTTGTAAATGCAGTACAGAGCAACCTCGGGTCTCGAACGTCTCACGTGTCAAACAAATCGGTTTTTGAACAGAAAATTCGAGATGAAATTCTTCGGTTTAAACAAAATTTCGGTTCTCGAACAATACTGTTGAACCGAGTTAACCCGAACAGAATCATTTCTGAGTCGACTGCCGTGTTGTTGTATACATTTGTGTGCTGTGCCGTGCTTTCATTTTCCAGTTTTATTGTACTGTGAATTTTTTTGTCTCTACATTGATTCCTATTGGGGAAAAATAATACTTTCGGTTTACGGACATTTCGGGTTACGAACGGCCTTCAGGAACGTATTAAATTCCACCGTATATTCTATTTGTTTACACTACGATCTTTCCTTCTCATAGGTAAGCCGTTACTCTCCCTCTCTCCTCCAAATTCATTATTTATTACATTTAATAATGCAATCTTTTGTTTGTTTGTTTTTTGTTTGTTTTTTTTTGGGGGGGGGGGTATTTTTTTAATTAGGCATTCATTTTGAGCTAAGGCTCCTGAAATAAAACCTAAGTAGAAATATGATCAAAACTGTAAAATCAAACTAATATTCGGAAAACGGGTTGAGACATAACAGAATTATTTTGCGGCCATTTTTGATTTTCTTGGTTCTTGTAAGTAATGATATATTTGGTTAAGGAAAAGAGAAAATGTTCTTTGTCGCTGTCATGCCTGGCTGATTGCTGGGTAAATCTTACAACGTATCTCGTCATTACAGTCACGTGTTCAGTTTATAAATTAAGAATGATAATTAATATGAATGATAATTAATCAACAAGAAACGCTGTGATGTTTTTGTGTCTACTTGGTGGAAAACAGGTGGGGTGTAATAAAACTTCGAAAATATTTTAACATCGAAAATGATGAATTATTGTCGCGAAAGACCCTGCCTACTGGGTACTGTTCTGTTTTTAATAATTAATCTTAAAATTGATAATTGGATTTTGTATTTCATATATATATATATATATATATATATATATATATATATATATATATAATACAAAATCCAATTATATATATAAAGATAATATTATTATTATTATTATTATAAGTGATGTTATATCATAAACATGTTGAAATCGTTACACAAAAGCTTTCATGTTTCAATATTCTGATTGTATTTCTTCGGTCGATGGTAAGAAACTGGGGCTTTTTAAGAAAATATAAAAACAAAGTGTTACTAAATTTAAAGTGTCGGGAATAAGGTCAGAAATAAAATTAGAATTGTAGGTATGTCTTGATTAACCAATTAAATGTCAGATCTACACCAAATAGAAAAAGTAAGATCACTAGGTGGAGATGGGTGAGTTATTTTTTCGTGTCACAATAAACCGAAACATAGATAGTCCATCATTGACGATTGCGGAATATGTGTGTGTGTGTGTGCGTGTGTGTGCGCACGCGTGTGTGTGTGAGTATGCGGGTGCCTATAATGTAGCAGGTGTCGATGCGGAAAGTTAAAAATTTCTACAGAGTTTAGGTTCTCGTCAAATTTAGGTTCTGACCGAGTTTACGTCCGGGTTGAATTTACGATCTGACTGAGTTAAGGTTCTGACTGAGTTAGGTTCAGACCAAGTGCTTACAAAACAACGTAATATACAAAGCCATGGTAAAATCGCCAGATAATGAAGAGAAAGTATACATAGGAATAACTAAAGGACCCTGGAAACAAAGAAACTATGCACACAAAACATCTTTCACAATACGCGAACAGAACAATTCTTTCCAAGTATATCTGGGAAATTAAAAACAAAACACAAATCTCACAAAAAATATATGGGAAAATAAGAAAAAGATAATCAGCCTACAATAAGCAATCAAAACCTGCAAACTTTGCTTGGAGGAAAAAATAGCTATTATTAACTTCTCAAACCAAAATAAATTACTAAGTAAACGATCTGAGCTCATCTCAAAATGCAGACATGAATACAAATTTACTTTATATTATAAAGTAAAATAATATAATATATTTACTTTATATTATAAAGTAAAATTAAATAAAATGTATATTTGAGTAGTAACCTTCTTTCTATCAAACATGTTTTCGGTGGTTTCTCCTAAAAATTGAGACGCAGGTTCGTTCCGTGCCACATTTTCTTAACTGAGCATTCTCGAATGCGCAGGTCAATAGGCGTAATACACACGGTTAAAGTAAGGGCAAAAATCAAGCGTCTATTTCAGATACGAGTTTCTATTAATAATAACGTTTTAATATTTGATAAATATATATGCAGGGTGGCGGGTATTTGTGTAACCTTTTAAGTAATGATAGCAAGTTTTAATATTTTAGCAAAATGACGTCATACTGAAATAAACTTCGTTAAAAACAGAATCTCTTATGACGTGTTATTTCATCAAGATTTTGTTATGATTATTCCGACGGGAATCGTATTTATTAATTAGAATAAAGACTCTCTTGGGAAAGTTAATTAGCTTCTTTTTTTCTTCTTTTCTCATTAAAATTCCTGCTTCTAATTTAACACCGAACCATTAAAAAAACAAAAAAAACAACAGATCCTATAATCTTCTTCATTGCCAATTGTTTTCCTCGAGTTCATTATCATGTTCAGTTTAATAATGGATTTTTGCGCTGTCTCATTGAATAATACAATAGAACCGGTTCTATTCTAAATTTATATGACATTTTCATATATATATATATAGAGAGAGATAAACCTAGTGAGCCAAACAAACCTACCCAGGTTTCACCTAAGCGGATCGTCAGGAAAAGCTGGCTAAAGAGGCAAAGGGAAACGCATAGACGATTTTCCCCGTTTATTTTGTCATTCCACCTTAATTTTAATATCCCCTCCCCTTTTAGTTGAATAATTATTTACCCCCACCCCCGGTGTTCTTGTCTTTTTCTTTATCTTTTATCACGTGGTATAATTTTGACTATCGGTTATAAATACGCGTCTCCCTTTGCCACTTTACCCAGGTTTTCCTGACGATCCGTTTAGGTGAAACCTGGGTAGGTCTGTCTGGCTCACTAGGTTTATCTAGGCCTGCTCTACGGTTGTATTGAGCTCTTTTGTTAGTTAGTTGTTTACTCGTATCGGAGTTTTTTCTTTGGGCTTCAAACCTGTATCTGTGCGATTTTTTCGACAGACTTTCATGTTTCTAGCTCTTTCTTTTTTTAAAACCTTTTTCTCCTTCGAGATTGATTTGATTATTGGCAAATCAAAAATTCGAGGGTTTTTCGAAACGAGTATAGTTATCTATTTATATATATATATATATATATATATATATATATTAAAACATTGAAGGAAAGATTAATGGAGTAGGATGATAGTTCACAGAGTTACAATAAGTATATGTTACACCTGAAGATTAGAACCATAACATGCTAGGTAATGCTTCAATGGTTTTTGTAGATAGTAGGGTTTTACGCGGCGCATTTGCCATATTCAGATCCGACAGGCTTTGAAAGTTGCCCTTCACCTAAGTGTTAATCTTATCGGTTCTCCAGTGAAATATAGAACTACAGACTTACCTCGTTGAGTGTTGCAACTGATTTTTACGCACAAAGTTGGTTTTTACGTATTGGAGTTGCCATTCTCACACAGGAGGACAGACTTTGAATCCAGAGTTGCCCTTCACCTATGTGTTTATCCTTTAGGATTCCGTATGGAATGTAGATCCATAGTTTCACCTTGCTGGATTTTGCTACTGTTGTTTCCTCAGAAAATAAGGCTATTCTCACATTCATCGGACTTTAAATTCAAAGTTGTCTTCCCTGGACATTAATCCTTTTGTCTGCTGTGCGGAGTGTTGGACCGCAGCTTCACCACGCTAAATGTTCCCGTTTTGAATTTAATATAAAATATAGACTTACAATGTAGAGAATGGTAATTCCTCGCCCAAACGGTTTTGAGTTTAGAATTGTCCTTCTTGTCTGATTGGCCACCAGAACAAGTGATCTATTCATGTTTCTCAAAGATATCTCTATGAAAATGAAGGCAACGGGATCGACAATGATTGCCTTCGACTCGATTTCAGCCAATGCTATAGCAAATAGCTTTTTATTCCTACTAGGGTCTTACATCCTCTTGCGTAGATGCGGCAACGTTGGTCGTTTTTTTTCTCTGTTGTTCTTAATATGTCGCATAACGTATTATGAATAACTTCTTATCATGTGCCCTACTTCGACAAATGCGATCACAATAATTACAAGTTAGATTATATTCTTTGGTAAGATTTTCAGTGAAGTTAAAATCAAGACCCTAATGAATATTTCTCTTGATTTTTCATGCGCAACTCGATTCTGTTCAAAATCTATCATACTTATCAATGCTTTCCTCCAGGATGAAAAAATCTAGTGATAGGTTTTTTCGGTCATATTGAATATATATATATATATATATATATATATATATATATATATATATATATATATATATATGAAGAAATATAGTTTTAAGGTGTGCTATATTTATGGGATAAATTGCTCAATATCAGAGACAGAGCGTATGTAAATATAAATATAAAAGTGAACATTGAAGTCAACACTCAGAGGCGACATGCTGTTTCATGCTGGACGCAATCATCAGGCGGCCCGACGATTGAGTCCATGAAACAGCCTATCGCTTCTGAGTGTTGATTTCAATGTTCACTTTTATGTTTAAATATATATATGTGTGTGTGTGTGTGTGTGTGTGTGTGTGTGTCAGAGAGAGAGAGAGATAAATATTATAATATATAGATTTAAGGGATCGTATATTTACAGGGTAAATATACTCAAATCCAATATGTGCCAATATAAGAAGTGTGAAGACTGATGTCAACACCGTGTGGCGGCAGTCTGTTTCGTTCCTGAAAGCAAAACACAGGCCACAAAGAATGTGTTCAAGAATGTGTTCATTTGCAGATGTCAAGCGCATTTCCGCTTGTTCACATAATAGTTCGTGTCTACTTCTATTCTCTTGTTTTATTAAGTTAACCATTATCAAACGAAGTCCACGTTAATCGGCGTGATAATGTTGTTGTTGTACAGCCACTGTATATGTTGCTTTAATTATTTTTTTAAGAGAAGCATACTCTAAATGGGCAAACTAATTCTTGAAAACATGGATGATGAAATGTTGATGTTTTTACCGATGATTAATTTGGAGATTTTTTTTTAATAAATTGATACTGCCACGTGAACACGCTGGATTGAACAAGACCAGCACGTTCAAACTCTCGGCCACGCCGACTTGATGTTTCGTGCTAGCACAGTCATCGACTGTTGTTAAACAGTTTTGCTCATGATACTTGAAATTTTTTTTAAAAAAAGACGACGTAGCACAAAAATATATCAACGTTCTTGATAATGGTTACGTGGCTTTATTTTTTTTTTAACCATAGGTGAATCTCATTCTCGAAAAGGACACTCTGTCTTTTCACTCTCGGGTGGGATGCTTATATATCTTCCTGCCATCCGGGAATCCCAGGTATGCGAATTGTGTTCACTACGTTTTTACGGGACAGGAGCAGACAGTGACTTCCAGTGAGACGTGTATCTGCACATGATTACTACAAGGTTACCTTCCCATTTCTGATCACGTCTCTGGTTACACCTGGTTTCATTAAGGCTTTGGTGGAGAATTGAATACAAAATATACTTTAGAGTCACTTACGGTGAAATCAGTACGTATGGAGGTCGCCCCAGATTATTATCTATTCGAACAATGGTTCCTTACTGATATTAAATGCGGGTCAGAACATCTGGTATTTCGTAGCGTAAATAACATGCTACAATGTTTTCAGGGACACATGATCATTACAAGTCACTTCTTGCATTAACTTGCTATTTATATATATATATATATATATATATATATATATATATATATGCATGATTCATTAAAACAACAGACAAGGTACTACGGCTAAGCTTTTATATTTAATTTGAGACAGCCAACTTTATCTTCAAAAATAACAACACACCAGCTAAGTCAAAATTACAAACAACAAACATTATCTATGAGTTCAAATGAGTTCAAATGCCCCTTAAGGAACTGTGTTCCTGATCAAACCGGACTCATAAATAATTACATCGGTTAGACAACCACATGCTTATCCAGACGTCTTACATTACACCTATCTGATGAAAGCTCCATTAGAACTCATTTAAACACATACACAAATTTACCCGACACCATTAGGAACATACTAGTAGAAAACAACATCCACCTGCAAAAAAAGACTAAAAATAATAGAAGCTTTAATAATAAAAAAGAAAAAGCCAACTCTTAACAATATTAACTACGAACAAGGTCACAATGTGCTAACCGTATTCGGAAATTAAAAACATCCCTACCACATACTAAGACATACACAGAACGCACACACTCAATTAAGCTGAAAAATCGAATCATCCTTGATAATGCCTAAAGGTATAGCCGAAAGCGCTCGGAAATATAAAACATTTGGACAGTTCTTACACATATTTTGTCCAGAAAAGAAAGCTCTTGTTCGAACACAAGAAAAATTAAATAAAAACTTAACCGTAGTACCTTGTCTGTCGTCGTTTTTAATGAAACATGCATAAAGGAAGGATTACTGCCTAAATATACAACTATATATATATATATATATATATATATATATATATATATATATATATAACAGGCCATGAATGTCTATTATGTCTGATTGTGAGCCGTTCTAATTTTTGAATATTTCCTTTAATTTTGTTATTATGGTTATGAAATGTATATTATGTACTGGACATAATGACAGGTTATTAGATAGGTATGATTTGATAACAAAATAATACTCACACATAGACACAGTAAAAAGAACCTACAGATATTGGAGGCCATCTATATTAAAACGAAGCAACCTACACTCAACAAAATTACATTTCAAACTAATCACAATACATTACATTGCATCTAGACATTGGTTCTGTTGTAATACTTCGGTCTATCGCGTGGTATGACGCCATACAACTGCATCTTGAACTTACGATCTGCATCTACTATTCCGCGACCGTTATCGTCGTTTAGCAATCGTCTATGTGATCAGAATATCATCTTTGACGGTGGATATCTTTGTTTTTAATGTCTGTATAACCACTCTGAGGATGGCTCATGTGAACCAAAAGCTTAGGACCAACTTAATAAAAAGTATCCAAATCTTGGACAATTTTTGTCTTTATTTTCACCAGAAAACATTCGAACAGTTCGTGATCAGACACAATACCCATTCATTGTCTGTAATATTTAATAATTTATGTCTAAATAATGATCTCCTGTTCCAATATACTATATATATATATATATATATATATATATATATATATATATATATATATATATATATACAGTAATGTTCGATGAAAGTGACTCACCTGATTTTTTTACTAAATATTCTCCGAGAATTAGAGTCTTGTCTGCTCCCTTCTGCTGAAAGGGTGAAAATCGACCCCACCAAGCTCATTTTTATGCAGGATAATGCTCCCTGTCACAAATCAAACTTGATGAAGGAATACTTTAATGAGAAGCAGGTGAGTGTTATAACATGGCCGCCCCAATTTCCTGATCTCAACCCCGTAGAAAACTTATGGAGCATGTTGCTCAACTGCTTTCTCGAGAGCCTGTACGTTATACTGCTTTTTTGCGTGTTTAACAAGAAAACTTATGCTATAACGGATGCTATGTGTACTTGATGACGTGAAGACGCACAAGACATCAAGTTGTGACAAAGTCTATATGAGACTGACTTCAGGGGCTAGCTGAGACCACAAGAGGGTCATAAAATGCATAGCAATTCTTACCAAAATGGACTTAGATATTGACTTTGCTTTAGTGAACAAAAATGTGTTGTTGTTTATTTTTATCTTATTTATAATTCTCAGCTTTGGTAAACGTCTGCTCGTAATGTAACGGTTATCAGTGTGGATAGTGGTACGGGGTAGTCGAGATCAAACTCCGGTCAAGTCAGCTGCATAACGTTCGCTTCGCAGTAATACCCACGCGAAGGTATGAATCCATTTTCTTCTCACCCTAGCTATCGGCTAACTGGCTGGGTAGAATGGAGTCTCTAGGCTTGGGCGTCGGTCAATTTAGGAGAACGACTTCTCTTAATTCAACACATGAAGAAGATAAAAAAATTCTACTTCACACGTGGCATAAGGAATTATGTCAGGTCACTCAAAGATTTCTACTGGCACTATGTAACCAAGTACTTATCAGACACAGAGTTGAGTCATCGGTGATTAAACTGGTTCCCCCACCAGACTTTTTTTCTGGTGAGGGAGATGGATAGATATACAGCAGAATTAAAAAAAAAGACATGTCAAGTGAGAGATAAACGTGCTTGTGCGGGTCAAAAGCCGTTTAGGACGATGTGGGGGCTAGACTACACAGGTCGTTATTCAGCCAGGTTGATCATGACACAGCATGGCTGGGAGGAGGGGCTTCCTAGTTTAAAGTCAACGACCAAGACGGAGCGTTTCCTCTGATAGAATCAACGCTCATATATCCGTGACCAAGGCGAGCCTTCATGTTGGTGGACATCGACTGCAAATTGACCGCAACAGGGATAGGCTCGCTATGTCTGCGTGTAAACCCCTCCGCCTTTCAACCGAGATATGTAGAGGGAATTGGTCAGATACCATACGACCACACCCGATCATGAGAGTGATGATGATGATGATGATGATGATGATGATGATGATGATGATGATGACGATGATGATGATGCAAAAAGAATCTGTAGAAAGCTATGTTCGTTTACGCTTTGGGCAGGTGTGTAGCATTACAAAGTTAACGGCCAAGAAGCTTAAATCTGATTTTCGCATTTAGCGGACCTCAAATGACGGTAGAATTAATTGACAGCGTTTATTCTCTGTGTTGCATTCAAAGAACCACAAAAGGTCAGATGGTTGTTGCTGGTGCTTGTTGATCGAAGCAGTTGAAGGAAAAGGTGGTTTTTACCATCAAAGGTCATTTGATGTCAGCAAAGATCAATGTTTTTCAACCAAACAAGAAATTAAAACTTGAATTTATCTGGATTTTTTTTTCTTTGTAAAATGCTGTATTCTAAATGTAGTCAGCAGAAAGAGGCTGTGTGTATTCGCATGTCCACATAAATACAACAGACGTGCGTTTTAAATGTAATTTCTAATTAGTGTCAACACTGAGATTACCGTCGACAAGGCACAATATGTAATGGTAAGCGCTGGTTTCAACGTTCGGATTGAGTAATAGTTATCTGCGTGTATATTAGAATCATTAAACCGACTTCAAAACCTGTCAGAGACTGTGATATTTACTATCGCAATTATGCTCATTGAAAAGGCATGAAACCATCTATTCTCCCTACTCCAGGTATCGATATCGGTATCGATAACACAACTCGGAGTTTCAAGCAGTTAATATTTTCTACAATATTTTCACACATATCGGCTCCCGAATTAAGGTCGAAGATTACATTAACTGCATGAAACTCTGAATTCATAGATAGATAGATACATAGATAGAAATGACCAGACTAAAACAGATAGATAGATAGATAGATAGATAGATAGATAGATAGATAGTAATTTAATCAAATATATCTTACATAGCAACAATAATATCAGCGCAAATACGTCTTTTTTTAACGTAACTGAAGCAAAATTAGAACAGCCATATGTACAATGTCAAATGATGGAATGAAATTACTACTGACATATTTCTCTATCCAAAAGACACAACCTCATAAATTATCTTCCATCAGAGATTTCTTGTGTTGTCTTTTAATACAATAATAGTATATCCAGTTTTACAAGTGGAAATCAGCTTTAACTATTCGTGACTCATTTTCAATAGATCATTTCCGAAACCAACGCGGCATAGATTTTAATTTCAACAGAATTGCTGAATGTATATCATGGACATTATTTTTTTTACTTTGACACGTTTCACCGGTGTCATCAGAAAAAGAAATGTATCTACATTAGCGAGATAAAACGTGATTCACGTTCGGCAGCGAGAAGTGATGCATTGACAGTGGCATGATTTTCAAGCCCACATTATTACTTTAGTAATAATAATAATAATAACTTACTTTTTTTACTTTAATAATGATATAACAAAATAAATCAAATAAAATATTATAATTTAATTACTAATACTGTTGAGAAAGACAAAATGTTATCTCCCTTTGAATAAACCTTTAAAAGCTAAAAATAGATATATAGAGCGAGTCATAGGAATTGCCCGTGAGATCGTTATACGCGAAAGTCAAATATCAACCATAAGATAAGTACCAAATACTATGTTATTTCAGATATCAATTCCTTCACAAAGAAAACACATGAACACCTTGTATAAACATTTCAGTATATGTATATATGTATGTATATATATATATATATATATATATATATATATATATATATATATATATATATATATATATATTCGTAGAAGATATGCTTAAATAAATTGTATCTATAAAAATAATGTCTAAACAGAAAATATATTAAATAATTGTCGGACTTAATCCAGTTCATTTTATATATATATATATATATATATATATATATATATATATTAGGTTGGTGCAAAAATAATGACGTAATAATGTCGTTTTTTGACGTATTTTTAAGGTCAAAGAACGACATTAATACGTCATTTTTTTTGCACCAACCTAATATATATATATATATATATATATATAGATAGATAGATAGATAGATAGATAGATAGATAGATAGATAGATAGATAGATAGATAAACCTAGTGAGCCAGACAAACCTACCCAGATTTCACATAAGCGGATCGGTCAGGGAAAGCTGAAAGCATATTTATATTTAAATTATATATATATATATATATATATATATAGATAGATAGATAGATAGATAGATAGATTCAAACCTGTTTCATTGAGTAATATAGATATGTCTATTTATTTTTTAAATAATAATAATGATCCTTTCAATTTTTCTATTTAGCTTCTTGATGGTAATTTGAAATTCATCAAGGATGTCGCTGTAGTTTTTGTTAACACAAGATCTTTCGAGCACCTCCAAATTCATTTTCAGGGTTGAATTGCGAAGACAAACTTATGGTAACTGTAATCGTCGTGATGGTGATTTTGGAAAACACGCCCTGTTTTTAAATTTTTAATTTGTCCGTTGTAGGTATGATTTTTTTGAAAGTGTACCAAGATAGGGGAGCTAAGCAGTGATATTAGAAATGTAAAATGGCATTAAATGCTGATCAAATGCATTTTAAACCGTTGCTGCTACACTCGTAATATATATATATATATATATATATATATATATATATATATATATAATTATTTATTTAAAAATATGATTCCAACTGGAATCATATTTTTAAATAAATAATTATATTTATGCTCTACTTTCCTATCGAGCACTATTTTTTAAAAATAATTACAAAAATACTAAGGAACTTTGGATCTTTTACCAAACCAGTTTCTTTCCTATTTTCTACAATATTTTCACATATATATATATATATATATATATATATATATATATATATATATATATATATATATATATATATATATATATGTATTCATTGATTTATCATTGATTTATCAATATATAGATAGATAGATAGATAGATAGATAGATAGATAGATAGATAGGAAAAACAAATTAGGTTAGATAGAAAGATAGATAAAAACAAGTTAGGATACATTGGAAGAAAACAGACTGAGATAGATATAAACATAGATCGGAATAAATTTATATATATATTTAATTGAAATTAAAATAACTGATCCAACGTGCAACTTTCGGATAATAAGTGTGATATTACTGGAATTATTGAATAATATAGTTCATGCCATATTCACGGAAAATCTACCAGTAAAAAAGAATTTTCTTATTGCTATATTTGTACAAAAACGCACAGCCTTAAAATTTAAATTCAAACTCAGCGTTGCGACCGCACGTTCCAAAACAATAACACATTTCTCATAGCATTTTTTCGGATATAGTGAACTTAACAAAATTTTTAAATTGAAGAACTCTTAAAATTATACTTAAGGATAAACTATGGAGGATGCTATTTAATATAATATAATGCCTTATAAACGAAAGTGAGTGAATCTGCTATTGCTGTTGAATTTTTATATATATATATATATATATATATATATATATATATATATATATATATATATATATATATATATATATATATGTAAAGATATTTTTGTAGGTACAAAATTTAATGTTCGAAATAAATGTATGAAACTTAATATTACGAGACATATTAAAAAAAAATGGGTGAAGCAACCTGTTTCGCTCCCGCTCTTCAGGCTTCAACGGGAGATTTAAAATTAACACAGAAAAATGTACAATAAAAGGAATTGTAAAATAAAAAATAATAAAAATAATGTACAATAAAACGAATTGTAAAAAAAAAAAAAAAAAAAGCGGGAGCGAAACCGGTTGCTTCACCGTTTTTTTTGTTTTTTTTTTATATGTCTCGTAATATAAAGTTTTATACTTTTATTTCGATATATATATATATAGTAAAGCAAGTATCTATCTATCTATCTATATATATATATATATATATATATATATATATAGAGAGAGAGAGAGAGAGAGAGAATTTTATCTATCTATCTATCTATATATATATATATCTATAGATAGATAGATACTTGCTTTACTTGTTTATTTATTAATATAATTATTTTATTCTAATTCGGTAAATTATTTACATGTTTATTTATTTTAAATAATATTTTTTATTTAACCGTTTTTTGTTTTTTTTTTAATTTTAAATAAATTACATTGTCATGTATTTTGTATTGAGAAAAGATTATTTCTTTTAGGAAATGAGATATTTAAGAAATTCTTTGGTGTTGATTAAAATTTTGGCAAAATTCGATAGCGGCATTCTCAAGAGATTTCCGTCTAAGTAAGTTATTTTCACTTTTAATAAGTGCGGTATACATTAGATCGAAGTACGCGTTGATCTTATTTTGGTGGGTGACTAATATTTGTTTTTTTTTAAAATCTCTACAAGTTTCTCCAATATATTGTAAGAAACAGTCATATGTTTTTTTGTGTTTTTTTTTTTGTTGTTTTTTTTTTGAATTTTTAAGTTACTGTTAGAAATATATTGTATCAAAATACTTACATTATATTTGAGTAATTTTAAGCATCTCACCCCAAGCAAGGCGGGAGTGCCACTAGTACGCAAGGGGTTACAGAGAGTGAAATTTAGAGAAAAGACTGGGTATGGGTGCGGGGGTTTGAGAAAAGGATAAAAGGAAGAACAGCGATCAAGGCATCAGAAGATGACGATTGACATTACATTCAAATTTTTGAAGATTATAGATATCAAGTAAGATGAAGTGAGTTCCACTGTGCGAGAGAAAAAGCAGTTAGATTAGAAGAGGCCATTACACTTACTTGTTTTAACAATAAAAGGCTGAAACTTAGATGCCAACCTCGTGACAAGTTTAAATTCATGCAGTCGGGCCACCAGGGGAAATACCTCGTCAGAGCAGTTACCATGAAAATATTTGTAGAAAAGACAGAGAGACGCCACATCACGTCTATGGGAAAGTGGTTAGAGCCGAGATGCCAAGTCAGGAGCGACCACATTGCAGATTCATCTTTGGATTTTGTCGGAAACCTTGGGATTTAACAGCAGGGATACCAGACTATATATAGCAACAGTATTCAATCCCTGGACGAATGGTAGTTCTGTAGATGGGAATAGGATGGGATCAGACGAGAAAAACCCTTCTGGCACGACACAGAAGACCAACTTTTCTTGATGTAGATCTCGGGCTTAGCTGATATGAAATGGAAAGACTATATTGAATCCGATTGCAACAGACTTGGTTGAATGCTCGCCGATTCTATAAGGTTGTCATAAATATTTAGATAAAAGCTATGACTGTATAGCTTTTTAATCCATAACTTGCTAGGGTAAATAAAATGATGACTTCCCAAGGTTATTAATGGGAAAACAAATGTAACAGAATCAGTCAAATGCTCGCCGATTATATAAATTTAAGTCACAAATAATTTCTGTTTCGTCTTAATCAATTGTATTCTTACAAAAATGTACTACAATTGCATTTTTATTCAATTATATATTCACCATTATTTACGATGACTCGTTGCAATTTTTCCGGCAGCTCTTCAGCAGCCTCCTGAGTAAAATTTCGCAGGTGTTGATGCAAAAAATATTTTCAGCGAACTGTTGAAGCTGGTTTTCATTTAAGAAAGTTTTCCCTCTTTACAGTGAAGAGGAAAGGGAATAACCGGTTGGCGCAAGGCTAGATGTATATCACGATTGATGTAGTACAGGTCAACTGAGTACGACTTTGATTTCCTTTGTTATTCTTGTTGCATACAACCATGTGTGTTTCTTGGCGGAGAACAACATGTTTCGTTTAATCAGCCGTGTACACTGCCACTAGTATAAAAAAATTATGCCGCAGTAACATAAAGCTTTTTTTTTGCGTGTGCAAAATATAATTTTTTTTAATTTCCTACCAACTCCAAGACTTTCTGCCAGACACGAAACCCACTTGATAGAAACAGCAAGTTACAAGAGATACAAAATTTTAAATCAAGACATTCACTGCGCAAAATGTCAAATCACATTTATTTTCAATTTACACAATTACGAAAAGTGAAAGTGACAGAAGACGGTGGAGTAATGGATAACGGCTCGGGATGAGGAATAGGAGAGCCGAGTTCGAATTCTAGTCGAATCCATTATATTCACTTACGTGCTAATACACTTAGGAATGGTATGAATCTTCTTCTTTCCCCCCTGCCAGCTAGACAGGATAGAACGGTTTCTATAGCCTTGGAGTGCAACTGATCTACTGCAGAAAGAAATGGCAACCTACTGCGGGAAAAATTGCCTCCATTCATGTATCGAAAGGTACATGATCGCCTAAGATTGACAATACAGGTATTGCACAAAACATTCTTTCTGTGCGCTTCAAAGGAAGGACAACACATTCTGATTTAAACAAAAAAAGGGGTTATACACAGAAAAAAAATGTCACAATTAGATTGATAAGAAAATATATTAAAAAAAATTTAACCCCTTCATAAATAGAAAAAACGGAAAAAACTTCGATAAATGAAAAACAAAATGGCACAAGGGAGAAATATTTCAAATTGCACTCACCTCTGTTCATAACAGCTACACAAACAGGATGTCTCAGCTCGAGCGATTTTTTTCAACCTGTTTTCTCCAGGGGCTCTTAGAATATTGCCGCAAAGATCACTTGTACCTTCCGTCTCAAGAATTCTCCGGTGGGCTCATAAAGAATTTAAGTTTTGGGGGTAGAGATCTGCCTCGAATCTGTCAACACTGATTTAAGACCGTCCTTTGAAGTGCGTGTGGCCATGCTCTATCCGTTCCCGTCAACAGAACATTTCTTCTGTCTTTTGTTCTCTCATCTGTTGAAAGCAGTCCTTTTTATTTAAAAGGTGACCATCATATCGGCTCCAGCCAAAATTTCACAACGGCCTAAAAAACTTTTCTCTCATGGTAAATATATATAAAAACGCTCCGCAAGTATTTTTGTGATGTCAACGTACACTCGTTGCCACTTTTTAATGCCAACGAATACTCGTTGTCACTTTCGTAATGCTCGCTGTAGTAGAGACTTTGTAATCGCAGATACAACTATAGTAACGCCGTTGAACAATACTAGTGTCAGACGCCTTCGAATATCACTCGCGCTAATAGTACTTGCTCGATAATACTCGCTCGAATAGTAATCCGTATTGTGATTCGAATAGAGAAATAGTATAGTGAATAGAGAATAGCAGTCCGTATAGTAATAGAGGATAGAGTAGAAATAGCGATCGTTTAGACGTCACGCTACTATATACTTGTGCGTTTCTCCCATAGTTACGTGATCCACTTAATTCAATAAAGGGATCGGCTATGTTTGCTCACTAGCGTGCTATGTTCAAACTGAAATGTCGGCAGCGACACTTTATTCCTGTATAACAGTATGCAAAAAAAATGAATCCGAAACACTTCAAACAAGTTTGGCGTTATCACCGCTTGAGCCTAACAGGCCAGAAAATTTGCACAATTTTTCACACACATATCGTCTGATCTTTCGAAGAATACACTTTTCTCAAATCGTGTATAAAAAAAACTTAGAGGATTATAAGTAGATCTTTAACATTTTTTTTTTTGACAAGTAATAAAGATACATTTTTTATACTAGCGTGCAAAAACTAAGTTATGCTAGTATAGTCAAAATGTATTCATCGCCGACACTTATGATTAGTTGCTAGTATTCGTTATTACAATTCGTTTCCCCCAAAATAATTGCTTATCTCTCAACCCAATATATATTCCGCAGTTATAACAATCACGTTAAAATACCAGCTAGAAAAGATGCTACTTATACATTTGTAGAACCTTTCTAGCCTTCTTAAAAAAAAAAAATAAAAAAAAAAATAACGATTTTCTATTTTTCTTGGTGGACTGACTTCGGCGGATGTTTATGTAATGTTCGGCGAGACAGGGAAAACGCTGGCTAATTTCCCAAGTCTAAACAGTGTCAATCTAGTCGAAAACCTTGTTTATACTATTGGAGATGTAATTCTACTATTAGGTTGGTGCAAAAATAATGACGTAATAATGTCGTTTTTTGACGTATTTTTTAACGTAAAAAACGACATTATTACGTCATTATTTTTGCACCAACCTAATAATACCGAGGATAGCGTGAAGAGAACGAAGAGAAAATTTTACGGTTGCAATCAGGAAAAAAAAGATTAAATTCCTGCGATGCGTAACGAGGAACGAGTGAAGCCCAGTAAATTTCGCAATGACAGAGCGTGCTGAAGAGAAACAAGGAGAAACAGCAATTAATCTATTTATGCAGTTAAGGAAATGGATGGCCAAACAAGGAGAAAAGAGAAAGAAAATTATAAAAATCTAAAACTTATATAAATAATCTTTCACAGTGTGTATTGACCGTGCAAGTTAAACCTGCAGATGTGAAATTTCCTCTCAAGGCTCAATACCGTATGCTTCACGCTGAGATAACTTTCAAAAAGCCGTAAACGGATTAATGACAAAATTTTAAGCCGATTTAATCCTAATATGATTTGTAATAAAAAGACATGTATATAATATTCTTTTTTACACCTTTTCAGCCACCTTCGATACCATCAATGTAAGATGATGCGCGAGCACGTCAGCGTGGTGTAACGGTTAGCAATTTTCTCAGTAGATTAATTACAACTGAACTGCGTTCGATCCTGACAGGGAGCCCTATACTTTCGGCCTTATGCCATGTCGAAGCTACGTTGAGAAAATTTCCATAATCCAACGTGTGCTTCATTTTAATAAGATGTAAGTGAATGTAACGAAATCGACTGGAAATCGAACTCTCTCTTTCTCTCTCTCTCTCTCTCTCTCTCTCTCTCTCTCTCTCTCTCTCTCTCTCTCTACATATATATATATATATATATATATATATTAAGCATTACGCCCCGAGCAAAGCGTGAAGCCACTAGGATGTAGGAGGTTGCGGAAGATTTGGAGCGAGAGCAGATAGAAGTGATAGACGAAAGGATGAGGAGAAGGATAGGGGATAGATCAAGGTAACTGGAGATGTCGATTGGCATTACATTTGAATAGTTAGAGATTATAGCTCTCAGGGAAACAGTAATTGGGAAGGGTGTTCCACAGGCGCGAGGTATGAAGTTATTGGAGTAGAAGAGACGGCTACATTTAGTAGTTTCTACAGTGAAAGGGTGAGAGCGGTATGCCAGTCTCGTAGGACGCTTAAATTCATGGAATCTGGGAACCAGTGAAAGCAGCTCATCGGAGCAATTACCATGAAAGCATTTGTAGAAAAAAGACAGAGAGAGGCGACGGCGCGTCTGTGAGAGAGCAACTGTAGACGAGATGCCAGATCAGGACCAATTACTTTGCATATCCGTCTCTGGATTTTATCAAGAACCCCGAGGCAAACAGAAGGGTCTCTAGACCATATATGGCAGCAATACTCCATGCAAGGGTGAATGGTTGATTTGTATATTTGAAGGATCGATTCCGGGGAGAAAAATTTCCTGGCGCGGCACAGAGAGCCAACTTTCCTCGCGGTGGACAATGCAATTGACTCAATTTATTTGTTCCATCTCAGGTCAGCAGACGCAGAGAGTTGCTCTCAAGAAGTTGACTATCAGACATTCTAATGGGGGTAGGGAAGGATCTCTATGGTGATTAATAGGGAGTATTTTATTTTTTGAGGCGTTAAAGTTGACCAACCAGTTCTTGCCCCAAATAACAACCGATTGGAGGTCCATTTCAAGACGCACGGCCAGGTTAGTTTTGTCACCGACACTAGATTTGTTTTTGAGGCAGGAGTAAATTGTAGTGTCGTCCACGTAGATGCCAACTTGGGAATCTATGGCGTCAGGAAGGTCGTTGATGAAAAATAGAGTGGAGCCAAGGATGGAGCCTTGGAGAACACAGGCGTTCATGGGATAGGAACTGGAGGAGAATCCGTTGAGAACCACCTACAATTCACGGTTTAACAGGAATTATTGTATTATATATATATATATATATATATATATATATATATATATATATATATAGTCATCCACAGACAGACTGTTTCGCTGTATCACAGCTCATCAGTGTGGCTAGTCATCCGATTGTTTCAAGTCAGAGATTCTACGACAGAGAAAAAGGGAAATTTTAACGTTTTTGCTATACGAAAGATGTCAGTGGCAAGGAGAGCTCGATTCTAGTTGAAGAGCATTGCATTAGCAGCAGCAACCACTGCTTAGAGCATCCGATTGATTCGAGCCAGGATCGAAACGCGACCGATTTGGCATCAGTCAGACGCGAATTTTTGTTTTGTTGATTTTTTTAATCAAAATTACATATAAAATAAACAACAGATTTTTAGCTACAAATAATTTTTTTTCATTTTTTTTAAAATATTACTATACCTTAAGTACTCCAGTTCACGAATATATGAAAAAATTATTAAATTTTAAAACGTTAATAGGGGTTCTACATTGCTGTGCAAATTCATTATAAACTGACCACCCTACGGAAGCCAAAACAAATATTTCTTAAAATGTGAAAAACGAAATAATTTCCATAATTGTAATCTGGAGTTCTTTTTTTCATCGAGACGAGAGAGATGTGGCTCTACAGAAGGATGCTAAGGATAACATGGATGGGGTGTGTGAGCAACAAAGAGGATGTAAACAAGGAAAAGGCTTGACATCAAGAAGAGGTAGCTGAAGTTCCTGGGCCACATAACGAGGAAGGAGTGCCTGGAGAATCTGACACTCACAGTTCGAATACAGAGAAAGCGAGACAAAGGAAAACAAAGCATTTCGGACTTAAAAAAACAAGTGGATGACAGAGCGTGGTCTGGGGGAGGTGGCAGAGGGAAGGAATTTGTTGAGAGCTGCAATGGATAGAGGGAGGTGGAGAGCCATGATCGCCTACGTCCTGAAAGGACAAGGCACATAGAAAGAGAAAAAAGAAGTACTCCAGATTGAGAATTTCGAAAAAAAAAATTTAAGCTAAAAAAAAAAATTAAAAAAAATCAAGGAAAAAAAAAATTCCCCGGCACGGAGTGAGTAAGCAACAAGAATGTCTTAAAGAAAAAGAGAAACATAATGAGGAAAGGATGTTTGGAAAACTTAACCCTCACAGGGCCCAGTGAGAGCAGGTGACATAGGGGAAAGGATCAAGTCACTTAACTGACGAGCTTGTGTCAATATATGGCCGAATGGGGTGGCGGTCGTAGAGCTAGAGCGAAGAAACTGTAAAGAACCACAAGGGATGAGGAAGTCGTGGAGACCCCTGATCTCATGTGACCTGAAGGGACGCGGCCTCGTGGTCTGGTTAACATTTCGATGTTCATTCACAGTAATACGGCTTACGGCCACATCAGCTTGAAACATCGGCTCCCGTACGATCACTGAAGTTAAGCAACGTCGAGTCGAGTCAGTACCTAGACGGGTGACCGCTTGGCAATATCAGGTACTGTAAGCTTGGATGTGCGGTTGTTGTAATGGTTAATGACTCGGAGTTGTTAATCGGAGAGTTGAGTTTCAATTCCCGTTGGGTACGTTATATTCACTTACGCGCAAATACCCTTGGGAAAGGCATGAATCCACCTCTTCTCCCTCCTGCTATGGGTTAATTCGTAGGACTTGTTTCCCTTATACCATTATAAAATAAAAATAAAATTGCGTACAACATAGTTACATTTCGGAATTAGCTATGGGTTAATTAGTAAGACATATCAATAAATCGTTATTATCTAAAAAAAAATCCATATAATGCAGGCTTTAAATAACCTCCAAAGGGTTGATAATCCGATGAAAACGAATCAATCAACAATCAGATCATCAAGATTATACATCGAAATACCCTCAAAGCCATTCAACTTTATCTTATTTCGTCGAAAACTGTAGGTCATTCATATTTGATCGAGAATGTAGAAGATTTCCAGATACCTACATGCCCGATAGGAGGTTAAATTTTAGAATCATTTTTTAAACACAGAGTAGAATTTTTTTTTTTTTTTTTTTGCTTAATTTTCAGTTTTATCACCCGTACTCAGTTCACATTAAAAGTTTCCAGAATACTTACATTCATGTGTAATTGTACGTGCTCCATTCGAATTTGGCTTGATAACATTGATAAAATCTACCGTTTTGGAGTTATCGACAGTAAAAGTTCAGATTCATTCGCGTCGTTGGCGGCAGCCATTACTGTCGTTGTTTACATAAGTTTGCTGCGGATAGCTATCGAGTGTAATATTCACTTGTGTTGATTATTGCGCACGCAGTGCACAACTAAGCGTGAGTCCGTAAATAGTTCTCTTGCGTAGCAATTAAGTCAAGTAGGATCAGTAATAAAAAAAGCCGGTTAACTATATTCTTCCGCGTTTAGGTAGATGTTATCAAATTTACCAAGCCAGATTCGAATGAACATATACATTTACACCTATAAGTTTTCTGGAAATTTTTAATGCGAACTGAGGACGGATGCTAAACTGCAAATTAATGTGTTTTTTGTTTTGTTTTATTTCTTTTTTTAGAGGGTGTGCGTTTAAATGTAAAGAAGTTGATGGTTTTTCAAAGAGAAAACTTCGGTGTAAATCGAGATTTTCCCAAAATAAAACCGATGTTTTTTTCCCCCACAAATTAAAATGTTATCAATATTCTTTATTCTATATTTTGTATTGGAAATCAATAAAAATCCAATATCCCTGATACTCCATTAACATGTAAACACGTTTATCTTATTTATTTAGTTATTTAGTTGAGATCGAGAATCAATAAATAATGCTAATCCATATTTTTAATTGACTTCCCGCCAGAAGCCTACTTGAAATCTAACTTAGTTTGAAACGAGAACACGTACCCTCTGAAAAATTTGTGGTTCATCTTTTAATTCCCCACTCAATCCACGGATGCTTTCGTGGATTGGCCAAGTCAAAGAAGACGTTTTCAATAAGCTCTCCTTAAAGATTCTCTCATTCTCAGCAGCATCAAATGACTCCGAACGAAATATGCCGGCGCACGGATCCAAGACGAAAATTTTAGTAGTATGCACCTTGTTTTAGGAACGAAACAGCCAATTTCAAAATGCCTTCTTAACAAAAAATAAAAATAATTACCCTTTACCAGGAAAATCTTTAGAACTTTTAAAAATAGATACCTTTGCTGAAGAAGCAGCTGCTCTTTTGTTTGTGAGAAAGAATGGTTTTATGTTTCATATCCGCTTAACTATTTTGCTTGACGTCTTAAATTCATATTTAATGAAACTGAATAACGTGAAAAAAATATATAACAATATTTGGAATTTTCTAAGTCTTGTCAGAAAGACGTTTAAAAAATTGACAGAATGAAGATAGCCTGAAAAAATTGTGTGAACTCTTTTCCATTACGTGCAGGTTACGAAGAAGTCGCCATTTTATAGAATGTGCTGTTTTCCAACAGAAAATATGGAATCGAATTAAGTAATTAATTGTGGACACACCAAATGGAGCAAACCGAAAAAAAAAAACGTTGAAATGAACGAAATAAAAATAAAACTCTTGAGATTTATTGTAGAATATTATTGTCTTATGTTGAAATAACAATTTGGAGAAAGAAAGAAAGAAAGAAAGAAAGAAAGAAAGAAAGAAAGAAAGAGAAGAAAAGAAAGCAAGAAAGAGAAGAAAAGAAAGAAAAGAAAGAAAGAAAGAAAGAAAGAAAGAAAGAGAAGAAAAGAAAGCAAGAAAGAGAAGAAAAGAAAGAATGAAAGAAAGAAACAGAAGAAAAGAAAGAATGAAAGAAAGAAACAGAAGAAAAGAAAGAAAGAAAAGAAGGAATTAAAGAAAGAAACAGAAGAAAAGAAAGCAAGAAACAGAAGAAAAAAAGGAAATAAAGAATAAAAGAAAGAAAAAAAGAAGGAAACAGAAGAAAGAATACAATAAAGAAAGAAAAAGTGAAAAGAAAGCAACAGAAGAAAAAGAAAGAAAGAAAGAAAGAAACAGAAATTAAAGAAACAGAAGAAGGAAAGAATGAAACAGAAGAGGAAAGAAAGAAAGAAAGAAAAAGAAAGAAAGAAAAAAGAAAGAAAGAATAAAAGAAAGAAAAAGGGAAAAGAAAGAATAAAAGAAAGAAAAATGGAAAAGAAAGGAACCGAAAAAGAAAAGAAACAAAGAAAAAGAGAAAAGAAAGAAACGGATGAAAAGAAAGAAAGAAAAAGAAAAGGAGGAAATTGAAAAAAAGAAGTAAAAATGGAGACAAAAACAAAAATGAAAGAAAGCGAAGAAAAAGAAAGAGGCAGAGGCAAATGAAAAAAAGAAGGAAATGAAAAAATATATGATGAAAAGAAACATAAGAAAAGATCGAAGCAGAAAGAAAAAAGAAATAAACAGAAAAATAAGAAAAACAAAGAAAGCAACAGAAGACGTAAAAAAGAGAAGAAAGATAAAATAGGAATATTAATATTAATAAGGAGAAATAGAAAAAGAAATTCCGGAAAAAAACGAAGATGACGACAATACAATTGAATGAAAAAAATTGAAATGCCATTAAAAAGAACATTGAACAGGTTTTATCTTTGTTAAAAAAAAATGCTATGCCAAATCATATGTGGTTAGCAAATCAATTCGCACTGCAGCCTTTGATAATTCTATTTGGCATCAAAAGGAATACAATATTAGCCAGATACGATGGCAAGCAGAATGGAAGAAAGACAGACAAAGCTATAATCGCAAATAGGTAAGAAAAAAAAAAGGCAAAATGACGTCAACAGAAAAAAAAATAAGAGACCCGAACTGATTGATTGTTTCATTTTTTACCAAACCATTGTAGGTTATTTAAAGCAACACATATTTTCACATTGTGAAAATTTTTTGTGGAGCGGAGATAATATTTATTGTAATTATATACAAGTTTTACTAATTAATGCTGGTGGCAGAAGAGGTGAGTTCTTACCTTTCCCAAGGGCAAACGTCCGTAAATGAATATAACTAAATCAAAGGAAATTGGAATACGACTCTCCAATTAAGAATTTCCATTACCCCACCCGTACACCCAAGGTTACAACACCAGGTATTCTACACCTGGAATTCCAAACATTTAGGTACAGACCAGGTTCAGCGTTGCTTAACTAATGTGATTGTTGTGAAACGGGAAGATACGAACTGAGTAAAACATTTAATGTCCACTAACATAAATAGATAGATAGATAGATAGATAGATAGATAGATAGTAGCAGTAGTAGTAGTAGTACAAATTTTTCTTGGGCTCGTGGCGAAAATATTCTTCAAGAACAATTAAGATTGGTCAGAGAAAGGGTGAAGGAAGGAGTCTTTGTTCTTATCTTTTTATACCCCCCTCACATATCTTTATAAATCTATCTCCATTTTTGCATATTGTGTGCGTGTGTGTTTTTGTTAGTATGTCTATACATAATTCTTCTCCATACATAAAATATTGTTTTATCATAAGGGATTAGCATATATATATATATATATATATATATATATATATATATATATATATACTAGCAGAATAACCCGGCGTTGCCGGTGCTTGATTCAAAAATCGTACGACTCATACAGCAATCGCTATCACTAGACTTAAAATACTTTTGCCCTTCCTTGCCTTTAAAGGAGTACCCTTTGCCGTGCTGATATTGCTACATGCCTTACATCTTGCCTATCTCACACTGCGAATTTTTTCTAAGCTCTGTACTAAACATTAAATCTGTTACGAAAAAAGAAATAAACAAAATGAACACAAAATGATCAGCTTTAAAAAACGACTCGTAACTGGAAAATCGAATGAAAAAAGAATGTTAACAACAAATACTTTTTCACACCAACACAGTTCTGCGGAATCAGAATCAACGTTGAGTTTAAGCAAGCGAATGAGCCAATTGGAGTAAAGTGCCATGCACATTTAAATTTTTCCCACTTGTGACGAATGCAGCTATCGATTTTTTTTTTTTTTTTGCATGCTAGCATGCTAGTTAACATTCGTGTCAGTCAGCTGTTGACTTTCACGCTGGCCAATAGAATCTTCCTGTCTATTCGTGGCAGCCAGCTATTGGCTCTCACTCTGGCGAGTAGAAAATGGCCGCAAACTACATGAAAACTGCCGTAGAAGCATGAAAAAATTTCCACTATCGAAGGGAGTTGGGAAATGCAAAGTCGGTCTTGACCTTCCCGCTAACTTGTAGCATGTGCATGTAAATTTTAGTGCAAATCTATCGAAAATTGCGGCCGTGCATTCGTTACCCACACACACATCCTGCCCTATATATATATATATATATATATATATATATATATATATATATATATATATATATATATACATATACTTCCTATGTTGTGTAAGGTTCGTGTGATGGTGGTCAGTCTATTGTTTGTTTTTGCCAGCATGTGTATAAATATTCATTCTCCATAGATACTTGTGTGCGTATGTGTGGGGTAGGACGACTAGTGCAATCGTCCATTATGTGTGTATGCTATGTATTTATACGTGTGGGGCTTATGATCTGTTTTGAGCTGGTTTAAATTTTTTGCTATGAGTTTTTTTTTCTTGTATTTGTAGATAAAAATAATTGTCTGTTTGATATATTGACATAGTTTTGAATTTAATTGATTACATTTATAAATGTGTTGTGATACAAAGAGTTTTCTGTTGTCTGATGATTTGATGTTTCTCCTGTGAAGGGGAATTCTGGGGTTTAGTTCTTGGCTGATACCGATATAGGACTTGTTGCATTTTGTGCACTTGAGTGCATAAATCATATTTTTGGAGTTGCAGTTTAAATTTTTATTTATTGTGAATGTTGTTGTGGGGTTTTCAGAAGAGAAGGAGTTTCTTTTTATAATGATATAACAAACCCCATATCTTTATTGTTACATTTTTGACACCCTCTGTTGTGTCTTGACTAAATTTGGATGAGATAAATATGTTTTAGGTTATGTATTTAATTCATATATATATATATATATATATATATATATAAATATAAGCAAATTTTAAAATGCAGGAGATTTCTTTCGACCAACACATCGTCAAAAGAATACGTTCGTAAATATTAATTGACCAGGAAAACAGAATTCGCACTTCGAGAAAATAAAAGGGAACAAAGGAACCTCGACTTACATTTTCTTTCACTACGAATTCTTTAGTTTTCTTGGTCAATTAATATTTATTAACTTATTCTTCTGACTATGTGTTGGTCGAAAGGGATCTCTTAAGAAAGAATAAATCTCTGTTTATGTTCTGTGGTGTCAAATTTGTTTAAATTTATCTTTCTCTCTGTCTGTCTGTCTGTCTGTCTCTCTCTCTCTCTCTCTCTCTCTCTCTCTCTATATATATATATATATATATATATATATATATATATATGGTATAAAAATGATAATTGGAAAAAAATCTTAGATTTTGCCGACGTTTTTCGTTTTCCTTCTTTATCAAGGCCAACAATGAAAGCAAAATGTTTTGTTATAGTTACATTAAATCTAACATTTCAAAAAGAGAGATGCTCCTGCAGAAAGACTCTTTCTGGTTAATGGTAACATTCTTTATACTAAGAGTTTGTTTTTATTTCTCCATGTCGACAATATTGTTAAATTTCCCAGAATATTTCCATGGATAAGACAAATTGGCATACAAATTAATAATAAATTTTGGATTTAATCCTTTGAGCCCTACGTTCCTGAGTTCCTGAGTCAAAATTCGAAAATAATTAGTATGTAATGTTTCACGGTAGATATAAAAATACTTACAAGTGTTTAGCCACTGTTCAACCGGTAGCTTGGCATTAAATCAATATTCTCTACCACTGTTCAACCGGTGGCTGGACATTATGTTATTTTT
>OZ010578.1:47639557-47647057 GCA_963932145.1 Acanthosepion lycidas | reverse complement strand
TCTCGTACTTCTCACATGTGGAACTTTCTTCTGGTTTTTTGCTTCCCTTCCAAATTACGTTGTTCAAAAATGCACATGCAACATCAATCGCCATATTCTGTAATCCTGAATCATATTCTTTTATTGTCCTTTCACCTGACTAAATTCTTCTCATTCTCTTTCACGCCCAGTAAACCCCTGGGTTCTTAGTGGCAGCATCTACCTGAGAAAAAAATTGTATATTTCGGGAAATTATTGGTTTTTAAAGAGAATGTATATATGCATGTGTGCTTGGTCTAATTTTTATTATTATTATTATTATTATTATTATTATTATTATTATTATTATTATTTTCTTTGATTTCTGGCGTTTACACATTTCATTCCGGGTCCCGCCTAGGGACCTAAGGTTAGAAATGGCATCATGACACTTTCCACTGACAAAAAAAATAAAATAAAATAAAAATATTACATAGATAAAGCCCTTCGTAAAGTGTGGGCTGTACTTGTCAGAACAATTTTTTGTATCTCCTAGAGGTATGGACTTCCAGGAATCCCTTCAATTAGTCTACTGCAATCTTTTCCAACCAGTCGTAGGGCTCCAACTACAACAGGGATTGTTGATGTTCCCATGTGCCACATTTTCGAGATTTCTATTTCAAGATCTTTGTATTTTGACAGCTTTTTCAATATCTTCAAAAATACATTGGAGTCAGCAGGGACTGCCATATCAATAAGGAGGTACTTTTTTGTTTGTGGTCTTTAATAACAATATCTGGGCCGTTGGCCTTGATTGTTCTGTCAGTGTGTATTGTGTAATCCCATAGAATTGTAACAGGTCCTATCTCCGCAACCGCGTCTGGGTGGTGTTCATACCAGTTTCTTTCAGTTTCCTTCCCGTAGAAGTTGCAGATTTTAAAGTGCAGATATTGGCCCACTCTGTCATGCCGGGTTTTATATACAGTGGGTGCCAATATCGTGCAACCTGATACAAGATGAGCAATCGTTTCTGGATATTTATCACAGACTCTTCATTTTGGGCTGACACAATATTTTAGTATATGTGCTTGATAATTCCTAGTTAGCAAGCATTGGTCCTGTGCAGCAAGGATAAAAGCTTCAGTTTCAGCTTTCAACCCTGCACTACGTAGCCACTGATGGGTACGGGTTTTGTCTACGTCAGCTTGTTTGGTACGGGCAAAGTATTGGCCATGAAGCGGTTTATCTTGCCATCGCTTCTGTATCTGGTCGCTTGCATTCGTCTTTGCTGTCTTTTTTAAGTATTTTGCAGTTTCAGCCGGTGTATTGTGCTGTACTTGCATATCTACGCCCATTTGAAACTCCAATGTGAATTTGTTGGCTTCTTTTATTACGGAGTAAAGACGCTTACTACTTTCATGTTCCTTGACGCATACCATCATCCAGTCTTCTGTAGTTTCCAAGTATCTTTGGAGGCCAATTGTTGTAGTTTTGTAGGACAGTTCTAGTTGAACTAATCCTCTACCTCCTTCGAATCTGGGCACATACAGACGATCAACATCAGCTTATGGATGATGCACTTGGTAGCAAGTGAGAAGCTTTCTTGTTTTGGCGTCCATTCGCTTAATTTCAACTATGGTCCAGTTAAGGACATTAAAGCTGTATTGCACCACAGGGACAGCCAATGTGTTTATGGCTGATATTCTGTTTTTTGAGTTTAGCTCAGTATTTAGTACCTGACGTACACGCCTTTAGTACTCTTTTCTTATTTTTTCCTTCATTTGGGGGTGTTGTATGTCATCTCCTTCGCTAATTACTAGGTACTTATAAGCTTCATCATGCTCCAATTCCCTAATCTTTGTGACAAAATCTAAATCTATTAAGGGTGTTTCTGTAATTCTACCTTTCTTGAATGTTACTTTTGCACATTTATCTAATCCGAAGTCCATACCTATGTCGTCACTGAAGTATTTTACAATATTCAGAAGGCCCTTCAACTCATTGTCGTCTTTAGCAAAGAGTTTGAGATCATCCATGTAGAGTAGATGATTGAATAGTTTCTTATATTTTTGTAACCATGGCTACTGTTGTTCAGTTCATGTGTAAGAGGGATTAAGGATAAACAAAACGGAAGGGGTGACAGAGAGTCTCCTTGAAAGATTCCACGTCGGATATTCAGACGGTTGGATATGGCAGTGCCCCCGGTGTGAATAAGGTATAGTTTGTTGTTCCACATTCTCATGCTGTGCTTAAGGAAATTTAATACCACAGGGGAGACTTTGTACATTTCCAAAGTCTTAAGGATCCAAGAATGTAGAACACTATCAAAGGCTTTACGATAATCAATCCACGCTGCACTAAGATTTTTACGACGTCTCCTGCAATTTTCCAGGATCATTTTATTTATCAGTAGTTGATGCTTGCAGCCATATGAACCTCTTCTGCATCCATTCTGTTCCAGCGGGATTATGTTGTTTGTTTCGAAGAAGGAATAAGTACAGTTCGTCAGTACAGACGTGATCAACTTATACGTTGTGGAGAGACATGTTATCGGTCTATAACTTTTCGGGTCGTCTGTTTCACTTGTTTTTTGGTATGAGGTATGTAATACCTTCAGTAATCCATTCCGGGATTTTATTGGGATTATTTACAAGCGTTGATAATGTTTTTGCAAGAATTTCATGGGTAGATGAGAGATGATAAAGCCAGAAATTGGGCAACTTGTCATTTCCTGGGGATTTCCATTTTTGGGATTTCGTTAGAGCTTGCGTAACATCATCTGTGGATATATTTTCCCATTCTTGCAGAGGTGTATCCAGCAGTCGCTCTTCTTCACGTTGGATCCATTCTGCATTTGGGTTATATTCCTTTGGGCTGCTCCAAATATTTTCCCAAAATGTCTGTACATTATCAATCGATGGTGGCCTTTCAACAAGTATAGGTGTTTTTCCAACTACCTTGTAAAATTTCTTAAGATCCGTTCGGAATATTTTATTTTGGCGATAGAACCTACAACGTTTTTCGTATCGTCTTGTTCTCTGTGCTATTATTATTATTATTATTATTATTATTATTATTATTAAATAATTTATGAGCGTATTTCAGGATACTTTGTTGGGGAAAGTTATCTTATGGACCCGGTGACTATTTATATGGATGGCCTCTTGAAAATGCCAGATTTCCCATTCCGTTCTCCTCGACTGGCTGTTACTTAAGGCTAGAGAGCCCAGTCTCTGCCCTAATATTTAACACATAATTAGTTGTAGAGAAGATGGCCTCATGCCTTTTCCAAGCATAAAAGTGAACGCAGCAGGCTAGGTGAGAGTTCAAACTCGACTCACCGAATCTATTTCCACGCTGCTAACTGTTCTGCTACTCGCAAATCTATGTGCGTATGAACTGCACTGAAATGAACAGGGCTTTACGGCCACATTACATTGAAACACCGATTCCCGAAGGATCAGCGAAATTAAGCAACGTCGAACCTGGCCAGTAGCTAGATTGATTACCTCTTTGGACTCCCAGGTGCTGTAAGATTGGATGTGTGGGTGGTGCAATAGACAAGAATTAGGAATTGTTAATCGGAGAGCCGAGTTCCAATTCCCTTTAGGTTCGTTATATTCACTTACGCGCAAATACTCTTTCAGAAAGGTATGCATCCAGCTCTTCTTCCCCAGCTATGGGTTAACTAGTAAAACGTGTATAAAGCCACTATCATCTAAAAACAAATTAAATCTAAAATATATTCTGGTTTTGAATAACATGCAAAGGGTTGATAAACCGTAAAAAACGAATCAACCAATCAAAGAATGTTTGAGCATGTTTTGGGGGCCGTGTAGTGAGCATATCACAAGTGAATGTAGGAATATATAGGTTGCATCGTCATTAATTGTCTGGATCTTATGTTCTTTAAGTATGGACTTTTTGAATGATTGTGAAAAAAGTGCATCTTCAGGAGATGTGGGCGATCTTGGTTTTCCAGAACTTTCTTTTTGCTTTTAGTTTTTATTTACTTTCTTTCTTTTTTTTCCAGCTCTGCCATCTATTCACACGATCTCGTCAGTAGATTTACTCACTGCTCCACCCTGTTCCTCTTGCCCTCGATATGCTTCGTACGTGTCAAATTCACCAAGCGGTCTTTCCTTGAGGCATGGACTTCCAGGAATCCCTTCAATTAGTCTACTGCAATCTTTTCCAACCAGTCGTAGGGCTCTAACTACAACAGGGATTGTTGATGTTCCCATATGCCACATTTTCGAGATTTCTATTTTAAGGTCCTCTTAGCATAAAAGTGAACGCAGCAGGCTAGGTGAGAGTTCAAACTCGACTGACCGAATCTATTTCCACGCTGCTAACTGTTCTGGTACTCGCAAATCTATGTGCCTATGAACCGCACTGAAATGAACAGGGCTTTACAGACACATTACATTGAAACACCAATTCGTCAGTAGGTTTACTCGCTGCTCCACCCTGTTCCTCTTGCCCTCGATATGCCTCGTACGTGTCAAATTCACCAAGCGGTCTTTCCTTGAGGCACGGACTTCCATATATATGAAACAACACCTCACCGTTCTTCTTCATTCTTTTTTATTTGGTTGCTAACAAAAGTTTCCTTTCTCTCAATACTTTCCTTAGTATCTGAAAGGCATGATTCGTTATACTGTTGAACCTTCAATATATCCATATAAAGTTCTCCGAATCCTCTTTCCAATATGTTGGCGTTTCAATATTTTTATTACACGTACAACCTTTCCTTTTGTTCATACAGTGTCAAAGAAGTTATTAATAAACGGTGTTTTACCTCTTTTTATTATATATATATATATATATATATATATATATATATATATATATATATATATGCATAAATATATTTATATATATATGTATGCATAAATGTATATATATATATATATATATATATATATATATATGTATATATATATGCATAAATGTAAATATATATATATATATATATATATATATAAACATAAATGTATATATATATATATGCATAAATGTATATATATATATATGCATAAATGTATATATATATATATGCATAAATGTATATATATATATATGCATAAATGTATATATATATATTATATAGATATATACATAAATGTATGTATATATATATATGCATAAATATATACATATATGCATAACTCTCTCTCTCTCTATATATATATATGCATAAATGTATATATATATATATGCATAAATGTATATATATATGCATAAATGTATATATATATGCATAAATGTATATATATATATATATTATATAGATATATACATAAATGTATGTATATATATATATATATATGCATAAATATATACATATATGCATAACTCTCTCTCTCTCTCTCTCTCTCTCTATATATATATATATATATATATATATATATATATATATATATATATATATATATATATATATGCATAAATGTATATATATGCATAAATGTCGCAGATATTTCCATCTGGAGAACCACATGCCGGTCGCTTTGTGCCAAATTCTCGAAGAACACATGAGGTGGCCCAAATATTTCAACTATCTCTTTTTTTTATTATTCTCACTTTCTATGATATCGTCAGTATTATTCTATAGAAATATATGTTCTTTGTTTTCTGCCTCTCGTCTGTAATAAGAATTTCCGGCATCCATACACAGTTTATATATGAAACAACACCTCACCGTTCTTCATTCTTTTTTATTTGGTTGCTAACGAAAGTTTCCTTTCTCTCAATACTTTCCTTAGTATCTGAAAGGCATGATTCGTTATACTGTTGAACCTTCAATATATCCATATAAAGTTCTGCGAATCCTCTTTCCAATATGTTGGCGTTTCAATATTTTTATTACACGTACAACCTTTCCTTTTGTTCATACAGTGTCAAAGAAGTTATTAATAAACGCTATTTTAGCGCCGGTATGTTCTACGATCTTCATCTCAACCATTCTACTGCCAAGGTAACACGCAACATCAATTTTTCAGTAGAACTGACGGTCTCTCTTCTTCAAAAATTGTCTTCTGCTTCTAGATTTCTAAAACAAGCCGAGTCGATGTCGCAAGTTTTTAAAGTAAGTAGCGCAGCCGTGAAGCACACAGACATCAAAGACAAAACTGGGATTAGCCGAAACGGAAGTACTGGCAAAATGAAGAAAATGCAGAAAATTGCATCCTCAGACAATTCTTTTGCCCGAATCTATCTGACATATTTATAAGTCTGTCATTCGTCTATGCGTTATATGTTGCTACTACATCTGATTTGGTGCTTCTGTCATGAATTAGATATCCTTGATAAAATACAAAGAAGAATCTGCAATGTTATCAGTCCTGATCTGGCATCTCAGCTTCATTCACTTTACCACCGCGTTAAGATAGCGCCACTGTTCCTTTTCTATAGAGATTTTCATAGTAATTGTTCTAATGATTTTACTCTTTGCTGTGGTTTTATCTCCCACCCCACGACAGACAATAAATCTCTATCTATAGAAGGAAGGATGTGTGTGTGTGTGTGTGTGTGTGTGTGTGTGTGTGTGTGTGTGTGTGTGTGTGTGTGTGTGTGTGTAATGAATGCACGGCCGCAATATTCGGCGGATTTGCACCAAACTCTACATACACATGCTCCAAGTTAGCGCTAAGGCCAAAACCGATTTTGCATTTCCAAACTCCAATCGATAGTGGAAATAATCGATTTTTTTAAGCTTCTACGGCAGTTTTCATGTAGTTTGCGGCCATTTCCTACTGGCCGGAGTGAGGGCCTATAGCTGGCTGCCACGAATAGGAAGAAAGATTCTATTGGCCAGCGTGAGAGCCAACAGCTGACTGACACGAATGTTAACTAGCATCCTAGCATGCAAGAAAAAATCGATAGCTGCATTCGTCAAAAGTGGGAAAAATTTAAATCTGCATAGCAATTGGCTCATTCGCTTGCTTAAACTCAACGTTGATTCTGATTCCGCAGAACTGGGTTAGGTGTGAAAAAGTAATTATTGTTAACATTCTTTTTTTATTCGGTTTTTCCAGTTACGAGTCTTTTTTTAAAGCTGATCGTTTTGTGTTCATTTTGTTTAGTTCTTTTTTCGTAACAGATTTAATGTTTAGTATAGAGCTTAAAAAAAATTCTCAGTGTGAGATAGGCAAGAAGTAAGGCATGTAGCAACATCATCACAGCAAAGGGCACTCCTTTAAAGGCAAGGAAGGGCAAAAATATTTTAAGTCAAGTGATAGCGATTGCTGTATCAGTCGTACGATTTTTGAATCAAGCACGGGCAACGCTGGACCATGCTGATAGTTTTATATATGAGGAAGAGTTATGACTTCATGGAAATTCTGAGATATTAAGGTGGATGTAGTAAGAATTTTAAGTAAGAATGCGTTATTTTGGTGCAAGGAATATTGTGGTATGTTTGGGTCAGTAAAGTTTAATGTTACCACAGAAGAAGTCCATCTTCCCCACCCCGTTCTGCATTTTGTCCTTGTACCACATTTTGTATTGTTATACGAATAAACATTACTTTCCTCTTTT
>OZ010578.1:47624557-47634557 GCA_963932145.1 Acanthosepion lycidas | reverse complement strand
AATCGCTCAAGAATAGCAGCAGCAGTAGAAAAATGAGATCTTCGTGGGTGTTGTCAAGCGTGATACGTAACAGCAGGATTTATCCTCTTACAGGCCAGGATTTAAAATCTTAATACTATGATGAGGATTATCCCACGGAACAGCAGTATAATGAAGTAAAACTTTGGTTTGTTAATGTTATGATAGTATTTAGTTCTACAGAAGGATACTGAGAATACCATGAAATAGATATGTGAGCAACAATGTAGTTTTAGAGAAAATGGAAAGAAAAAGGACACATAATTAACACCAGGAAGAGACAGTTATAATGTCTACAGAACATAATGAGGAAAGAGGGCTTGGAAAATCTGATACTCACAGAAGAGATGGAAGGCAAGAGAGACAGAGAAAAACACATAAAAACGAGAGGTTGGGTAAATGGATGGTGGAGCAAGGTTTAGGAGAGATAACAAAAAGATTAAAAATTTAAGGGCTATAAAGGACAGGAATTTTTTTAATCATTTCACCCTTAGCAGGCGGGAATGTCACTAGTAAGCTGAGGGTTACAGGGAGTGAAAGTAAGAGAAAAGGCTGAGTATAGGGGGATTGAGGAAACGACAAGTTATCAGGGAAATAAGGAAATGGTAGGGAGTTCAACAGGCGGGAAGTGCGAGAAAAGAAACTGTTGGAGTAGAAGTGGCGGATGCATTTAGATATTTCAACAGTAAAAATATGGGACCAAGACGCCAATCTAGTAGAACGCTTCAATTCATATAGTCTGGGCACTGGGGAAAAAGGCGCATTAGAGCGGGTACCGTGAAAATATTTGTAGAAAAGACAGAAAGAAGTCACGCCGCGTTGGTAATAGTCAACGTCGTGAATAGACACAGCACATACAAGAAGAACAAGAACAAGAAAGAAACAAGAACAACATCAACAGGAACAACAACAACAACAACAAAAAGAAGAAGTAAACAAGAAGAATAACAACACCAACAACATCAAACAGAAGTAGTAGTAAACAGGAAGAAGAAGAACAAGAAGAAGAACAACAACAACAAAAACACAAACAGAAAGAAAAATAACAACAAAAACAACAACAGAAACAACAACAACAGCAGGAACAAGAAGAAGATCAACAACAACAAAAAAAGAAGAAGAACAGGAACAAGAACATCAACAACAACAAAACGAAGAAGAACAACAACAAGAACAAGAAGAAGATCAACAACAACAAAAAGAAGAAGAACAACAGGAACAAAATAAGAAGATCAACAACAACAAAAAAAGAAGAAGGAGAAGAAGAAGAAGTAGAAGAAGAAGAAGAAAAAAAAAGAAGAAGAAGATGAAGAAGAAGAAGAAGAAGAAGAAGATCACCAACAACAAAAAGAAGAAGAAGAATAACAAGAAAAAGAAAATCAACAACAACAAAAAGAGAAAGAAGAAGAAAAAGAAGAAGAAGAAGAAGATCAACAGCAACAAAAAAAGAAAAAAAGAAGAGGAACATGAACAAGAAGAAGATCAACAACAATAAAAGAAGAAGAACAGCAGAAAGAAGAAGATCAACAACAACAAAAAGAATAAGAATAAGAACAGGAAGGAGAAGAAGACAAACAAGAACAAAAATAAGATCAACAACAACAAAAAATGAAGAAGGAGAACAGGAACAAGAAGAAGAAGATCAACAACTATAAAAAGAAGAAGAACAGGAACAAAAAGAAGATCAACAACAACAACAACAGGAACAAGAATAAGATCTACAACAACAAAAAGAAGAAGAAGAAGAAGTAGAACAAGAAGAAGAAGATCAACAACAAAAAGAAGAAGAAGAAGAACAGCAACAAGAAAAAGAAGATCAACAAAAACAAAAGGAAGAAGAATAAGAAAAAGAAGAAGAAGAAGAAGAAGAATATCAAAAACAACAAAAAGAAGAAGATAACGAAGAAGAAGATGTAGAAGAAGAAGAACATCAACAACAACAAAAAGAAGAACAGGAACAAGAAGAAGAAGATAAAAAACAACAAAAAGAAGAAGAAGAGGAACAAGAAAAAGAAGATCAACAACAACAAACAGAAGTAGAAGAAGATCAACAACAACAAAAAGAAAAAGAAGAAGGAGAACAAGATAAAGAAGACGATAAACAACAACCAAAAGGAGAAGAAGAAGAAGAAGAGGAACAAGAAGAAGGAGATCAACAACAACAAAAAGAAGAAGAAGATCAACAACAATAAAAGAAGAAGAACAGCAGGAAGAATAAGAAGAAGATCAACAACAACAAAAAGAATAAGAATAAAAACAGGAAGAAGACAAACAAGAACAATAATAAGATCAACAACAACAAAAAGAAGAAGAAGAGAACCAAAAGAAGAAGATCAACAACAACAAAAAGAAGAAGAAGAAAAGGAAAAAGAAGAAGAGGGCCAAAAGAAGAAGATCAACAACAACAAAAAAAGAAGAAGAAGGAGAACAGGAACAAGAAGAAGAAGATCAGCAACAATAAAAAGAAGAAGAACAGGAACAAGAAGTAGATCAACAACAACAACAACAGGAACAAGAAGAAGAAGAAGATCTGCAACAACAAAAAGAAGAAGAAGAAGAAGAAGAAGAAGAAGTGGAACAAGAAGAAGAAGATCAACAACAAAAAAAAGAAGAAGAAGAAGAACAGCAACAAGAAAGAGAAGATCAACAAAAACAAAAGGAAGAAGAATAAGAAAAAGAAGAAGAAGAAGAAGATCAAAAACAACAAAAAGAAGAAGAGGACGAAGAAGAAGATGTAGAAGAAGAAGAACATCAACAACAACAAAAAAAAGAACAGGAACAAGAAGAAGAAGATCAGCAACAACAAAAAGAAGAAGAAGAATAGGAACAAGAAAAAGAAGATCAACAACAACAAACAGAAGTAGAAGAAGATCAACAACAACAAAAAGAAGAAGAAGAAGATCAAGAATACGATAAACAACAACAAAAAGAAGAAGAAGAGGAACAAGAAGAAGATCAACAACAACAAAAAGAAGAAGGAGAACAGGAAAAAGAAGAAGAAGATCAACAACAACAAAAAAGAAGATGAAGAAGAAGAAGAAAAGGAAGAAGAGGAACAAGAAGATCAACAACAACAAAAAGAAGAAAAAGGAGAAGAAGATGAAAAACAGAAACAAGAAAAAGAAGATCAACATCAACAAAAAGAAGAAGAAGATCGACAAGAAGAAAGAGATAAACAACAACAAAAAGAAGAAGAAGAACAAGTACAAGTTCAGAAAAAGGTGGAAGAAGATTAACAACAACAAAAAGAAGAAGAAGAAGAACAGGAAGAAGAAGAAGATGAAGAGTTAAGAACAAAAACAACAAAAAGAAGAAGAAGAAAAACAGGAACAATAAAAAGGAGATCAACAACAACAAAAAGAAGAAGAAGAAGAAGAAGATCAACAACAACAAAAAAAGAAGAAGAAGAACAGGAACAACAAGTAGATCAACAAAAAGAAGAAGAAGTACAGGAACAAGTAGAAGATGTTCAACAACAACAACAAAAAGTAGAAGAAAAAGAGGAACAAGAAGAAGATCAACAACAACAGGAACAAGACGAAGAAGATCTACCACAACAAAATGAAGAAGAAGAACAGGAACAACAAAAAGATCAACAAAAACAAAAGGAAGAAGAACAAAAAAAGAAGAAGAAGAAGAAGAAGATCAACAACAACAAAAAAAGAAGAAGAGCAAGAACAAGAAGAAGAAGATCAACAACAACAAAAAGAAGAAGAAGGAGAACAAGAAGAAGAAGAAGAAGAAGAGGAACAAGAAGAAGATCAACAACAACAAAAAAAGAAGAGGAACAAGAAGAAGAATATCAACAACAACAAAAAGAAGAAGAAGAAAAAGGAGAACAGTAACAAGAAGAAGATCAACAACAAAAAAAGAAGTACAACAGGAACAAGAAGAAGAAGATCAACAACAACAAAATTTAGAAAAAAGAAGAAGGACTGGAACAAGAAAAAGAAGATCAATAACAACAAAAATAAGAAGAACAGGAATAAGAAGAAGAAGAAGAAGAAGAAGAAGAAGAAGACGAAGAAGAAGAGTTAAGCAACAAAAAGAAGAAAAAGAAAAACAGGAACAATAAAAAGGAGATCAACAAAAACAAAAAGAAGAAGAAGAAGAAGAACAGGAAGAAGAAGAAGATCAACAACAACAAAAAAAGAAGAAGAAGAACAGGAACAACAAGTAGATCAACAAAAAGAAGAAGAAGTACAGGAACAAGTAGAAGAAGATCAACAATAACAACAAAAAAGTAGTAGAAGAAGAAGAAGAAGAGGAAAAAGAAGAAGATCAACAACAGCAGGAACAAGACGAAGAAGATCTACCACAACAAAATGAAGAAGAAGAACAGGAACAACTAAAAGATCAACAAAAACAAAATGAAGATCAACAACAACAACAAAAAGAAAAAGAAGAATTAGAAGAAGAGGAACAAGAAGGATCAACAGCAACAAAATGAAGAAGTAGAAGAAGAAGAAGAAGAGGAACAAGAAGAAGAAGATCAACAACAACAAAAAGAAGAAGAAAAGAACAGTAACAAGAAGAAGAAGATCAACAACAACAAAAATACGAAGAAGAACAGGGATAATAATAAGAAGATCAACAAGAAGAAGAAAGAAGAAGAGGAACAAGAAGGAGTTGATCAACAACGACAAAATAAAAAGAAGAAGAAGAAGAAGAAGTAAACAAGAAGAAGAACAGGAACAAGAAGATGATCAACACCAACAAAAAAACAACAAAAAAAGAAGAGGAACAAGAAGTATCAACAACAACAAAAAGAAGAAGAAGAAGAAAGGATGAACAAAAGAAGTAGAAGAAGAAGAAGGAGAACAGGAACAAGAAGAAGAAGATCAACAACAACAAAAAGAAGAAGAAGAAGAGTAACAAGAAGAAAAAGATCAACAAAAACAAAAAGAAGAAGTATAATAAGAACAGGAAGAAGAAGAAGTAGATTAACAAGAAGAAGAAAAACAGGAACAGGAACAAGAAAAAGAAGATCAACAACAACAAAAAGAAGCAGAAGAAGAACAGGAAGAATAAAAGATCAACAACAACAAAAAGAAGCAGAAGAAGAACAGGATCAAGAAGAAGATCAACAACAACAAAAAGAAGAAAAGAAGAACAGGAACAAGAAGAATAAGATCAACGACAACAAAAAGAAGAGGAACAAGAAGACGAAGAACAGGAACAGTAAGAAGATCAACAACAACAAAAAGAAGAAAAGAAGAACAGGAACAAGAAGAATAAGATCAACAACAACAAAAAGAAGAGGAACAAGAAGACGAAGAACAGGAACAGTAAGAAGATCAACAACAACAAAAAAAAAAGAACAGGGACAAGAAGAAGATCAACAACAACAAAAAAGAAGAACAGGTACGAGAAGAAGATGAACAACAACAAAAAGAACAAGAAGAAGAAGATTTAGAAGAGAAACAAGAAGAAGAACAACAGCAACAGAAAGAAGGAGAAGAAGAGAAACACTAAAAAGAAGATCAACAACAACAAAAAAAGAAGAAGAAGACGAACAGGAACAAGAAGATGATCAACAACAACAACTACAAAAAGAAGAAGAAGAACAGGAACAAGAAGATTAACAACAACAAATACAAGAAGAAGAAGAGGAACAAGAACATCAACAACAACAAAAAGAAGGAGAACAGCAACAACAAGAAGAAGATCAACAACAACAAAAAGAAGGATAAGAAGAAGAGGAACAAGAGGAAGAAGATCAACAACAACAAAATAAGAAGAAGAAGGAGAACAGGAACAAGAAAAGAAGTTCAACAACGACAACAAAAATAAGAAGAAGAGGAAGAAGGAGAAGTTCAACAACAAGAAAATGAAGAAGAAAAGAACCGTAACAGGAAGAAGAAGATCAACAACAACAAAAAGAAGAACAGAAATAAGAAGAGGAAGAAAGTCACCAACAACAACAACAAAAAGAAAAAGAACAGGAACAAGAAGATTAACAACAACAAATAGTAGAAGGAGAAGAAGAGGAACAAGAAGAACAACAACAACAAAAAGAAGAAGGAGAACAGGTACAAGGAGAAGAAGATCAACAACAACAAAAAGAAGAAGAAGAAGATCAACAACAACAAAAAGAAGAGGAACAAGAAGAAGAAGAAGAATATCAACAACAACAACAAAAAGAAGAAGAAGATGAAGAAGAAAAAGAAGAACAGGAAGAAGAAGATCAACAACAAAAAAGAAGAAGAAGAAGAGGAACAAGAAGAAGAAGATCAACAACAACAAAATAAAGAAGAAGAAGAAGAAGAAGATGAAGAAGAAGAAGAAGTAGAAGAAGAAGTAGTAAACACGAAGAAGAACAGGAACAAGAAGATCAACACCAACCAAAAAAAGAAGAAGAAGAGTAACAAGAAAATCAACAAAAACAAAAAGAAGAAAAGAACAGGAACAAGAAGACGAAGATCAACAACAACAAAAAGAAGAAGAAGAAGAAGAAGAAGAAGAAGAAGAAGTAGAAGAAGAAGAAGAAGAAGAAGAACATGAACAAGAAGAAGATCAACAACAACAAAAAAAGAAGAAGTAAACAAGGAGAAGTACACGTACAAGAAGAACAACAAAAGCGAGAAGAAGTAGAAAAAGAAGAAGAAGAAAAAGAAGAAGAAAAAGAAAATCAGCAACAAGAAGAACATGGACATTAATAATAATAATAATCATAATAATAATAATAATAATAATAATTCTATCCCTGGTGCGGCAAGTAACTGTTTGGTCTCAATGGAAACGGCGAAAGCAATAATCCAAACGTAGTAAAAACTAGACAAAATATCCCTAGACATTGAGAGAACGCAGCCGACAATTTCATCTCGAGTTCGAAAGTGACAAGCACATTGCATATTTCATTGAATTTTCCTGTTTTATTATCATTCATTCCGATGTCTTCTGTAATTCTAGAGAAACTGTGCCCCCCCCACCTCATTGTTCAATAATTATTCCTAATCATTTATTTGGTAAATAAAAGCTATCTCACTCTCAACAGCGCGTATTTGCATTTGCTACAACCAGCCTCCCGAGCGGTTATATCTAACTCTTAACACAGTAATTCCGCCGTAAAATGTAAATTTTTAGATAATGCCAGTGAAGCTTTCATTGCATCGTTGATTATTTAATCATGGATCTTTCAATGTTTGACCGTAAAGTACACGTGCTTCAAATGCGATAATGTGGGCGATAAAAGTAGGCTTAAGGAGTTGCTGCGGTGACGCCAGGGACCACTCGATGCTGATCTAAAGGAGCGGCCAACACTCATTAATCCAGGTAAGCAGCGAAATGATGCGAGATGACACATCCCTGAGGCAAAAGCACCCCATCTGAATAGCATATGCTGTTAAATGAATACGCACTGTCGGCAATAGCATTAAATTTAACACTCAAAATTTAGCATGGTAATAATTGTTAATCCAACCACACGCTCAATAACATGATTATTAGAAACTGTCTCATCGCCTTTACTGCAACTACTGCTGATTTATATATGCGAGGTTTTCTAAAGTTATATGCTGAATCTTTAGCGCGCAAACACAACGCAGTTAATATAAAATTATTTTTAATTTCCTTTCAGGGCGTAGCTGATGATGGCTTACCACACATATCTTCTCTTGATTATCTGTGAATTGCTATGCAGTTTTTTTTTTGTTGTTTTTTTTTTTGGGGGGGGGGGAGTTAATAAGTGTTTCCGGTTGCTTCAGCAGGCGGTGTGAGAATTCAGAGTTTTCTACCCTACGTTGAGAAGAGACGGATCTATGGCTTTCACAGTGCGAAATTGAACGATGTGGCTAGCGGTGATTTGAACTCGGTCTTCATATTCCACTTTCCACGTCGATATCCGTTATACCACCGGAGAATCCACTATGAATGATGCCGGGTAAAATAACAACCTGAACGAGTGTGCTGGCACACATCGCAAAAGCGCATTCCGTACTGCCTAACTGATCTGTGTCAACGTTTAGTAAGCGTCGGGGAATGTGGTATTCAATGGCACGTAACTCTTTTATGTCAGACACACTTTTACAATATTGCCGATCAACTTTTATATTTTAAAAGACAAAAATAATGGTTTTTTAGGCAAAAAAACTCGAACAATCTACCCCAGTGGACGAAATACAGGGTTCACTTCAAAATTCCAATCACCTGAAGAAGGCAATCGAAACGTTGTGAATGTGGCAACGAAGATGAGGACAACAGTCCGAACAATGTAAATAGTGTAAATAATTACACTACCTCTTTTCAGAAATATAGACAGATATCTACAAAGATACACACACACACACACACATATATATATATATATATATATATATATATATATATATATATATATATATATATATATTCATACATGTTTCATATTATATATATATATATATATATATATATATATATGTATATATATAGCTAACAGATTATATTTGTTCCAACGAGAGAAAAGTGTATATTTTAAAAAGAAGATAAACCACAAAGGTTTTTGGTTGGAATGTGGATTTTTTTTACTCTATATATTATATTCTATTTTCCATAATTCTGCTACACGCGTTTCTGGTTTCGTGACCTTCTTCAAGCAGTATACCAAACCGACAATTATTCTCACCCTCTCAATGAAGTTTCAACTCCTTTAACACAGCCAGACCCATTGTATATTGACTTTAGGCAATATAAAATGACTATAGGCAATTTAAAATACAAGAACACCACTTCTCTCTCAAATATTTCAGACAATTAAAGAATGATTCTAATAAACTTTTTATCACTTGGAATATTGTAATAAGAGGCAAATCTTACAACAGAAATAGAAATAGATGTAATTTGCGTCTTGATGAAAAATTAAAACACTTAAATAGACGTAGCTTATTAGAACAAGAGAAATGAAATGACGGTTACATGTAGGCTTATAAATAAATATATATGCTTGAATATGTTGATACATTTTAATTTTTAATGAAAATTGTTTTTAGAACAAGTAATCTCCCTTTATGCTTGATATAAATAAAATAAAAATTAATATTCACAACTGTAAAATAATTTTGTTTACATACAAATCGCGTTTATTTTAAATGCTAAAGATATAAAACTGTAATATAATATATAACTGCGCGAACATTGCGATAACCAGATATATATTTTTGTCAAAATTTAAATTACGTAACGGTCAGTCTATTATCAGCACCTGGAGACTACGTTGTGCGTGAAACTCCGAGCAGTACTCTCGGCTAGGAATTATATATATATATATATATATATATATATATATATATATATATATATATATATATATACGCACACACACACACACACACAAAATGCAATATTTAATTATATTTCGATGTTTTTCCGTGACTTTCATGTGTGCGGTTCATTTGTGGGCAGTTGCACAATCCTTCTCAACTACCTGATGATTGCGCGGTCGACCACAAATAATCATGCTTGCAATTGAACCTTGCGACGCATAAATATATTTTATATATTGTATATATGCAGGGTGAATGAAAAGTAACTCCCTATTTTTTGAATAATGAACGTTTCAATCAACCAGTCGATATATATATATATATATATATATATATATATATATATATATATATAAAGAGAGGGACAAAAAGTTTGAAGAAGAGAGATTGAGAATAAGTGCGAGAAAGAATGGTAACCAGATGTGCACGGAATACAAATATTTTTCTTAGTCTTCTTCCTTTTCCTTGGAGATAGCTCTCTTGTGTACAAGCAAAACCATCTCAAAGATTACAACTCAGAAGAATAGCGACAAAAGTCTGTCATGCATTCGCTTCACGCGTTGTTCCAATTCTCAAGACTTTTGGTAGCGCCTCATATGCAAGGTGCGCCAGGTCACTGAGAACAAATTTTTCTGTAAAGATAAGAACAGATATTGAATAATAATAATAAAAAAAAAACTTTTCACGTGTTGAACTTAGAATAACCGAAAAAAAAACGGTTATTCAAAAAAACTGCTCTA
>OZ010578.1:47594557-47619557 GCA_963932145.1 Acanthosepion lycidas | reverse complement strand
CATGTTCGCCAGGAAAATTAAAACGATTTTTGATAAATTGCTCCATGGAAGAAAAATAAAAATATTGACATGGTACGAAATTAACTATAAAATCTTTCAACGGTGAAGATAAGGTTTGCTTCAGGATTTATAAAGCAGGAAAGGAAAGATGTAGACAATGAAGCAGTAAATCACATTGGCAAAATGTGATGTACATAATACAAGGTCGAAATTGGTGACATAAAATGCATTTAAAACCAATTAAAAGTAATAGAAGCAAAGGAAATAAAAAACAAACAAAAAAGAAATTTACCTATGGATGGACTGTACGATACATTTGACTTGCTAACTCCAATTATAATGACTCTGTGTTAGAAAAGAAAATCGAAGGAAAGTTTTGGAAGTGAAACCCTAAAAGAAGAAAATTCATATTCAAAAGAGAATGCCTATCTTAAAAGGGGACGTAGTGTGTAGAAAGACGGCCGAGGTACTCTATAATAAACAGCTGAACATAGACTCTTCTATTCACTATACAAGGGACGTCGTCTCATAGGAAATAATTCATAAAATAGTCACAATGCGGGTCGTATTCGCTAATATTGTATTATTAATCTATGTAATTAAACACTTCTTTAAGCACCTTGTTCAGTAAAAATGTAATCTGTCGTTCACGATGTGCAAATCTCTCTCTCTCTCTCTCTCTCTCTCTATATATATATATATATATATATATATATATATATATATATATATATATATATAAAGAGAGAGAGAGAGAGTCATCCACAGACAGATTGTTTCGCTGTATCACAGTTCATTGGTGTGGCTAGACGTCCGGTTGCCCCTCGCTACGATCGAAACCCGGCTGATTTAGCATCAGTCGGAGATTTTAACCCTAAGTCGTTGATGCCCGGCAGGGCAGACACAGAATTTTAAGCGTACTTATTTTTAGATAAACACACAGTGACCGAGAGAACTTGATTCACTTTACCGAAGGGTCTTGCATTATCAGCCGGAATAATTACTGTTTACAAACTCACATTTCCTTCCCCAGGGAGCTCAACCGAAATAAATTTTTCCGTAGCATATATATTGTCATCCACAGACTGACTGTTTCTCTGTATCAGTGCTCATCAGTGGGATTAGACGTCCGGTTGACTCTAGCTAGGATCGATTCGAAGACAGTACTGTTTCGCTGTTTCACTTCACTTCGGTGCGACTAGACCTGCGAATGCTTCAAGCGCGGATTGTTACCCAACCGATTTGCATAGTCTCTACCACTGAGCTATCGTTCCCCGCCAAAATAGCAGAATAGACTACGGCAATCAATCCAGAAATTGGACGAAAGTTTAAGATCGAAACAAACTATTAAATAAGCAACCTAAAGAAATTCCAAACAAAAGTTTTACTTGATTAATAAAACATCGAAAACCGAAAAGAATAAATATATAAAATAAAAAATGGAAATAAAAACAAGTAAAATAAATTAAACCAAATAAATAAATAAACAAGCGAGTCCCAACAAAATAACCGCCTGAATAGATTACCCACAATGGACCACTGACCAATATATATATATATAGTCGAGAAAAATACAACACCCGCGGCCTGATGATTGCGTTTAGCATGAAATAGCGTGTCGCTTCTCAGTGTTCACCCCAAGGTTTACTTTTATATATATATATATATATATATATATATATATATATATATATGTATATATATATATATATATATATTATATATATATATATATATATATATATATTATATATATATATATCCAAGTATATGATTGGTGTATATGGAATGAATTACAATAACCAACAATTACTATTCTTAAAAGAGTGCTCAATACAAAGTAGAGCAGATATAATTATTTATTTAAAAAAAAAAAATTTATAATATACATATGTTATAAAATCACTACAAAAATAGCCATTTTGTTTCAACACCCTCGAAGGTGTTGAAACAAAATGGCTATTTTTGTAGTGATTTTATAACATATTTATGTCATAATTTTTTTTTAATAAATAATTATAATTATATATATATATATATATATATATATATATATATATACATATATATATATATATATATATATATATATATATATATATAAATGAGAAAAATAAGAAATTGAATAAAAATTCATTGTCCATAGGATTTATTTTTAAAGAAAAATAGAGCAATATATTATTATTATATCTTTTATTATAAGATATTATAATGAAAATATTTTGAAATCGTTACATATAAACTTAATATTGCATTTCAAAAGTGTAAATTTTGAATTGATTTTTTCACCCTTGAAAGTGAAGTTTGAAGATCCAGAGAAAAATAAAATCTTTGAGGAAATAAATTATAACTATAGAACCTTAAAGTGGTCTGTTTTTTCTTTAAATTTATATATATATATATATATTACATGAAATGAATTAAATGCGAAAAATATTTTAATATATTTTCTGTTTATACGTTAGTTTTAGGAATACAGCTTATTCGAGTAAATGCTCTGGTTTCAATTAAACAGCACCTCAGGCTATATAAGGGATACAGGTTCGATTCCTATCGAAGAACGCATATTTTCTACGAACATTAAGACTGGTAAATATAAATAATATTGTTTAATTAAACCAGACCATATATTCAAATTTGTATCCATTTAATCTAATATCTTGTCATTGTTTACGTTAGGTTACGTTTTGGAGAAAAATTAATTATCGAGAAAGTTCGTCTAAGATGTGTGTTTATAAGCAGAAATTTGAACTATGCTAACCGGAAAGTTCTCTATAACTGAATGGTTAACAACAGATCAGGCCAAATGACGAATTCCGTATAGGAAAGAATGTTTGATTCCTGTCGGGAGAGCGAACATTTTCTATGAAATGTCTCGAACATTCAGGACAGTAAATGTTATTAATACTGTTTAATTAAAATATAGCATTTACTGAAATAAGCTGTATCCATAAAAATAACGTATAAACAGGATATATATATATATATTTATATATATATATATATATATATATATATATATATATATATATATATATATATAACGGGCTACACACACACACGTTGTGGCATTGTTAGGGCCAGAAATAAAAACACAAATATATTAACAGAAAAAGTACTACAAACATATACAAAGGAGTGTGTTGCACCAAGAATGTACGGTCAAACTGTCAGAAGTGACTGCTGGAAATTTCCCTGTACAACAAGGAGAACCTGCTTCTATTTATAGTTGGGAGAGTGCATGCGTGCATGGGTAAATTACCGCCACACACACACACACACACACACACACACATACACACACACATATATATATATATATATATATATATATATATATATAATATAGCCTGTTATGCTCGTTTTCCAGGCACACTCCTCTGCTTGAGCGGCTAGCCAATCCCTGCCGTAGACAGCTGCTCAGTCACATTTGTTTTTGTTTAATACCGAGAGACTTTTTACAGTTTCTGGCAGAGAACGCAACCTGAACAAGGCCAGTACGCCCAAACGCACGGTCACAGTGACATGTGGTTTCGTGCTTGCAGAACCGTCGACGGCTTTTACTCACAAGGCTTGCATTGACTCAAGCATTGATTTTCAGAAGTACCGCCTTCTGGGATTGCCTCCCTAAACTGATACCATCAGGAATCATTTTCGTGGTGAGATGCGAACCGAGCCCTCATGTTCGGAAATCAAACGTTATAACAACTCAGTCACACCTCCATACATAGATGCGTAACTTTTTTATGGTGTATACTGATCCTAGAAAAAAAAATCCTATTCAGAGAACAAAGTTACATTGACCCCAGGCAGATGATTTCGATCCATGCTAGAAATTATTCATTAATATTTTTATACGTACTATACCGGTTCCAATCAATAATCGAGTCGGGTATTAGACTGTTTCTCCAGCAACAGTTCATAACATTTTAGCAAGGTAAACACCAGAGATTACTACGCTTAAGAAAAATATAAACCTACGCGGTATTAACAATAAATATTAATGAATTGTTTATTACAATCGGCAATGTAATTCTGGCAAACAATACGATTTTACATTTCAATTATTTTTTTTCGAAAAATACAGTATTATCATTCAAATAGAAAATGTGTATCGTAAACTGTTGGTAGGAACAGACAATCAGATTGGGTTATATCACAACCGCCAGCCTCTGATTTATCGATGGCGAACAACGCAATATCTTATGTTACATTTTTTTTTTTTTTTTTTTTTGTTAACTTTCTTATCATGGGAGAGAAAATAGGTTTTTCTTTTTATCAAAGAAAGTTGAGAATGAAGGCTTTGAAGGGTTGCATTAACACACATCAATGCGAGATTTCGCAGTCGAATGAAGCGCTTGACTCGGTATTGACATTCGCGTGTCGTATTTGAAAAATCTTGCTTTCAAACCTGGGCATTTCTGCTCACTCAGTAGGCGACACCGATGATCTGCAGAAAATATGAAGTTAATTGGAGAGGAAAATAACTAAATTAGCGTGGATACTCCAAAGAAACGTGTCAAATTATGCGAAAAACCCATTGATATCAGAAAGATTTGAAACCATAGAAGGAAAATAAATTCAGAAAATCCATTCAAAATTTACGTAAGGAAATCGATATATATATATATATATATATATATATATAAATATATACATATATATATATATATATATATATATATATATATATATAGTGTATTTAGGCAGTAATCCTTCATTTATGCATCTTTCAGTAAAAACGAGAGACAAGATACAAAAGTTGAGCTTATTATTTAATTATTCTTGTGTCCGATAAAAAATTATGGAAACCTTAATAATAAAAAAGAAAAAGCCAACTCTTAACAATATTAACTACGAACAAGGCCACAATGTGCTAACCGTGTTCGGAAAATAAAACATCTCTATAACACACTAAAAACATACACGTAACTCACGCACTCAATTAAACTGAAAAAATAAAATCATCCTTGATAATGGCTAAAAGTATAGCCGAAAGCGCTCGCAACTATAAAACATTTGGATACTTTCTACACACTCTGTGTCTCAAAAAAGAAAGCGCTTGTGCGAACACAAGAAAAATTCAATAAAAGGTTAAATGTAGTACGTTGTCTGTCATTTTTAATGAATCCTGCATATATATATATATATATATATATATATATATATATATATATATATGTATGTAAAATAACGATATATATTTTTATATATTAAAAACAATATTGGGAAAAATATATGACAGAGTGGGAAATGTTTCCTTGTGAAATGTTTTGGTCTTTAAGACTTCAGCGAACTAAATTAGAGGGGCGACTACACATGTTGCGAACGAGGGATGCTGAGAATTTTAAATATATTTTTTTTTTATTTGATCTAGCCGATTTCATTTACAATCTTTTTATTTTTCCTTCTATCACATTTGTAAGTAGATATACCACACTGCGATAAACGAAGTTCTGCCTGTAGTTCTTACAATATTTCACCATTCCTGGCAAAACCTCTGTTAATACAGTGTGGGATATCTACTATCAAAAGTGATGGAAAAAACGACGTCACAAGAAAACTTTTCAGCTTTTATATATATATATATATTTAAATATGAACCTAGAAATATATGAATATAGTATTAAGGTGTGCTATATTTATGGGATAAAATGCTCAATATCAGAGATAAAGCGTATGTAAATATAAAAGTGAACATTGAAGTCAACACTCTGGCGGCAGGCTGTTTCATGCTAGACGCAATCGTCAGTCCTGAAGTTGCGTCCAGCATGAAACAGCCAGTTGCTTCAGGGTGTTGACTTCAATGTCCACCTTTATATATATATATATATATATATATATATATATATATATATATATATATATATATATATATAAAACTCACAATATAGAAACATACATACATAGACACGTAGGTATATTCATATATACAGATATATACAAATATATACATATATATAAATGCAAACACACACACATAAATATATATCCAGGTACTGGGTTGGTGTGTATATATATATATATATATATATATATATATATTAGTGTCTCTGTGTTGAAACAAATTGCAATTTTTGTAGTGATGTTATATCTGGGTGTGTGATGTTATTTTCAGGTGTATTATGAAATTTATTTAGCCTTGAAATTTATTGCGTCATCCGTGGTTGCATCAGATTTTTCATCTAGACCAGGCACTATTTTCTTGACTGTCGATTAGTTGTCCTACGGATATTGTCTGTGATGTACTTTACTCCAAGGAAACATACGAAAATTATAACGCTGCACGAACTTTTGGCTATTTTTACCAGTAAGCAAGTCAAAGTACTGTAGACTAGCCCGAAATCTCTCCTGATTTAAATCCAATTGAGAATCTGTGGTCAATCTGCAAGGAACGACTTCGTGGAATGGACATGCGAAGTAATAAAATGTGCACTGAGTCATGTTTCATAGGAAACTTACGAAATCAATTAAATAATATCGCAATTATTCGTTTTGTTTCAATTAATTTGCACAAAGGAGTAGTTCCTAAACTAATATACCTCACAAAAGCTGATTACTAACAAAGAACAATCAATTTATTCATTTTGCCTTTATGACCATCAATCCCTCCCAACTCACAATTAAGGCTATTACTATGACGACTACGTATTTCATTAGCTATTCGTAATTGTTTATTGATTTTACGACAAAAAGCAGATTGCAGCCATCCCTTTATTAATGTTGCCGCTGTGGTTATAAAAAAAAATTTCTCCATCTCACAATAATGGCTATTATCATAACAACTATATATTGCATTAGACTTTCGAAATGTTTTAATATTTTTTATGTCAAAAAAGCTAATAAAAAGAACAATCCATTTATTCTTCTTGCTGACATCAATATCCTCCAACTTACAACTTTCTTTATTATTAAAACAACTATTTCTTTGGCCTTTCCTAGTATTGTAATCAATTTTACGTCATAAGACGTGATTACTAACATGTATTTATTCATTTTGACGCTGTGGAATAATATCTATTCGTACAATAGTACAAAATGTGGCGCAGGGCTGAAAAAGGGGTTTGGGGGAAAGGACGGTCTTTTGTCTTAATTCTAAACTTAGCTAGTCACAAACACTGACCCAAACATACCAACAATAGTCTCTCCTACCTTTCTTATTACATCCACCATAATACCTCAATGTCTCTATGAAATTCTAACTAGTCCCAGTATGTACATTTCAAAGTCTGTGGGGAGAGGGGAATAAAAACAACAATTTAAAAAAAAAAACAATGATTATTTACAATATGAATTAATACTATTTATATGAAAACAAAAAAAAAATATGGTTAGTAATAACAAACCCACAATCCCTAAATGTGACAGAAAAATCAGTTAACTGGACGAAATAATTGCGGGATTATAATAGTATAAAAACGATCATCCATCCAAAAACACTCACATAAACACGCATTCATTCAGTCACAACAACGAATACCAAAATCAAGCGAAACGAAAGGCATCCCGCAACTACCAGAAAACTGACATCACTTACCCCCTAAAAGATGGAGGGGATGGGGCATTAAACTAAAGAAAAATAGGAACAGAAATAAAAGGGGGCAATGAGCATACATGTTCGAATTTTTGGGTACCTTTTAATACAAGTGAGCTAGCCAAGATGAGCTGACTCATTTTATAGTCCACGAATAGAAGGGTTAACCAATCAGAAAGCTCAAAATATTCAATCCGACGTGTATAAAGGCAGCCATTTTGTTTTTTCTACCAAAATATCTTCACTGCCAACCTTATATCGAAGACTTAAAGAATTACTTAATAGCCGCTACTTTCTCTGTATCTTCACTGCCAAACTCTGATATTGAACACATTACGGACTTCACTGGATTCCATATTCAGAGACTACGGCAAATATGGTCAACAATACATACCCTAGCTAAGTTAACCGAAAAGACAAAGAGAAACTAAAGATTCTAAGGCTAAACTAAGCCTAATATCGGGACGGGTTGCCTCTGTTCAATCCAGGAAGGACAAAATCCTGTACCTAACCGGTATCAAAGTGCCACTCCAGGTCAGCCCCTTTCACTATACACAGTCGCGCCAGATTTACCCACCTTTTGCCGAATTCTGATGAAGGGAGTCGCCGCCTTTCCGTCCTAATCTTGACTTTAAGCAGATGCTTAAAGTACAAGATCAGTTGGGAAGAAGTGAACTTCTCACCTCTATAGAATCCCTTCTGACGTGTCGACCAAATCACGACTCTCATAACACCTAGCAAGCTGTGAACATCAATTCTCTCCATCTCACGTTTGTAGCTATTATCATAACAACTATTTATTTCTTTGGTCTTTCCTAATTATTCAATCTTTTTTTTACGTCACAAAATCAGATTACGAAGAAAGAATCATCCATTTACTCATTTTGCCGCTGTGGACATTTGTCATTATTACTATTATAAATCTATTTATTTCAGTCACCTTTCATAATTTTTTATTATTTTTTATGTCACAAAAGCTGTTTACGTCAAACAACCATCCATTTATTCATTCCGCTGTTGCCATCACTCATCTCCATCTAACAATTCTGGTTCACGTCAACATTCAAAGAAGAATTGTGCAATAGCTTCCCAATTCTTTTTGCACAAAGATGTTGAGGTTACTTCTTCGCTTCTCTCACAATTTAAATAAGCAAGGCTTACAAGTCAGCTGTTATTTTAAATTCAGTGTTTTCCTTTTCCTTGTCTGGTGATACTATATGCACTGCCCAGATTACATATCCCCTCCCTATCAACTCTGCCGACATAATCTAATGGAATGCGGTACATTTACATTCGGAGACTGCTCGTTTGCAGGATTTGCCGGAAAGTTGTTAATGTTGACAGCCATCCTCCTTCGCTGTTACTCCGGTTTTCATGTCTGGATTTTCTTCCATGGCCATTTCCGTGCATTGGATATTTTTAAGCTACTCACCCCAAGCAAGGCGGGAGTGCTATTAGTATGCAAGTGGCTGCAGAGAGTGTAATTAAGGGAAAAGATTGGGTATAGAGGGGTGACAAAAAATGAAAAGAAGAACAGAGGGAGATAAAAAGAATACATGGTATCAAAGCGACAGATTTCGATTTACGTTTAGATTTTTGAAGATTATTGTTATCAGGGAAGCAAATAATAGGAAGGGAGTTCCACCGTCGGAAGGTGCAAGGCAGCTGTTAGAATAGAAGAGGCAGTTACATATAACTGTTTCGAGAGTAAAATGGCGGTACCGAAATGCCAACCTAGTAGCACGCGTAAATCCATGCAGTCGGGGCACCAGTCAGAATAGCTTGTCGGAGAAGATGCCATGAAAATATTTATAGAAAACACGGAGGGAAGCCACATTAGGTCTGTGAGAAAGTGACTGGGGCCGAGATACCAGGTCAGGATCGATCACATTGCATATCCGCTTTTGGGTTTTGTCGGGAACATCGAGATGAACAGCGGGGGCACCCAACCATGTATGGCAACAGTATTCCATGAATGGACAAATGGAAGATTATAGATGAAGAGGATGGATTCAGACGAGAAAAAAAAAACTTCTGGCCTGACACAAATAACCAACTTTCCTTGCGGTAGATGCAGCAATTTATTCAATGTAGTTCAGCCACAGGTCCATGAAGAACGTGAGTACAAAAAAGCGTAGTGATGCACTCTCGTGGAGTTGCCCTTCAACCATGCTGATAGGAGGCGGGGATGTTTCTCTATGGTGAGTAAATGACAGCAGTTTCGTTTTGGATGGATTTCTTGCAGTATAGGCACTAACGAAACTCAACGAAAAACCTTCCTCCGTAAGCCATTTCATTTCATTGTTCGGAGGAAGGTTTTTCGTTTTATTGCACCGTGCCTTTGACACTTGGGAAATAGTGCCTATACTAATTGTAAGACCTGCCATCGAAGAGAAAAGATTTTAGAAGTTATCAAGGGGAGATAATAATAATTTTCTCGCATCAGGTCTATTTTTAGTAACGGAACCGGAAATAAATGGCACCGCCAAAAAGAGGCGAAAAAGGAACAAAGCGTAAACTGGTCGAGTTCACCGTCCCAGGCTATACGTTCCTGGGTCCTGGAACGGATCTAAAAAGACTGAAATATTCGCCAGGCGTCAATAAACTAGATCAAGCGGCAAAAGAACACGATTTAAATTACGCAAATCCGAACATATCAACATCAGAGACTGATGAACAATTCCTCGGAGACACACACGGAACGGGATTCGTTGGCGGGCTTGCGAGAGCGGCAGCTACGGCTAAGAGGGCACTTGGACTGGACGACTACTTCCGAGGCCCTATCGACAGTAACCAACTCGATAGTACTGATAGTGTTGATGGTTCTTGTCTTCTACAAGACATGGACACTGGTGAAAGCAGTCAGCAGAATTCGTCAGACGGGGGAGACGGTAACGGATGGACAGCAACATTTATAGGGCAAGTACTGCCGGGACCGAGCGGAAATTTCGTACAAAATCACTTTTTCAACAGAACATTCAAAAACATGATAAAAACAACTGATATGAACGGTTTAAAAACTACATTCACAAAATACGAAAGTTCAACAACTTCTAACGACTACGAAAGTATAAGTATTATTAATAATTATGCATGAGCTCAGCCGGAATCATACTATACTGCCCCAGTCACCCAGAGATTGGATGTCGTTTTCGAGACCAACAGCCAGGTTAAGTTTGTCAGCAATTCCGGACTTACTATTGAGAAAGTGGACTTGGTGACAAAACATTTTGAGTTCAATCACTGGCTCGGGCAGTGTGTACTTGGGCACATTTGAAACGGTCGAGTAATAACTGACTAGTACTATTAAGTCATCCCATAAGTTCTGTCCGAATTTTTACTTTTTTTTTTAAATGAACGAAATTTAATGGAGTATTTTATAATGTCTAATGGAGCTGAACATGATTTTTATGTTTAGATGCATTTAAACTGATCAAATTTTATTTCAGAGAACAATAAAATTAAATGTTGTTTGATTAAAACCCTGCTAACATAGAAGTACCCAAGAATCATTTGAGGCACATAATGCTTTATGAGTTCAAGAAAGGAAACTCAGCAGCTGAAGCGGCTAGAAACAATCACTCAGTTTATGGAGAGGAATGTGTGAATGAAAGAACTTGCAGAAGATGGTTTGCAAAATTGAAAGGTGGAGATTTCACACTTGAAGATGAAGATCGAACCGGACGTCCAGTTGAGTTTGATGAAAAGCTTCTTGAAGCAGCCCTTGAAGAAAATCCTGCTTTATCAGTTGAGGAATTGGCAGTGGTTCGCAGTCCAAACCATACAACTGTTCATCGTCATATTCAACAACTTGGAAAAGTTCCTAAACTTGGAGAATGGGTGCCTCATGAATTGTCTGAAAACAACCACAAATCCCGAGTTGACATCTGCTCTTCTCTCCATTCTCACCTACTTGTTTCACCTTTTGTGGATAGACTTGTGACTGGCGACGAAAAATGGATCTTTTATCGAAATGTTAAGCGTCGTAGACAGTGGTTTGGTAAAGGGGAAGGACCCGGCCACGGCCGAGAAGGGACCTTCATGGGCAAAACGTTCTTCTTTCAATCTGGTGGTATCGCCAAGGAATAATCCACTTAGAATTCTTACCACCTAATGCAACAATTAATGCTCAAATATAGTGTCACACAATTAGAGCGTTTGAACCAAGTTTTGACCTGCGCTATGAATTTCGTGAATCGAAAAGTGGTGATGTTTCATCAGGACAATGCGCGACCCCACACAGTAAGAATCACGTCACAAAAGATCAAAGAACTTGGTTGGGAGAAAATTCCTCATACCCCCTTATTCTCCTGATCTTGCTCCTTCAGACTACCATTTGTTTCGTAGCTTACAGAATAATTTGGAAGAAACAGCTTTTGTAACACAGGAAGAGGTTAAAACTGACATTTGTGAGTTCTTCGAATCAAAGCCAAAATGATTTTACAGTAATGGAATTAGTAAGCTTGTTAATAGATGGAAGTAAGTCATAGATAATCAGTGAAAATACATTGTTGATTGAATCTGTAATTAAATGTAACATTTGGTCAATTGTTTTCTTTATTCAAAATTCGGACAGAACTTATGGGATGACCTAATATAAGAACTAGACTATATCCCCAGACATGGAACCAGAACTGCCTACTCCTGTAGATTAAATAAAGAGTTAGGTCCAGAATTCCCTGTAATTTATCCAGATCAATACACACCTGCGGAAGGCCGGATATCAACAACAAAAAAGATGTGGATAAGAGTTCGAATATAAATAATGTTAACTCCTCATCCCAGAAATACAGACATAGATAGATAGATAGATAGATAGATAGATAGATAGATAGATAGATAGATAGATAGATAGATAGATAGATAGATATAAACAGAATGGAATGGACAATTATGAACGAGAGAGAGAGAAAAAAAGTGTGTATGAGGGAGATAGAGAGATTGAAACATGGAGAGAATGTGCGAGAAACGAAGAGATAGATAGATAGATAGATAGATAGATAGATAGATAGATAGCAGAATGGTATAGACAAATATGAACAAAGAACGAGAGAAAGAGTGTGTGAGAAAAATATATTAATACACTGAATATTGGAGACTGTGTGTGAGAAAAGAAGAGGTGATAGATAGATAGATAGATAGATAGATAGATAGATAGATAGATAGATAGATAGATAGATAGATAGATAGATAGATAGATGAGAACTTATTTTAACGAAACATGGCCCAGTGGATAAAAGGGCTGGTTGAAGTAATCCAGTAACTTGACCCAAAGAGTTGTCAGTTCAATACCTGGCCACAGCAGAGACGAAGAAAAACTTGGAGAGTTGAATCAGTGAAAACTGAGAATTCCAGAAAAGGTGAAGCAAGAACAATCTACCCACGTAGATTAAATAAAGGGTTCGAATTGAAATTCCATCGTATATCACCTGAAAAATCAGTGGCATACAACGACCGAAACGTCGTAACTATGACAACACAAATGAGGACAACAGCCTGAATAGCGTAAATAGTTACAATACCTCATCACAGAAATACAGACAAATACTACAAAATGACCAAAAAAACGGGAATTTTTGAAGTGCGTATTGCCAGACATGAGCAAGTGGCAACACTTCGAGTCTGTGACCTTGAGCAAGTAAACATTTCGCCATTTAGAATTCAAGATGAAATTCACAGTATCCCAGCTGAGATGTTGCAGCAGTCAATGAGGAATCTCAACAGCAGATTTCAAGAATGCATTCGTACAGGAGGACGCCATCCACAGGACGTAATTTTTAAAAAATGAAAATTCCATCATTGTTTCTAAATGGCATGTTTTAAGGTTTCAATTACTATGAATAAAATAGTTTTCTTCCATCACTCTTGGTTTTATTAGATTGATAAAAAGTTCCCCATTTTTGGGTTACCCTATATGTGTATCTTAATTCTTCTTAGAAACGGTTTTCCGGACAATGTGTTTCTTCGGAATGTCTGAAATTTAGGGAATAATATATTTTATAATCTTTCTTAGAAATAATATCCCTACATTTATTATTTTTTAAGCAAAGGGTTTCTATATTAAGGGTTTTCTGGCCTGCCTAAAAGTGTCTGGAATTTCTGCAATTAAATATATATATATATATTTTTTAAGAGTTATATCCCTATCTTTATTATTTTTAGCGGTAAGTTACGGAACGTTGTGTTTTTCAGTCTTCCTAGTAATGTCTCAAATTTATGGAATTAAATATTTGTATTATCTTTTTTTTAAGAGTAATATTTCTATCTTTGTTATTTTTAGCAAAGCGTTTTCAGGCAATTCTTCCTAGAAAGGTCTGATGTTCATGGATGATATATCGTCCTTACGTTTGAATGAAGAATAATATCTTCAGTCTTGTTTTTCTCTCTTTTCGCAATCATTATTGTTTTTTTATTATATATTTTCTCCAATTAGAAAACCGTCCTGGTTATGACGATAAACTGCGTCCTATGTAAGACGATAAACTACATCCCCGTCCTGGGTATGACGATAAACTACATCCCCGTCCTGGGTATGACGATAAACTACATCCGCGTCCTGGGTAAGACGATAAAATATGTCCACGTCCTGGGTATGACGATAAACTAGATCCGTGTCCTGGGTATGACGATGAACCACATCCGAGAGCAAGGTCTTTGATCAGAAGGTCTTGAGGAGCGTCCAACCACCTCTTAATTATTTTCTCAGTTTGACAGGTGCTATCGCCCCGGGTCAGGGTGGGCGTGGGAACAACAGCAATTAAGACGAGGCTTCTCAAAAAATTCAGTTTTCTGATCAGAGTCATGGCTGCCCGATGTGGTTTATATTTTATTTTTCATTTTTAATAGTGAAAACAAATTTCTGATTTAGATTTAAAAAAAAAATACTTATGACAGTAATTTACTAATCATAATCAAAAGCTGACTGGTTACGAGTAGTATGTTTTTATTATTTTTATTTTTAGAACTAACCTAATTTATATAGCAACATCAATTAAAAAGAAATTGTCCTTTCTTGATGTTGCCTAAAACGGTAATATGTAACAACTGCCACTGTAACCCACGAGAAACTAGCATTTATAAAAGTGATATCAACTGTTTATTTTAGTATGGAAATGGCTCGAGGATATTACCTGTAGAGTCTAACACATTAAAGCAATTATAAGCAGAAGACCTGCATCCGCTTTGTCTATATGACTGCCATTCGTTATTAACTAGTGACTGTCACGAGGACGGATCACATCGACATAAATACAACATTAATGATATTTGGATTTCCACCTTCTAAATTGGAAAACTCACAATGCTGTAAGTGTCTGGCAAAGATATGGAGGTTAGAACTAACATTTGCAGATGTCCGGCAATATATAACGGCTACAATATCAAATGTTTTCTTCAAGCAGATTAACATCACACTGAAGATGAGCGTACAACAATTTTCTATATTACTTCAACGAGAATACCTTGGGGAAGTCAACAAGGAACTGCATCGCAACCTTTCCCAAGAAGTCATGGCAATTCACAGATAATAAAGAAAAGGAATCTAGGACAAGGACTACTTTGTATTCCAAATTGTGGAGAATGGTACGGAAAACATCCCACTGTCTTTCCCATGAAGTCATGTCAATTCACAAATAATTTAGAAAAGGAATATAGAGAAGAACAGATCTGAATTCCACACTGTGGATACGGAAAGGGAAACCACTACACTATCTTTGCAATGAAGTCATGGCAATTCACAAGTAATAAAGAAAAGGAATCTTGGAGAAGAATTGCTTTGAAATCCAAACCGTGTAGATGGAAATGGGAAACAATTCACTATCTTTCCCAAGAAGTCATCACCATTCACAAGTATTTTAATTCACAGGAATTTTATAGTAAGACTACACTGAATTCAAAACTATGGAGAAAGGAAAGGGAAACCATTCCATTACTTTTCTCAAGAACTCAGGGCAATTTACAAATAATAAAGAAAAGAAACATTATAGAACTACTCTGAATGCAAAACCGTGGTGGATAAGGCAAGAGAAACTACTCGACTATCTTTCTCACAAAATCTTAGAAATTCACGGATAATAAAGGGACGGAATCTAGGACAGTGGCGAATTCTAGACCGTGGATGAGGAAACGGAAAAAACTCATGGGAATTCACAGATCATAAAGAAAATGAATCTAGAAAAATTACACGTAATTTCAAATCGACTGTGGAAAAGGCAACGGGAAACCACTCCACTACCTTTCTCAAGAGGTCATGACGACTCACAGATAATAAAGAAAAGGAATCTAGGAGAGGTACTACTTTCAATTGCAAATCGTGAAGAAGTTAACGGGAAAGCAGTCCATTATCTTTCTCAAGAAGTCATGACAATTTACAGATGATAAAGAATCTTGGAGAAAGACAACGCTGAATTCAAAACTGTGGACAAAGCAACAGTAAATCATTCCATTACTTTTCCGAAGAAAAGAAACCATAACGTAGCTTCTCTGTGCCTTTTCGATAAATACTTTCATGGTAATTGTTCTCATAAGCTTTCCTCTTTGTTACTTCGATTTACGAATTTAAGCGCAGTACTAGATTGGCAACTAGGTCTCATCATTTTACAGTTGAAATGGCTAAATGTAACTGTAAGTTCTATGCCAACAGTTTCTTCTTTCGCGATTCTCGCTTGTGGAACTCTCTTCCGGTCTTGCCATTTAAAAATTTTGAAGATCAATGTTAATCGTCATCTTCTTAATTCCTCTACTTTTAAAGCCTCTTCTCCTTAATAATGTTTTTCCTAAATTCTTTCACAGCCAGTAACACACTCTTTGCGGCTTAGTAGCTTTATTGTCTTGCTTGGGGGGAAATTATTTTTTTTTAAATATCTTGATAAGGTTCCCAAGAAATCACGATGATTATTGTGTTATTTAATAGGGTAAAAAATGTGAAGAGCGATGACGAACCATTTACTGTTTGAATGAAGATGTCATTGAAACCAATGATGCAATAAATGCTCCCCACCCCAAATAAGGCAATTAAAGCCACAAAGACGGGGGGAAATACGATAATAAAGGACTAATAATATTATGCATTTATATAGATTTAAAAGCTTATAAGGCAATAAGCTGGGTACTTCTGCTCCAACATGGCCTTATTTTGTGCTTTTGAGATACTTCCCAATATTGGCAGCTTAGTTTTACCATTTTACTGTTAAAATAGCTAGATGTGACTCTAAGTTCTATACTAAGAGTTTCTCTTCTGGCACTTTACAATTGACGAAATCTTTTAGGGCTCTTTGCTTTCCTGGTAACTCAGTTATGTGCCATGCGTGACACACGCTTAGGCGATCATGTATCTTTCGATACATGACTGACGAGACAGATTTCTTTTTCCTTGTAGTAGGATGCCATTTCTTTCTGCGTTAGACCAGTTGCTATCCAAGATCTATCTTGCTATTTAACCATAGGGGACAGAAGAAGAGGATTCATACCTTTCCCAAGGTACAGGGTGACCAAAAAAAAAAACGAGAATTTTTTAAGTGCGTATTGCCAGACATGAGCTAGTGACAACACTGCGAGACAGTGACCTTGAGCAAGTAAACATTTTGCCATTTAGAATTCAAGATGAAATTCACAGTATCCCAGCTGAGATGTTGCAGCAGTCAATGAGAAATCTCAACAGCAGATTTCAAGAATGCATTCGTACAGGAGGACGCCACCTACAGAACGTAATTTTTAAAAAATGAAAATTCCATCTTTGTTTCTTAAATGGCATGTTTTAAGGTTTCAATTGCTATGAATAAAATAGTTTTCTTCCATCACTCTTCGTTTTATTGGATTGTTAAAAAGTTCCCGTTTTTTGGGGGGGGCGGGGGGCTTAAGGAAAAGTAATGATTGTGGCTGGAATTCGAACTCGGCTCTCCAATTTCTCAATCCGAACCGCTATCCATTATTCCACCGTGCTAACTATAATCTTAAAAGAAGTAAATGCAAGATATATCACGATTAATCCCATTTTTTTATTGTTCTTTCTCTTCAATTATGTTTGGCTTACGACCCACATCGCGTTGAAATACCTTTTCCCGTACGCTCACAAAAGTTAAACAACATCAAGAATGGTCTGTATGGGAGACCGCTTGATAATACAAGGTGCTGTAATTTGTGGTGTGCGGGCCATGTAATGGATAATGGTTCGGAATCGAATTCCAATTCCTTCTAGGGTCGCTATATTCACTTACGCGCAAATACCCTTTGGAAATATAGGAATCTACCTGTTATTAGCTCCAGCTATGGGTTAATTAGGAAGACATGTATCAGTAAAAAAATTTCCTAAAAAAAAACATTGTTTTTTTTGTTTTTTTTTATTGTCCTCACTCCTCAGTAAAGTTTGACTTACGACAAACATCATGTTGAAACACCGATTCCGGTACTATCACTTAAGTTAAACAACGTCAAGCATGGTCGGCACCTAGATGGGTGATCGGTTGGGTATACCAGGTACTGTAATTTTGGTTGTGAGCATAGTGTAATGGATAATGACACGGGATTGTTAATCGGACAACTGAGTTCCAATCCCCGTTGGGTTCGTTATATTTACTTAAGCGCAGATTGGGAAAGATACGAATCCATCTCTTCTCCCCCAGCGATGGGTTAATTAGTAGGACACGTACCAGTAAATTATTATTATTGTTATCTTCAAGAAAAATTTTTTAGAATTTTTAGAATCTGGCTTTAAGTAAACAGAGAAGGGTTGATATGCCGCCGTAGAAAACGAACTGGTCAATAGCCACCCCCACCAAAAAAACAAAAAAAACAAAAAAAAAACAAAACAAAATAGTACCTCTTCTTAGTTAGACTCAATAGTAGTTGGTGATCTCTTGAGAATACCAGGTGCTGTAAGCTTGGATATGCGGGTGGTATAATGGATAATACATTTTACAGTAAAAATACCAGCAATACATTTTTTTTATAAATAAGGAAACTGAACAGAAGTGTGCTTGTGCAAGCAGAATTTAGTTTAAGATGCGAAAAAATCAAAATAAAACCTGAAAACTTGAGTTATGTTCTTAAATAGCTTCGTCAAATCTAAACTGTCATATGAACGTCATGTATGGCGTCCATTTTGTCTAGAAATGTCTAAACTATCAAACTATATATAACCGTTTTCTCAGATCAAGGATTAAAGGTAGATTTAAGCGGATGACTGCTTTGAATTTTAAAGAATGTAATCCATCATCGGACCGTATAGACTGGAATCATCATATCATACTTATTATAAACCACAGGTTGTGTGTGTGTATGTGTGTGTGCGCGCGCGCGCGTGTGTGTGTGTGTGTGTGTGTGTGTGTGTGTACGTTTATATATTGGATCGGATTTCCTACATTTTTCAACCGATTTCAACAAAACTTCACAGTACTACGTAAAATTACCTTGCGGTGGTTCTGACAGCGCCAAAAATTGGAAAAACATAATTGTTTTGGCATGAAATCAATTTGAAAACACGATTAAGAGGCATCGAGAGAATGAAAGGGGGACAACTCATATCAAGTTATACTTATTATAAAACCCAGGTTTTGTGTGTGTGTGTTCGTTTATATATGGGATCGGATTTCCTACATTTTTCAACTGATTTCAACAAAACTTCACTTTTTGGGGCAGGTAGTGTTTCTTATTGTCTTGCACACTTTTTTCTTTATTTTTACATTCAGAATGCTTTAAAAATTCCATTTACAAGACAATTGTTTATAATAAAATTCTATTCAATCGGTAGACTCATAACGATTGAAAACAATGTTTTTGATTGAGTTTGGGTTTGACCAATTCGTAAAAAAAAAAAAACTAATTAAGACATGCTTGTCCGTCAACCTTAAACAATAATCTTTGTCAATTTTATTTTTCAGTCTTTATGATGGTCGATACTTGATCAATCTCTTACTGTTACATCCTCGGGCAACGCCGGGCTCTACTGCTAGTTACAAATAAGAAGAAAAGACATCACTTGAAAACTTGCAACAACAACTTAGCATAAGTAATTGGAAAAGAATATAAGCAAAATATTATAAGCAAAAATTGGAAAAGAATATAAGCAAAATATTATAAGCAAAAATTGGAAAAGAATATAAGCAAAATATTATAAGCAAAAATTGGAAAAGAATATAAGCAAAATATTATAAGCAAAAATTGGAAAAGAATATAAGCAAAATATTATAAGCAAAAATTGGAAAAGAATATAAGCAAAATATTATAAGCAAAAATTGGAAAAGAATATGAGCAAAATATTGACTTTCTACACTACCTTAAACAAAATGTTTCAAAGGAAACTCTCAAGACTGGAAGGAAACATAAACAGTGGAATAGAGAAATCTAATTGATTGAGATTTGCAATATTTTTTTTTTATTTCTTAAAATTTAAAAATGAAATTATTTCTGAAGATTTGGAATAAATTTTTAAAAGTTAAAAAAACAAATTATTTATTACAGGCCGTATTCAGAAATGATATTTTAATTATTTATTTTTACATTAAACATTGCAGCTTATGAATATTCAAAAAGCTTTTTCATTTATATTTTATAAAACGAATAGCGGTGTTCCGGTTACGTTGTAAATTGATCTACCTACGGAAGCCAAAACAAAACATGCTCACGTACTGCGATTTCTTTCTTTTTTTTTTTTAATTCGCATCTGGAATACATTTTTTCATCTGTTACTTTGGATTGAAGCATTTTCACGTCGTGTAATGGTTAAAAAACTTGTATCAATGGACCAATTACGACTGAATAGTGAGTTCGAATCTCAGTGCATACTTGCGGCTACATCTAAGCTAATTTTAATTTACTGAAATCAAATGAGAACTACAGATTAGGAATTTTATTTTATTTTTATTTTTATTTATTTTTTTTTTTTTGTTAAATTTTAAGGAATCATGTGGTATGAACATATTTTGTTTTAGATTCCGTAGTGAGGGCTGAATTTACATTTATATAGAAAACTTCAACTCCATATTAACTTTCATAAAATATATAAAAAATTATATCCATGGACAGGAGTGCTTAATCTGCTTAATCTGTAATAATCTAAAAAAATATTTCTGATCGCAGTTTCTAATATAGAACTGTGCCTTTAATATCATGAAAAACGGTTTTAAGGAAATTATTTTATAAATTTCAACAAGGAAATCATTGCCATACTTTATAGCACAAAATAAATGCATGTATATCTTTTTAGATTTTTTCACATAAAGACTAAACAGTAAGTGTCTTTGTGGCTGATGAATTATTTTCCACCTTAGAGTCCCTTTCACATAGACGGAACGTTTTCTAATCTTTCTTCGCTAGTCTATCGCGAATTCCATGTCAACCGTCCAGACAAACTACATTCTCTGATTCCATCATTTCCCCCCACAAATCGAACCCGCAGTGCCACGTAATTGTTCAGTCAATTACTGCCTAGTGTTTCTTGTATGGAAACAATTAATCACTCCATTATCATTGCCATCATTGCCATACTTTTGGTTTTCCCCTAACGTTCAAATAACATTGCAGATTATTCTTTGGTGGGAAAGTGACTGAAGCTGAGATGCCAGGTCAGGACCGATAACATTATACATTCTTCTTTGGATTTTGTCAAGAATCTCTAAATACATAACAGAAGCACCAGATCAGATATGACAGTAATATTCAAACCATGGGCGAATGCTAGATTTATAGCATAAAATAAATGCATGTATATCTTTTTGTAATCATTCAGTTGACTTGTCAGCAGGTATCAGCAATATGTATGCTTAACTTAATAAAGTCTAGATACCAAAGAAGAAAGTTCATTAGAAAAATTACTATCTACATGTTTTTAGAAAAGGCGCAGAGAATTTGTTATGTTGGTGGTGGTAGGAAAGATGAGATGTCAGATCAGGACCAGTAACATTGCAGATCCTTCTGTGGATTTTGTCAAGAATATGGAAATACAGAAGCACCAACTCGGATGTGGCAGCGATAGTTTTAAGATTTTTAACACTTTATAGCAACATAAAACCTTACAAGTAAACAAAAATTGCAAACTTGCAGAAGCTTTATTTGATAATGATGTAATTGCATTGTACTTTTGTATTTTTGACGAATTTAACAGTTTACTGCTATAGCATAACATACAAACTTATAATTAAATAAAAACATTTTCTAAAAGGTTCCATAAAGTTCTAGAAAAAAGAATTTACTTCGCATAAAGACTAAGCAAGTAAGTGTCTTTGACTAGAGCCCCTTTTCACATAGACGGAACTTTTCTAATCTTTCTTGGCTAGTCTATCGCGAATTCTATGTCAAACGTCTAGACAAACTACATTCTCTATTTCCATCATTTCTAACACTTTCACCCCAACGCCTCAACCCCCGACGTCTTACTCTTTTGGTTGAGGTGTCTACTCGGTCCTAACCGAATTTAAGGGAGTGGCTGTAGGTCTCCTGAGCATCCGTAGATTATTCGACCGGTCCACAGGTTTAATCCTGCTCCTGCCCACGTTGTGTTTGCTTTGATCCAGAAAGCAGAAGTGATGTTCATCCATTCACGGTCGACTGAAGATGTAGACACGGCTGGAGAGTCTGCGCTAAGAAATTTAGAATACAACAAAAAAAAATATCTACAGAAAGCCGGACAAACAACTATTTAATTATTGAATTGTTAATGTCTTTTATATGGAAGAAAAGAATAGTATAGAAAAGAAACGGGTTACAGAAAAGAAAAGTAATTGACGTAAAAACGCATACACTGGATTCTAGACAGAAAGAGAGTGCTTTATGATTAACTTGTTGTTAAATCGTCTCAGAACGATATACAACTCTTGCAATGGGGGAATAAGATTTCTGTGCGCGGCTTAAAGTTTATAGTGGCGTTCCTCCTTAGCAGTAGTAACAGTAGTAGTAATATTCGTGGTAGCAGAAGCAGCGGTATTTATATCAACAGTACATGTTAGCGGACGCTTCGTTCCAATCTCTGGCGTCACGTTCTCTCCTTCTTGAGCCTCTCTCTTCCGTCTAAACGCTCGCCCGTCTCTCTGCTCGCCCGACACTCTGCTCGCCAGTCTCTCTGCCCGCCTGTCTGACTTTTGCAGCATAACTACGCGTTTATATAGAAAAATCCGGCTAGTTACAACTGAACCTTGGTCGCACGTGATTATCACGGGGTTTTAGCTGTTTCAACCAAAAGCATGCGAATTCAGAAGGTCCTTTTAGCTTACTCAGCTCCATTTCAATTTTTAATCAATAAAAATTATTTCGACCATTTCCATTGCTAATGACCCAGTTCCAATGGGTACAGCTTGTGCCCTAAATAAGATTTCCCGTCAGTAAACAAAAATGCTCTGAAACAATTTCGCTGTTCAAATCCAGTCCAGTTTCACTAAAACAATAAAATATATGTGTGTGTTTGTGTGTGTTTTTCAGACTCGATCACCGTCACCCATTTCCCTCACATATAGAACCCGATATGCCACGTACACAGAGACAAATCATCCCTCATTCCCTGCATATACCTTTGGTAAGGACGACGTTCCCCTTAGACAGAATCTCACACTGAACAGCTACTTAGTGCGAATGACTCCCGAGATGATGCTTCCTTATCGCTATAATATTAATTTACATGTGGATAATGCCTAGGAATTGGTAATCGAGCTGAGTTCGAATTCCGGTTGGGTTCTTTATATCCCCTTACGAGTAAATAGTAATAGAAATGTATGAATCTACATCTTCTCATCCCATCTAGGGGTTAATTAGTAAAACTTGTATCAGTGCATCATTATTATCTCCTAAAATGATTCTTACAGTCTAAAAATATTTTCTGGCTTTAAATAACCTGCAAAGATTTGATAGGCCGAAAAAAAAAACGGATCAATTGATAAAAAGGAACAAACCGTATCGATCCCTCATATTTAAACTAAATAATACACGCCTTGGTGGGTGGTTATTTTCATCCCTAGACCCGCTTTATCATAGGACGGAACTTTTCTAGCCTTTCTTCGCTATTCTATCATCATTTCCATATGAAACGTTCAGGCGAACTACATTCTCTAGGTCCGCCAGTTCCTTCACAACTAGAACCCGCTATGCCACCTTTACAGAGACAAATCATCCCTCATTCCCCGCATATAACTTTGGTAAGGAGGACGTTTCATTCATACAGATTCTTACACTAAACTCTTACATTGTGAGAAAGACTGCCGCGAGGATGCTTCACTTATCAGTATAATATTAATTCATGAAGTCAAATATCAACCGTTATCTATCTTACATATCTAATAACACACACTTCTTACTGCATTCGCTTTACAAAGTCATGAATCCACTTTTTCTCCTTACAGTTATGGGTCAAACAGTAAAACTTGTACCAGAAAAGTATTATTATCTTCAAAAAAATTCTTAAAATCCCAAAATATGATTTGGCTTTAAATGGCATGAAAAGACTAATAAACCGTAAAAAAACAAAACAAATCAATCAATCAATGTCCGCCTTTAAAACAATCCTTATTCATTTACACTCTATCTCGAATGGATCTTGGGGTTTGTGTTGGGTGAACAGTTAGCTTAGCTTTGCCTGCACAAGGCTAGAATAGTGAGCAGCCAAGTGTGTCCCAGAAATTTCTACTGTCACCGATTCCAATTATAATTTTGCTGCTATTTTGCGCAAATCTTACTCGCCGCTCGCATTTTCAGTCCATGGCATGCTCATCTTCCTTCTGTAGTCCCATATCTCTGTTACCTCGAATTTCCTTTTCATCTGTGAGAAAATTATTATAAATAGATTTATTACGATTGCTTGTTCTTTTTTACACAGCACACAACCACGCAGACGAATTTCGCAGCTGAAGTTAATTTAAAGATGATCAAAGTGAAACCATTCGCTTCTGAAAATAAATATAAAGGGCGCGGCAGAAATACCTCCCACATTTTAAAGGTTGACAAAAATACTGAGGTAATCGTTATTAAAACATATATATCACTGTTGTTTAAATAGAGGGCTACGGTTTTCATCCGTTAGGTTATTAAAATGCCATCCTACAAAGAATGACCTCTATTCGTTATACATTTTTATAAATGATTTCTAAAGCCTGGGCATCTTTTTGAGTTCGACCGCTTCGAACTCTTCAAGATGGCTTTCTTTTAAACGTTCTACCTGTGGCGCTGAAAGTCACAACCCATAGCAGTATGTATTTTCTGTTCGGAACAGCATCATTTGGACATAATATGAACTGAACACGAAAATCTGTGTTGCAATTACAGATGCTCCACCCTTTAAAGAAAAGTTTCAACAGTTAACCCACGGTGTGCACCGGTGGAAGCCATGTGTATCCAGACAACGTCCTGGGTATGACGATAAACTAAGTCCGCCAGCAAGACATGTGATCGGAAGATTGGAGATTTTATACCCCGAACAGCATCATTCCTACGTAACATGAAAGAAGCACGAAAATCTCTCTGTGTTGCAACTACAGATTCACCAGGGAT